>OX451736.1:66016569-66401568 GCA_948472305.1 Vicia faba | reverse complement strand
AGATGACAACAAATTATCTAGAGGGGGGTGAATAGATCACCAAGCCAAAATTTCAAATAAAATTTAGTTTTTAAAAGATTGATTGAAAAGAGTGCACGCAGATGGTTTTTGATATAGATCGAATATGTCGTCTATATGAACCTAGCTATTGGAAGTCGGATATGCAAAATGACCTTATGGAATGAACAACACAATAAACGAAATTTATAAAGTTGAATCAAGTAACACAATATTAATCGTTCATAGAAAGTTACTGTAAAATTAAGCTTCACGAATAAGCTTTTGTTTTGATGAAGACAAACCATGGCTAACAAAGAAGGCAAAGATTTTGATCAAACATCTAAGCATCTAAGGATAATATCTTCACTCAAAGCTCTCTACAACTTTAAATATATAATGATATTATCTACTTTGATCTTAAGATATAGATGCTCAAAAATGAAAAAGAAATGTTTAAGATCATTACTCAAGCTTTTCAAACATAAAATTTCACTTTTCTTCTGCATGCAATCGATTTACATCTTAGTGTAATCGATTGTCACACTTAAAATTTAAAATCTTTTGCTTCTATTTCTTTGTGCAATCGATTTACATTCCTATTGCAATCGATTGCATACTTAAATTTTTCAAAATGTTTGCTATTGACTTTGCATGCAATCGATTACATTGTTAGTGCAATCGATTGCACTCAGTTAATTTTTGCTACTGACTTTGCATGCAATCGATTACATTGTTAGTGCAATCGATTGCACTCTTAAAGATTTTGAAAAAAATAGCTGTTAAAAACCTTGTGCAATCGATTTACACCAAGGGTGCAATCGATTTCATACTGCACGAATTTGAAAAATAACAGCTTTGTTCATGCCTTTTGATCATGCCTTTTCATTACATCTTTTCACTCAAACTTGGCATTTGTTCATGATACATTTCCATATATTCATGATATTTCAAAAGGATGTTATGAACATATAAATATTAAATTTCAAATCCAGATCTAACACCTTCTTTCATAAATATTTTCTGAACTTTCAAAATACAAACTCAAGCATTCTTCATTTTCATGCATAAGTTTTCGGCACATTTTCATACTTTAAACAGAAAACTTTGAGCAAATATATCTTGAGTCTTTGTACAATATTATTATTGAAAGAAGAAGATTATACATTGTCAAATCACTCTTAGTGATCAATATTACTCTACTCACTCAAACTCACAAATTGATATTTACTTACTTATTTTCCAGGATTGTTGGAATTAAGTTTAAGTGTTTTTGTTGAAATCTTGTCTTTCCAAGTTGTTGGATACAAGTGTAGTTATATTGAGAGGATTGTTCTCATAGGTAACTTAGTGAAAATCCAAGAGGATTGTTCTTGGTCCAAGAGGATTGTTCTTGGTTTGGTTGGTAGTTCTTGTTTAAGTTTGCCACAATGAGGAAATCTCTTTCATGTTGAAAGGGGACTGGAGTACTCTCGGACTGTAAGGGGAACCAGAATATATCCCCCGTGTCTCTTTATTTTTATACATTTTTAAGCTTTCCTAAACTCACTTATAACCAGAAAAATAAGAACCATTATCACTAAAAACCAGAATTTTTAAAAGTACCTAATTCACCCCCCCTCTTAGGCGCACTTCGTACTTACAATTGGTATCAGAGCAGGTTATAGGTAACCTGCGCTTAAAAGATCCAGAATAGCTTCCGCAAATCATAATCCCGTTTTCAGAGATGATGGTAGTAACAACAAGCCTCCTCTATTCTGTGGTGAATATTTTGACTTCTGGAAAATTCGCATGAAGGCGCATCTAGAAGCACAAGGAGAAGAAATATGGGATGTCGTCGAAAGTGGTCCATTTATCCCGATAACGGTAATGAATGGTGTTGGCTCATCAAAGCCTAAAACTGCATGGGACGATGATGATAAGAAGAAATTTCTCTATGACAAAAAGGCAATAAACATTCTTCAAGGTGCACTTAGCTTGGACGAATTCTTCCGTGTCTCGGCATGCAAAACAGCAAAGGAAATATGGGATACCTTGGTACAAACTCATGAAGGAACGGTTGAAGTAAAAAGATCAAGACTAAATACCCTAAGTTAAGAATACGAACTATTTCGAATGCAGCTCAGAGAAACCATTCTTGACTTACAAAAGAGATTTGTGCACTTGACAAATCATCTAAGTGCTCTTGGTAAAACTTTGACGAATGATGAATTGAATCTGAAAGTATTTAGGTCCTTAACTAGGGAATGGCAACCAAAGGTAACGGCAATTTCAGAAAAGAAAAGTCTCTCCAACATGACATCCGCAACATTATTTGGAAAACTTCAAGAATACGAAACAGAACTCGGAAGACTCGAAAAGCATGAAAATCAAGAGAAGATATCCAAGAATATTGCTTTGAAGATAGACTCCAAGGAAGTTGAAAAGGAAAACAATCCAGAAGAAGATGAAAACTTCATGCTTCTTGTTAAAAGGCTTGGTAAGTTCTTCGGTAGAAATGGCAAACCTTTTTCTCATTCAAAAGGAAAGAAACATTTTCAGAAAAAGGAAGGCTCCACATCAACACAAGAAATCACATGTTATGAATGTGGTAAGCAAGGTCATATCAAGCGGATTGTCCAAAACTCTCCAAGAAAGGTGGCTTCAAAAGCAAGAAGGGATTCAAGAACAAAAAGGCTTATGTCACATGGGAGGACAATGAAATAAGTTCCTCATCCGATTCCGATAGTGATGAAAGTGCAAATCTAGAAATGATGGCCTCACACCATTTCGATGATGAAGACAATGAGGTTAGTAATGAATTTTTTCTTTTTGATAGTGATGCACAAGGTGTTATAGATGAACTATTGAATGAATGCAAAATTCTGTATAAAACCATTTCATCACAAAAGAAACAAATTTCATCCTTAGAAGAAAAATATGTTTCAATGGAAAAAGATTTCAAAGAAGAAAAACAAAAATCAAGTGATGAACAAAAACAGAATTTTGTATGCAAAAATTATGATTCACTCTCTTTCCAAATTGTCCAATTAAAAAGAGTCATTGAAAGATATAAAAAATGGCAAATTGGATTGGAAGGTGTTCTTATCCAACAAAGATACTCCAATGATAAAAGTGGGGTTGGATATTCAAAGTTTTCAAAACCAAGTTCTAACAAAACTATCTTTGTTAAGGCAAGTGATCAATCTTCCAAAGAGAAAGTGAACAAACCTAAAATAGTTCGTCACTATCCGAAAAAGAAAACATTTTCTAAGAAGAAATATTATCCTTCTAGATATAGAAGTAACTTTGAACCTACTTGTTTTTATTGTGGTATTAAAGTCCATACACCTAATGCTTGCTATGTTAGAAACTTCAGTGTGGAAAGTGGGCATTATGTATGGGTAAAGAAAGGCACTAATTATGAAGGACCCAAAGCAACTTGGGTACCTAACAAAACCTAATTTGTTTTGCAGGTATGCTTGAAGACCACAAACAATCTTTGGTATCTTGATAGTGGTTGTTCAAAGCATATGACAGGAGCTATAAACCAATTTTCACATCTAGCGCTAAAGGCCAAGGGTTTTGTCACTTATGGAGACAATAATAAGGGAAGAATCCTAGGCAAAGGCAAAGTTGGTGCTCCACCTTTCACATCCATTGAAGATGTTCTTTATGTTGAAGGACTAAAGCACAATCTTCTAAGTATTAGCCAACTTTGTGACAAAGGCTTCAAAATCAACTTCACCAAGGATGAATGTTTGATAGAAGACGAAGTCACTCATGAGGCTATACTTAAAGGTAAAAGAATCAATAATATATTCATGATTTCCCTTGATGATCCATCTTTGAAGGTTAAATGTCTCATGGAGAACAACGATGATTCATGGCTTTGGCACAAAAGAATTGCTCATATTCATATGGAACACTTGAATAAATTAATCAAGCATGATCTTGTCATTGGATTTCCTAAGAGAAATATCGTCAAAGATAGACTATGTGATGCTTGTCAAAAAGGGAAACAAACTAGATCAACTTTCAAATATAAGAATGTGGTGTCCACTATAAGGCCACTACAATTGTTACATATGGATCTATTTGGTCCATCGAGAACAAGGAGTTTCAGAGGTAATGTATATGCTTTGGTTATTGTTGACGATTTCTCTAGATATACTTGGACATTCTTTTTAGTGCAGAAAAGTGATGAATTCAAGGCGTTCAAGAAGTATGCTAAACAAATTCAGAATGAGAAGTCTCTAACAATTGCTTCAATAAGAAGTGACCATGGCGGAGAATTCCAAAATGCTCTATTTGAAGAATTTTATGGAGAACATGGAATATCTCACAACTTCTCGGCACCAAGGACTCCACAACAAAATGGAGTGGTTGAAAGAAAGAATAGGTCTCTTGTGGAACTTGCTAGAATAATGCTTAGCGACTAAAACCTTCCAAAATACTTTTGGGCGGATGCGGTGAGCACGACATGTTTTGTTAGCAATAGAGTTAACATTAGACCAATCTTAAAGAAAACTCCATATGAACTTTTCAAAGGGAGAAAACCAAACATTGTTTTCTTTCATATCTTCGGGTGCAAATGCTTTGTCCTAAACAATGACAAAGATAATTTGGGTAAGTTTGATGAGAAATCCGATGAAGGTATATTTCTTGGTTACTCACTCTCTATTAAAGCATATAGAATATACAACAAAAGAACTTTGACTATTGAAGAATCTATGCATGTTTCTTTTGATGAATCTAACCCCTCCAAGGAGGATAATATTGTTTGTGATAATGATGATTAAATTGAAGAAGGTCCTCAAGAAAATTCTTCCAAGGATCAAACCATTCAACTAGAAGAATAACCTCAACAAGAATCGAATCTCAATGATCTACCAAAAGAATGGAGAACTCATAGAGATCATCCTATTGATAAAGTAATTGGTGATATAAGTCAAGGCGTCTCTATAAGATTAAATCTCAAGGATGCTTGCCTAAACATGGAGTTTGTCTCTCAAATTGAACCTTCCAAAGTTGATGAAGCTTTAGGCGATGACCAATGGATCATAGCTATGCAAGAAGAATTGAATCAATTTGAAAGGTATCAAGTTTGGGAACTCGTTCCTATGCCAAGCAACAAACACATTATTGGAACAAGATGGGTGTTCAAAAACAAACTTGACGAGAACAGAATGATTATTCGCAACAAAGCAAGATTGGTAGCACAAGACTATAATCAAGAAGAAGAAATAGACTTTGAAGAAACTTTCGCTCCAGTTGCAAGGTTAGAAGCTATTCATCTCTTACTTGCCTACGCTTGTTCATTAAATTTTCAGCTTTTCCAAATGGACGTCAAAAGCGCATTCTTGAATGGATATATCACTGAAGAAGTATACGTTAAGCAACCCCCGGGTTTCGAAGACGTCAAGAATCCATCTCATGTATTTAAATTAAGAAAAGCTCTCTATGGACTGAAACAAGCACCAATGGCATGGTATGATCGTTTAAGCAACTTCTTATGCGAAAAAGGTTTCGAAAAAGACAAAGTTGACAAGACTCTATTTATCAAGAAAATCAAAGACGACACTTTGCTAGCACAAGTCTATGTTGATGACATCATCTTCGGTTCTTCAAATCAAGAAATGTGTGAAGAATTCTCATCAATGATGCAAGGAGAATTTGAAATGTCCATGATGGGTAAAATGAACTATTTTCTTAGACTTCAAATCAAACAACTAAAAGATGGCATCTTCATCAACCAATCCAAATATTGCAAGGAACTCTTGAAAAGGTTTGACATGGATAACAGAAAGGAAATGTCTACACCAATGGGTTCTGGTTCTTATGTTGATCAAGATGAATCAGGTGTTTCCATTGACATCACTAAATATCGAGGTATGATTGGCTCTTTATTATATTTGACGGTAAGCCGTCCTGACATTATGTTTAGTGTTTGTCTTTGTGCCCGCTTTGAAGCTAACCCAAAGGAATCTCATCTCACGGCGGTAAAGAGGATCATGAAGTATCTCAAAGGGACAACAAATTTCGGATTATGGTATCCTAAAGGTAGTGTCTATAACTTAATTGGTTATTCTGACGCGGATTATGCAGGATGTAAAACAAATAGAAAGAGCACAAGTGGTACTTGTCACATTCTTGGTAATGCATTAGTATCATGGGCCTGCAAGAAACAAGCATGTGTTGCTCTAAGCACGGCCGAAGCTGAATATATTGCAGCGGGTAGTAGTTGCGCTCAAATTTTGTGGCTAAAACAACAACTTCGTGACTACGGACTCGATCTAGGGTGTATTCCTCTAAGATGCGACAACACCAGTGCAATCAACATCACGAAGAATCCCGTCATGCATTCAAGGACTAAACGTATAGACATTCGACATCATTTTCTCCGTGATCATGTTCTTCAAGGAGATGTCGAGGTAACCTTTGTAGATACTCATAATCAGCTTGCTGATATCTTCACCAAACCTTTGGCGAAATAACCTTTCTACAAAATTCATCGAGAGCTCGGCATACTTGACGAACGCGACTTATAAGGTGAATTCTACCCTTGATATAACTTTTATATATGTTTTATACATGCCATATATGAATTTATGTTATTGTCTTACTCTTTCAATGTTTCGTTTGTTCAATTTTCTGTGTAACTCTTAAACAATGTGTGTTAATGTTTTAATTCTATAATTTTTGTCAATATATTGCTCTATTATTATTTGCTTTAGGCATCTTTCCCTTCTTTTTGATAATGTCAAAGGGGGATAAAGATGTATGGTACTTTATGCTTGTATTTCCAATGTCTTAATTTTCAAGGTACTCTCCAATCAAGATGAAGAATTGCAAAGGATTCCAACCCTCTCCTACATAGGGGGAGTTTTGCATCTTAGGGGGAGAAGCTCTTCCGGAAAGTACATCGCATAAAGAAAGATTGTTTGTCATCATCAAAAAGGGGGAGAATGTAAAATCAAGCTTCACAAATAAGCTTTTGTTTTGATGAAGACAAACCATGGCTAACAAAGAAGGCAAAGATTTTGATCAAACATCTAAGGATAATATCTTCACTCAAAGATCTCTACAACTTTAAAGGTATAATAATATTATCTACTTTGATCTTAAGATATACATGCTCAAAAATGAAAAAGAAATGTTTAAGAATCATTACTCAAGCTTTTCAAAGATAAAATTTCACTTTTCTTCTGCATGCAATCGATTTACATCTTAGCGCAATCGATTGCACACTTTAAAATTTCAAATCTTTTGCTTATGTTTCTTTGTGCAATCGATTTACATTCCTATGCAATTGATTGCATACTTAAAATTTTCAAAACGTTTGCTACTGACTTTGCATGCAATCAATTACATTGTTAGTGCAATCGATTGCACTCAGTTAATTTTTGCTACTGACTTTGCATGCAAACGATTACATTGTTAGTGCAATCGATTACACTCTTAAAGATTTTGAAAAAATAGCTGTTAAAAACCTTGTGCAATCGATTTACACCAAGGGTGCAATCAATTTCATACTGCACGAATTTAAAAAATAACAGCTTTGTTCATGCCTTTTGATCATGCCTTTTCATTACATCTTTTCACTCAAACTTGGCATTTGTTCATGATACATTTCCAGATCTTCATGATGTTTCAAAAGGGTGTTATGAACATATAAATATTAAATTTCAAATCCAGATCTAACACCTTCTTTCATAAATATTTTCTGAACTTTCAAAATACAAACTCAAGCATTCTTCATTTTCATGCATAAGTTTTCTGCACATTTTCATACTTTAAACAGAAAACTTTGAGCAAATATATCTTGAGTCTTTGTACAATATTATTATTGAAAGAAGAAGATTATACATTGTCAAATCACTCTTAGTGATAAATATTACTCTACTCACTTAAACTCACAAATTGATATTTACTTACTTATTTTCCAGGATTGTTGGAATTAAGTGTAAGTGTTTTTGTTGAAATCTTGTCTTTCCAAGTTGTTGGATACAAGTGTAGTTACATTGAGAGGATTGTTCTCATAGGTAACTTAGAGAAAATCCAAGAGGATTGTTCTTGGTCCAAGAGGATTGTTCTTGGTTTGGTTGGTAGTTCTTGTTTAAGTTTGCCACAATAAGGAAATCACTTTCATGTTGAAAGGGGATTGGAGTACTCTCAGACTGTGAGGGGAGCCAGGATATATTGCCCGTGTCTCTTTATTTTTCTGCATTTTTAAGCTTTCCTAAACTCACTTATAACCAGAAAAATAAGAACCATCATCACTAAAAACCAGAATTTTTAAAAGTACCTAATTCACCCCCCCCCCCCCCCCTCTTAGGCGCATTTCGTACTTACAGTTACTAGAAATTCTATTTTCAATGATAACAAGCAAAAATAGTGAAATATGCAATTTGTCAAATACTTGGTGTGCGAACGAATCTTTAGAATTTTTCTCAACTTGTGTTGATATGAAAAAACACTTTTAATCAAAGTGATTATAAGCTATTCAACAACCAATTCAAAACAAAAATTGTCACGAAATAATTCTTACGAGTCGATCGATTAATCAATGATATTTAACAAATTGCTTAATGAAAAGATAAAGCGAGTAAAGAGATAAGAGAGAACGACAAGAGGATCTTTTTAGGAAGTTCACCAATCGTCCTCGCTATGGCTACATCTCCCCCAATTCCAATTTTATAATTAGGATAAATTCTTACTATGCAAAAAAGTTGTTACAAGAGAAGTGTTCCAAGAACAACCCCACAAACCATAACCGTTTGTTGTTGATTCAACCCCTTCTCTTCCTTTGATCTTAAGAAAGACCAAAACCGTAATAGCTACCAATTCATTTATCGAATATTGATACTCATTTGAGTACCAAACTCCAAAGTTCTTTTTTGCACGATCAATTGTACCTATTACACAAAAGACTTTTCAATTCGATTCGCCGTTCTCCCACTACTTCCTTGGGTACCAAATTCTGAAGGCTTTTCACTTGACCATAATCCTCTCTTGAAAGTCTTGCCCGAAAACTCCCAAATCTATTAAAGATCTTGGAAGATAAACCCGAAGTTTTTCCGGATGAAACCCCCTACGAATCTCAACCCAATATTCTCTGTTACACAATAATCTAATTGGACGTTATCGAACATCTCCTAAATGGAATCATGACAACAGATTATTATGTGTGATTTATCAGTATGTATGCATAGGTTGGATATTGAAGGTGAAGAGAAAATGTAGTAAGTATTTATAGTTTCATCAAGTTGGAATGATGCGTGATTGATGTATTTATAGTTGTGGAAGTTTGGTGGCAAATGGAGGAAATTCAGAATTAAAAGTAATTAAAGAAAGTGAACAATGAAACAATATGTGTTGGCCTATAGATCGTATGTGCTGGCACATAGTGTTAATTTTAACAACATGTGCCGACCTGAATGTGTCTATGTGTCGGCCTGAACAAAACAAAAGTTACAGGCTTATTTACGAGGGTACATGTGCCGACCTATGTGTCGTATGTGTCGGCATATATAATAATTTTTTTAATATGTGTCGGTCGGAAATGTGTATGTGTCGATCTGACGGAACCAGAGACTACATGCTTCGTTGCAGTACATGTGCTGACACATGCAAGTGCTTTTTGTGAAGAAAATACATTTTTATGTTTTGATCAATTTTAAAATGGTTTTTGATGATTCCTAAGACCTCTAATACAAGGGAGTGCCACATGACATAAAGATATCGTCCAATATACAGAAATGTTAACTTTTCCTATTTTGACATCATACAAAATATCTAATGGTGAAGTTGTACTCACATTCTCCTTTTTTTTTATGATGACAAAATTTACAACGAGACATTTCATGTTGTTATCGAAGACTCTCGTTAACTTTATGCTTCCCAATATTATCTCCCATATACTTTCTCCCCTTTTAACAACATCAAAAAAAATCTTCATTCTTAATAGTGTTACCAGATAATTAAAAATTGTTATAACTTGTTACAACAATTTATGTTTAATTGTCTTAATATATTTCTTTGACTCATTAATTAAAAAAGTCATCATTCTTATAGTGTTATAAAATTAAAAAGTTAAATTATATAAAAGGCATAAATTATATAAATGTAAAATAAAAAGGCATAAATGACATAAATTGATATTTTTTTCTCAATAAAAAACACAAATTATATAAAAGCAAATGAAAAGGTTTGAATTTGATTTTTAAGTAAAAAAGACATAAATTAAATAAAATAAAAATAAAAAAGTTAGATTATTATTATTATTATTATTATTATTATCATAAATATATGTTTTTAATAATAAAAAGGAAATACATATTATATTTGTAACACTAAATCAATCAAATTAAAACTTGATTTTAGTAATATTTCAAAACAATCTCATATCATGAACATCTATATAAGTATTGCCCCAAACCCACCAACATAACAACACAAAAACCCACAATAATATTTCATTCTTTGTTTACTTTGTGTTTATTGTTATTTTTCAAATTATATAAAATGATAAATTATATAAAAGACAAATGAAAAGGCATAAATGACATAAATTGATATATTTTTTCTCAATAAAAGACACAGATTATATAAAAGGCAGATGAAAAAGTTTGAATTTTATTTATCAATAAAAAAGACAAAAGTTAAATAAAAGAAAAATAAAAAAGTTAGATTATTATTATTATTATCATCATCGATATATGTTTTTAATAATAAAAAAAATACATATTATATTTGTAACACTATCCGAGCAAATCAATCAAATTAATACTTGAATTTAATAATAATTCAAAACAAATCTCATATCATGAACATCTATATAAGTATTGCACCAAACCCACCAACATAACAACACAAAAACCCACAATAAATTTCATTCTTTGTGTTTATGAAAATCATATATGGATTCTTCACCACCTCTTACTCCTCCAACTTCGTCGTGTACTGGTGATACCACAACTCCGTCACCTCCTACGCTACCAAAACTAAACAAGAAACGCCACATACATGAAGTAATTGAGATTAGTCAAATGGTTTCTTTATCGTCTGATGATACTCCATCGCCGCAACCGGCACTAAAGAAGAACAAGGAAAGAGAGATATATTTTCTGGATGAAATAATTGAGATTTGCCAAATGCGTTTGCAGTTGTTTCGTTGTGAGAATTCAGAAAAAGCCTTGCATGCCGAGAGAAAAAGGAAAATGAAAACTTTAATGTCACTTCGATAATAAGAAATATAGTTTTCAGTTGCCCCTCTTGTTGATACTATCTTCGTTGTGGTTGTTCCTACGTCGCTGCAAGAGAAGTGTGGACTATCATCAGGGACGGAGCCACTTAGGATAGGGGAGGCTATGGTCATTCTCGTTCCAAAATTTTGATAATATTTTCTAAATATATGTATAATTTAGAATTTTTTATATTTAAAGTTATATGTATATTAGTTATCAATAATAATAATAATAATAATAATAATAATAATAATAATAATAATAATAATAATAATAATAATAATAATAATAATAATAATAATAATAATAATAATAATAATAATAATAATAATAATAATAATAATAATAATAATAATAAAAAATCATTTTATTATATCTATGTAATGTTTGTTAGGTCTTTCTTATCATTTAGCATTTTTATTATGGTGTAGTTCTATTTTTGTAGTTTTTTTTCCTTCTATTGAAATCTTAAATAAAGGGTTTTTCTCATTTTTATGTTTATACACGTTTATTATTATTAATATTAAGGGTGTTCAAAATCAAATGGGTCCAATAAAAAATTGTAAAATCGAATTGAATTAAATCGAAATCATAAAAAATCGTACTTGATTTGAATGTATTTAGATCATTTTCTAAATGAACCGTGCAGTTTCTTTCAGTTTGCGGTTTGTATTTTGCAAACCAAACCAAACCAAACAAAATTGCATTATGTTATGAAATCTTACTAACGAATAAATTTTTCTTTAATTTTTTATAGGAATCAACATGTATTATGTATATATTTTATCATACTTTGTATAATATTTATTTTACTTTACAAATCATAAAAAATAAAATATTATTCATTTATAAAATACTATTTTCACATAATATATTTTATGGTATTCTTTGTATAATATTTATTTAAGAATGTAATCTTGTCTATATCATTTTTTAAATTTAAATAAAATTATAATACATAATTTTATGTATTAAATTATAAATTTATTTTGACAATTATAAATCTTTTTATGATAATGTATTAATAATGAAACACAAAATTATATTTTTCTCTATATGTGTATGTATGGTTTAATAATATTTTTGTAAAAAACAGAACCAATCAAACCAATCCAAATCGCATTAGTTTAATTTGGTTTGATTCGATTTTTTTTAATAAAAATCAACCGAACCGAACTACACCGTATGTATTTTTATTTTGTAATTTGGATGATTTTTTACTTTAAAATCACTCAAATTATACTGCGAACACTCCTAGTTAATATGATATTAAAGAATTCGATTTAATTTTGAATTTATCGTGAGATGATCCACATATTTTTGTGTCGTTGACTTTGGAGTGTTTTTTTCATTGGAATTTGACGGTGTATTGACTGATTCATTGGTGGTTTGGTAAGGTTTATGAGATATTTCCTTGCTTTTCATTATTGTTTTAAAATAGTATCCAACATGTGAATTTTTTTTTTGTAATAATCAGGTATTAAAAAAAATTTCACAAATAACCATGTTTCGGAAAAAATTACGCAAATAACCATGTTTCAGATGACTCTCCAAAGGAGAAGCCATCTCACTTGGCGCCTACACTTATTATTTAAGGGGAGGCGCCATCTCACTTGGCGCCTAGGTGCTTAGGGCTTGTCCTAAGCCAAGTGAGATGGCGCCTTAGTGCATTTCTAGGGCAATTTTCGCGTTTTTTTTTTAATCTGGTGCGTTGCGTATTCGATATAGGATCAACAAAATTTACTTTTTATTTACAAAAAATGATTACACCCATAAGTATTACATAAAAAAATACAGATTAATCAGTGGTCTCCCGGAACCCGATAATGACCCCCGGTTCCGCATCCCTGTCCTCGCCTTTCCCGTGCTGGGTGTCGTCGCGTTTCCTGCTGCGGAAGGGTCGATGGCCCAGCGAAGTCAATGCGTTCCGGATCCATGAAATCAGTCAGATCTCCATATCTAGAAGATCTGCTTTGGTACAGTCGGTTACCCATACCCTCAAAGTTTGGTCGTGTTGGCGGTGGGTGGGGTTCCATGGTGGGTATGTAGCATTGATCGTCTGAGTACGGGGGGTAGAAAGAAAATGGATATTGGGGTGTTTGGTATTGAGGATGTTGGGTGGTTTGGTGATACTGTGATTGATGGTAAGTTGGGTCGGTTGGTTCATAATCTTCCGATATTCCCAGATCAGGGCTAAGGCTGGATGTTGAGGGGCCCATATTGGGATATATAGAAGACTGAAATTGTGTGTGGGGTATGCGGGTGTGTTGGTATTTATGATTGGAATTGCGGATGGGTGTGAGACATATGGGGGTATTGGTACTGAGGTGGGGATTGTAGTTGGTTGTGGGGCATTTTGGTGTAATTGTGTTGTGGTGGCGATTGTGGTTGGGTGTTTGTGGTTCTGTTTCGTCTGGGGGGTTGGTGGGAGGTTGATATGTGTTGGGTTTGTTGTTGGGGAAACGAGGGTTGTGCTCATTGTGTTCGTGGGTCAATCAAATACCTTAGATGAGACATGTGCATTTCAGGGTTACTAACTGACTTGTACTAAGATAAATACTGATCCGTGTGTCGCATATTACCATGATTGAGGAAAACTGGGAATTGCAAGACATGTCGGTGATGCCTCTGCCACATCTTACACCATTCTGGAGCAAAGTCTTTCCAGTTGGTAAGACCCCACTGGGCGTCGACCCTTTTGAGATGCCACGGGGATAAACAAGTCGGATCACTGGGTATCTCTTGATGCATTCCGAACTGCATCTTCACACGGTTGCTGTGGTGCATCTCCACAACATTGAACCGTATGATTGCAATCTTGGCGCTCCAAATTGCTGCATCCTCGGGGTTTGGTTCATGGCCCAAACCCAAATATGGTCTCCAGACAAACTGTGCATAAAATTAAAGCAGGTTAATGAAAACGTAATACATAAATAATTTAAAAGTAGAAAAGTTAAAAGGTACGACGTACATCATCCGGGCCTAGGTGATCCAATAGATTGCAGTATAGTGCGACATTGAATCTTGGATTCTTGCCGTAATCCATACCCCTCACGCAATACCTAAAGGAAATGAAAAATATTTTTTTTTTAGCATATATTTGGTGAAGCGATGAACAATAATAAATGATATAACTAGATGACTTACTTTGTTGCGTACGGGAAAACGAATGTGTTGTTGTTGACGGGGTTTAGGGACTCCATCCTCCACCAACCCCAGGCTTGAAGTAAAAAAGCGCAGCCATAAAATGTACATTTTTCCTTGATTGCATTTTTGCACAAGGAACTGTATAGGTGGGCTAAAACAGCAAAATCCCAACTATACTTTCTAGTTTTTTCGAAATCTCTAAGTAAATTTAAATACATAAATTTTACACTATTTCCCGTACTTCCGGGAAATAAAAAGGTTCCAAATAGTATCATTAGATAAGTTCTAGCTTTTATTACCCTGTCTTGCTCGAAGGAATTTTCGTTTAATTCCAAAGTTGCATAATGATTTTTAAGCTCAGTTAGTAGTATACCCCGACCTCTCGCACCACCACCTTCAACCATATCCCTGCCTAACAAATCTTCACGCAGAGAATTGGGTTGTAGAACCGACCCGTTAACGGCCTTACCGTCGACAGGGAGACCCAGTAACATGTACACATCCTCTAGCATGACGTACATTCACCTATTGGTAGGTGAAATGTATGGGTCTCTGGTCTCCACCTTTCCAACATTGCAAGTATGAACTTTGAATCAATTGTGCAGTTGGAGATCTTTATAACATGTCCGAAACCTGCATATTCCAGATATGGTACGATAAATGGGTCGGGATCCAGGTAGTTGTGAGACCGGATTCTGAATCTTTTGGTATCCTGAGTTAATAATGTAAAGGTGTAAGATTAAGTAAGATGAACAAAGCATTACCAGAAAGGTAAAAAATGTCTAACTATAAAAGAAACTTACAAATGCTGCAATGTTGTCCCTTGTGCCTCTGTGAGAATCCCCCATTGTGAGAAGAGCCATTGTTGAAAATGCCTGAGATTATGAAAGACTTAGAAATTGTAAGAGATTATGAAAGACTTTGTAGTAGAGAGTGAGACGATTGTGGGTGCGAGAGAAGTATGTTATGCTCTGTATTTATAGGGAAAAAAATTCATAGAGTAAGTTAGGTGGTAACTGGTGCATGCATGCATGATAAGTGTCACTCTTGCAGTGAAGGCGCAGGCTAGGTGGCAGCCTTGGAGAAGGCATATCTGCATGCATGTAACACGATTGGACATTAAGGTAGGCGCCATTGGACTTGGCGAAAGAGTACAAAAATGAAAGGTGTCTCCATCCCCATTGGCGAATAAGAGGTGGCATGGGTTGCAGAGTAGGCGCAAGCTAGGTGACAGCCTTGGAGAAGCCATTCCTGATTGCATGTAACACTATTTGAGGTGATGGGAGGAGACTTACATGTTATAGTGTAGGTGCAGAGTAGGCGCAGGCTAGGTGACAGCCTTGGAGAAGCCATGCCTGATTGCATGTAACACTATTGGAGGTGATGGGAGGAGACTTACATGTTACAGTGTAGGTGCAGAGTAGGCGCAGGTGTGATATGGTGGGAGAACTGACTTGAGGTTTTGCGTTTGTATTCTCACTTGTTCGGTTGAGCAAGAGTCGTCACCGACTTTTTATTTTATCCTAAAGGAAAGGTTAAAAAAAGCACAGCAAAAACCTTTTGAGATATTTCGTGGGTTCGGGGGGTAGATTATGAAAAGGGAAGGTATTAGCACCCTTTTCATCCATGGTTATCCATGGGCTCTTAGTTACTTGGTTTTTTAGATCACTTGCCTTGATTTTCGATTACTTGAAATTGTGGTGTGTGTGTGTGTGTGTGTGTGTTGAAAAATGTTTTTGAAGAGATGCCTTGTTTTAGGCAACCAATGTATTTGACTCGTGTTTGAGTGTTTTACAAAAGTGTGTATCTTTTTGAAAAGATGTTTCAAACGTTTTTGAGAGTTTGTTTTGAAAGTGTGCATGAAGTGTGGTTTTTGAAAAGAAGGCAAGTGTTTTTGCAAGTTGATCTCAAGTAACTAAGAGTTTTGTCTACCCCTATTGTACTCAAAGGTTTTCTCTATGTTTTCAACCCTTTTTTTAACAATTTTGTTCCACCATTGAATTTGGTGGACAATCTTGCGTTTAGGAAGTTTAACGGGACGGGCGCGGGTCATCGTATGGACCACAAATGCAATGGTGCCAAGTGTCTTTGGCAATTTGCTTTGAAGGGACTATGATCATTCCATTTAGGCAACTTTCGAAAGCGTCATCGAGGGACTTATGATCATTTGAATTTGTTTTGCCAAAGAAACTCGACGTGCAAGCATGGCCCATTTTGGAAGGCAACATGTGGGATTACCATAGGGGGTGCAAGTGTGATTGTGTATTGATTTCATGTATTTGTCTTTGTATTAGGTTATCTAGCGTTTGATTTTATGTACATATAAACCCTAAGTCTAATCATGGTATAATTGGAAGCGATAAATTGCGGGAATTTAAAAGTCTACGCTATTACAAATAGTATCCGGGAGTGGGGGTACAAATTCACAAATGGGGATGAGACTTTAGGAATATAGTGTCCAATAATTTACAACCAAATTGAATCGTGATCAAATGTAAACAATGTAATGTAAAGTATAAGAATAGCAAATGTATATTGTCAAATGTTAAATGTATTGTGTAAGTGTACGTGTACGTATGTTATTTACAGGTTCGAGATGTGATTTTAAATGTATTATTAAGTATTGTTAACCTAATGAAGAAAATTAAATGCTTTCTTTATTTAATTTGTAATCTTGTATATTTCTTTAATATGTACAAAAAGAAAATTTAAGAAAATGAAAATGTTCTAAGTTTGAAAATTGTTACTTACATTTGATATAAATTGGTATCTTTATATTTTGTGTTTAATATATACAAAAGAATATTTTAATTAAATGTTAAAAATTTAAATTATGTATATTATAAAAATGTATTTTATTGATTATGTACAAATATTTCTAAGAAAAGAAATTGTATTAATTTAAAGAATATTTATGTATTAATATTTTTATATACAAAAACTTTAATTAAAAAGAAAACTCAAACTACAACCTATTCTTGATGTATCTTCTATAAGTATTTTTAGGTTAAATTTCACATTAAAGATAAAAAATAAAATAATAAAAAGAGTTTTAATGAAAGAATATAATTCAGTGTTTTTTTTTAAAGGTTAGTATATATTTTTATCAAAAAGAAAAGGGCTAAGTTATATATAAAAGAAATGGGCTCAAGGGGAGTGTGAATTGGGACGTTTGGACCTAGGCGTAGAAAGGGCAAGGCCCATGATAATTCACCAGATTCCATTTTAGGGTTATGAGTTATTGCTTCATTTGGAAAATGCTAGGGTTCGAGTAAAGAGTACAGAGGCGCCGTCGTTCGCTTTCGTTCTTGGTCTTCTCAAGCAAGCCTCTGAGTAAAACTTCCGCCAATGGCCGCTAGGTACCTTCGTCAGCTCCTTCCTCTCCATGGTCACGTAGGCAACAGTCTACAAGGTACTGATTTTCATTTTGTATGTTTGACGCCTTTGCATGTTTTTATTTACTTCTGATTCTTTTATGTTGCTTAATGTTTGTACAAGATGTGAAAAAGGAAAGAAATGAGGGATTATACCTTTTTGGGAGAGGAGGTGAGGAGGACCGGAGGCACCTAGGGCGGCCAAGGGCGGAGTGAAATGAGACGCGGTGTGAGCTAGCTTGTCTGGATTCCTGGTATTTGTGTCTTACTTCTTTTGTTTGGTGATGATGATGAACTGAACCTTTGAGTATACTTTCCTCTTCCTTTCTGGTTGCCTTTACACGCTTGTTATGAAATGCTTGCTTTCAATGATGTTTGCCTGAGATGATGATTTTTGCTATGAAATGCTTTGTATGCTTGTATCCTATGATGGTTTCAAACTGAGGAATTATGTTGCCTTGAATACTTTTCCTCTCTTCTTTCGGCCTCACTTCTGTTGCCTTTGGGAATGCTTGTTGTATGCTGAGATTGAATGATTTTGGCTTGTTAATGTGTTTGCCCAATGATGGTGTTTACTGAGGGCTTTGAGATGATGGCTTGAACTTGGTTTGGATGTTATCCTATTTCCAGTTTTAGGCTTATGGGAGATTTTGACATTGTGTTATTGTGAGGTCAGTTTAGGCTTGATGATAGGTTGGGCCTTATTGGTTTGATGTGTTTGATAGATTATGGTCTTGGCTTGTTTAAGGCTTGTCAGGGTTGACAGGTTTTTTGATGGTTCAAACTGGTTTGGGATTTTGAACTTGTTTGTTTGCAGTAGGTTAGGCTTTTGCTGTTTGCATCTTTCCAGCAAGCTTGACAGGTTTGCAAGATGTTTTTGGATACAGATGGATGAGGTTTGAGCTTCAGGTCTTGGTTTATGCAGGTTGTGCCTTACTGGTTTTTGGCTGGGGGTTAAGTTTTTAGCTTGCTCTTTTTTTTACAGGTTATGGGGCTTTGGTGATTTTGTTTGTTTTCTGGTACAGGTTTTTTGGGTTGGAAGGACTGAAGCTTTTGGCTTCAGCCTTTTAGGCTCAAACAGGTTTAACAGGTGGATGGTTTCAGGCAGGTTCAAAGCTTGGGCTTTCTTTTTGCCGTTTGACAGTTTGAAGGGGTTTTTTATGTTATGAGTTCTGTTTGTCAAATCTCCTTTGATACTTTCTGCTCCCTTTTGATAGCTGTTAGCTGTTTATTATATCTTATCTTTATGCCTCAAGCCAAACCTGTAAGCCTAAACTCTTTTCTCTCTTCTCTCTCCAGTACCATTAAAATAATAAACAATGTTTTATGTGTACTTAAAGCTGAAAGGGCAGCACTGGGAAATGATGAAAATGAAAAGCTTGCTTGCATATTAATCTTTCTCTGCATATCCTTTCATATCTTCTTTTGACAGCTTTGCTTCCTTGTGACAGTATCTTGTACTTTTGTATCTTTGATATCTTTGGAAGCTTTTTGGATAATTTGTGACTTTAGTTAGGCCATTCTGTTTGCCTTTGGACTCTGTAGTTTGATTTGGACTTGGACTTTGCATCATGCTATTTGAGACTTGAACTATGCAGTTTGACAATTTTGACTTGTGAATTTCAACTTTGTGCATTCATGATTAGCAAACAAATATTCATCCCTCTTTGTGAACCGGGAGAAATCCCGTGATTTGCAGAGAGGGTTAACTGATCCCAGTCAGTTGCCCTTAATGATGAACTTTATTTTTATCTGTCTCTTTAATTGTTTATCCGCTTCAACTGACTTTTTCCTTCTTTTCTTTGCAGATAATTAAATGGAGAGGAATAGCAAAAGATGAAGAATTGAAGATTTAGAAAAAAATTAGGATAGTCTTATTTAGGTTTAAATTACTGTAAAATCATTGTTGTAAACAATTTGTAAACAAAACAATTGTACAAATAATTTAAAAAATAAATAAAAAGTTTTTATCCAATTAATTCTTTTCCTCTTTTTACTTATTTATTTTATTATTTATAATTCTAAAATTATAATAAATGGAAATAAATTCCAATTATCTAAACTCAGAATAATAAACAATTAAATAAACAATGTTTCAGCATCGATCAATTAAACTTGGCGCTTCCAACATTCAAAGCAAAACAACAGTCAACCACAGTAATTTCCCAAACGCTTTTTCCTTTTACTGACTTTAACCAAACATTGCAAATTCAAACCCAACACATCCTTTCACTGATTTAGTCAAACCATGCGAATTCAATCCCAATGCATTCTTTTACTGATTAAGTCAAACAATGCGAATTCAATCCAAATCTCGGAATAACTTGCAAAGCATCGTAGAATTAAATCTTTCTGAGGAACCGCGCACGAAAACCCTAATTCCTGATTAAATGCCAAAGAACGTTCGCCTGATCAAGGTTGAGCCAAAATCAATCAAAACCCTAAGCAAACTGTGTGAACTGTTCTAGAGCCATGAAAATCAATAAAACCCTAATTGTGTCTGACTGACGAGAAAAGTCTGTTTGACCGACTCTTGAGCCAATCTGAAAAATCAGGAAAAGCCTGAAGTTGTGATTTCTTGAGGAAAAAAGCGAGGGAAAATTTTGGGGTACAACAGTTGCCCCTGTTCAATCTTCTTGAACCTGAAGAGTTAGATTGGAAAGTTTGCCTTTCGCGACTCGAAGGTAAAAGAAGATTGGACACTAGAGTGCCCAGAAAATTTGCACTGGGCGATGTGATGGTAGAAGTGAATGGGCTTATAGATGCCATCTAGAAATATTTGTTGGAGGATGGGCTTAAAGATGCCATCTGGAAATGGGCTTAAAGATGCCATTTGGTGATGGGCTTAAAGATGCCATCTGATGCGATAGAATCTTGTCGGGGGATGGGCTTAGAGATGCCATCTGGAATGAGTATCAGAAAGGTGTCCATGTTTTGGACCATCTCTGAACTGGGGGTCTGAATAAGCAATAGATTGACATCCGTATCTGGAGGCATCCGTAAACTGTTTTCAAAAGTTGAGAAGAGTCTGAACAAGAGATAGATTAACATCCGTTGTTGGGAGGAATCCGTAAACTGTTTTCAGAAGTCTTGAAGTTGATTAAGCAATAGAGCAGCATCTGTTGTTGGGAAGCGTCCGTGAACTGTTTTCAAAGGTTGCATCTGAACAAGCGATAAATTAACATCCGTTGTTGGGAAGAATCTGTAAACTGTTTTCAGAAGTCTTGAGAAGAATCTAAATAAGCGATAGGTTAACATCCGTTACTGGAGAACCCGTAAACTGTTTTTAGAAGTCTTGAAGTTGAAGAGGAACCGGTGTAGGGTTTCCTGAGGATGAGTCCGTGTAAAACTGCATCTGAGTGAATCTGGAATAAGTATCAGAATGTCGCCGTGTCCGGGTCACATCTGAACTATTTCTGGATGAATCTCGGGAGATGATCTTTGTCTGTCGACTGATCTTACCTGAAAAGGTAAAGGGTTAGTTGTATGCAATGTTATGATGCATGATGCAATGTATGTGACATCAATGTTTATGACATGAATGTGATGAATGCGCATGTAAGCTGATGAGCTATCTTGCCGAGGATAAATGAATCCTGGATGGCTGAAGATAAAAGAATCTTGACTGCTGCCGGGGAGGGCAAGAATCTTCTGATTGTTGAAAATGAGAAGTCTTGGGACCACTGTTGGGGAAATCAGAAGCTTGGGTTTTATGCCAAACTACTGGGGTCTTCCTGTTCTGAGGAGATCTGTGTAGGATTTCCTGATGATGAGTCCGTGTAAAACTGCATCAGGTTTTTGAACATTTTTGACATTCGAATGCCCCAAGTGGTGATGTAGATAATTTCCTGGCTTGTTACAGGTGTTGATCTGGAATTAGTCGTCAATAGATATGTCCTGGCTGGATACAGGAATCAAATCTTCAAACTCTTCAGACATGCCCTGGCTAGATACAAGAATCGAGTCTGGAAATAGTCGTCAACAGATATGCCCTGGCTGGATACAGGAATCGAATCTTCAAACTCTTCAGACATGCCCTGGCTAGATACAGGAATTGAGTCTGGAAATAGTTGTCAACAGATATGCCCTGGCTGGATACAGGAATCGAATCTTCAAACTCTTCAGACATGCCCTGGCTAGATACAGGAATCGAGTCTGGAAATAGTCGTCAACAGATATGCCCTGGCTGGATACAGGAATCGAATCTTCAAACTCTTCAGACATGCCCTAGCTAGATACAGGAATCGAGTCTGGAAATAGTCGTCAACAGATATGCCCTGGCTGGATACAGGAATCGAATCCTCAAACTCTTCAGACATGCCCTGGCTAGATACAGGAATCGAGTCTGGAATTGTGATAGTTGATTTGTTGGCAGTCGTAATTTCCAACAGGTGGTGAAGGAATGATTGAACACTTTTGACATTCGAATGCCTCAAGTGATGATGAAGGAGTCTTGAATCAAATTACTATGCGGATTGAGAGATTTCTTGAAATCTTGACTGGACTGCCCCAGGTTAACTGAACTTTGAAAGATCTGTTGAAACCTTGACTGGACTTCCCCAGGTTAACTGGATGGTGCTATGTCACCCCCCTTGTTGATAGGAGATTTGTCGTTGGAAGTGCTATCCTTTTGAAGTGATTTTGCTCACTGAGAGAGTTTTCGTTCCTCCGAACATTCGCTGTATGAAATTCTTCCCTGTCAAACAAAAAGCCAAATGCAGACAGTGATATTCAAGCAATGCAAGGTTATGTTTGTCTCGAAGTTTTGCAAAATGCGTTTTTTAGCAGAAAACTTTTTTATAAGACAAGTCAACACAAGATTTAGAGCAAAGCCTTACAGGAGTCAGGATACCTTTTGTAACAGTACGCTTTCGAACTAACTCATGCTTCAATTAGGACTTTTGAAGGGTTGTAACGTGGCTTGGTTCACGGTTTAAGAAACAAAGGATAAAGGCTCAAAGTATATTTATACCCACCCGCTCTTCGTGATGTTCTTCACACCTAAGCTCAGTTAATTGTGCGTCGCACTCTGTTTTGAGTTTGGAACGACTTTTTGGGTGATGGTTCACCAATTGAATTTGGGAGACAGTCATCATCTCCTTTTTCTTTTGCAACATTTTTCATGTTGATGAGGATTTTTAATGACCTCACTATTTTGATTTTGATTTGTTATCCCTAACTTTTGCCTGATTGTTCCCGTTTTTCGAGATTACAGTCAGCGGGATGCCCCAGCTTTCTTAAGCCTCCTTTATAGGTTTTGGCTTGGTGGGCTTTTCTCTTTTGAGAGATTGACTGTCTATGTGATAGGTAACCACCCTTGTCTTTTGATTCCAAAGGAATGATTTCTTTTTTTTGACGTCGTTCGTTGTGTTACGAATTGAGAGTTTGCGACTTCAATGCGCGTTTTTCTTTTGAATTAACTGAGATACTACCCTGCCCCAGGTTTATATCAAAGGTTTTGATCGTTTAGAACAGAAAACTCCTACTTCTTTGGCTCTAAGGGGTTGACTAGGGATTATCTTCCTTATAACTCCAGTGTTTGGGATTTGAAAGAAATGCATGTACATCATCAGTAAGGTCTGTTCAAAAGCATATTGTATGAGATTATGGTATTGTTTCGTCATCCTCCCTCTAAAGGCTTGCAGCTTTTTATCAAAAGTTAAACATCATAGAGAAAAGCATAAGAGTAGTGAAACGAATGGATGAATTCAAGACAAACATATGCAATGCATTAATGAAAACAGAGTTTTGACATCAACAGTTAATTGTTTGACAACAAAAGAAATTACAACTTTGAAAATTCAAAATGAAGCAAAAGTCTTTCAGCTTGAGCTTTGTCACTTCAGGTGGAGAACCCCTTAACGGAAGATTTTCATCTTGCCGTCTGGCATGAATTCCAGCACTCCAATGTCAATCAGATCTTGAATCTTGTTCTTCAAGGCCCAACAGTCGTTGGTGTCGTGCCCTGGGCTGTAGGAGTGGTAAACACAAAATGCATCGGGACGATAGTTAGGAGAGGAGGTATTGAGCTTCTGAGGAGGATCCCTTAAAGTAAGCAGGTTGACCTCCAACAGGCGCTTCAGTATGAAGAATGATGGTATCTCAGTCTCTGTGAACTGTCTTCCCGACGTTTCTTGCTTACGCCGATTACCCCGTTGACGCTGGCGAGGTTGTTGATGGGCTTGTGACCCTGAAGCAAGCGAAGGAGCCTTCCCCTTGTCTTCTTGAGTGGATGGAGGCTGAGCGGTGACCTGCTCTTCAACCTCAGATGTTTGCCCCAATTGGTTGTTTGGAAGCAGTTGGCGGACAAGAACTCTGAGTTCCTCTTGTCTTTGAGATAGGTCTTGGATGAGAGCCATCTGGCCCACCAACTGTCCCATCACTTGGGTCCTCAATGTTGTCAAATCAAACTGCAGCTCTGCAAGCTGATCACTCCTGGCATTGTTTGAATTCTCCAAGCCTTTTGTGAGGAGAGCTTTCATTTCTTCTTGCCCCAGAGACAAGTTCAGGAACATTTCCTGCAGCTGAGCAGTCTGGTCTTGGATGTCTTTGACAGACCTTTCTAGAGCCATCTCTTACTGAAATAAACAGCAGGAGAGTAAGGAAAACTGAAAAAGGAAAGACCGTCAAGATGCAATGCATGATATGTGGATGCATGCTTTCAAGGATCTCTTGGGGTAAACACAAGAAAATGTTAGAGGTTGAACTCTGATCTTTGATTGGAGAACTTTGCACCGGTGGATGTCTTTCCACTAGAATCAAGCTCACCATGTCAAGTGGGTCATCGCCACTGATTCAAGTTGTTGCACTTGATCTTTGATTGGAGAACTTTGTATCGGTGGATGTCTTTCCCCGAGAATCAAGCTCACCATGTCAAGTGGGTCATAGCCCCTGATTCAAGTTGTTGTACTTGATCTTTGACTGGAATTTGTTAGAGGAGAAACCTCTTACCCCTTGGTAGACGTCTGGTTCAACGTAACCCTGCATCAAAAGAACCCTCGATATCCTTGAAATGGTTATTTGAAAATGCTATGGTATGATGTTATGATGTTATGTACATGTATGTAAAAATCAAGTGAGTGTATATATAGGTAATCATATTCACACAAAGCAAACAAGTCCTTAGGCTTAGGCTTGCATGGGGTTTAGGTAAGTACCCTCTTGAAGTTAGTTGGCTCATCCTGTCCTAAAATAGAAACCGGGTTCTAAGGAGCTCAATATCATTGGATTGTTTTCTGTGTTCATTGTTTCGGTTTAGCCACTTACTGGCGACCAGAATATTCCAAGAAAACAACCCTCAAATGAGTGTAGTATCGAGTATCTACCAACTTCAGACTGCACCAAAGTCGGTCATCTCACTACCCCTAAAAAGGCTAAGATGGTCAATTAAGGTTCTAAGAGTTCGTTAGTGCTTCACGACATCACTCAGCGGCCCCGTACTCTCCTTGATTGAACTCAAGGGTTACCGGTACTCACAAATATGTCACACTAACATAGCTTACTGCTTCAACCATGTCGGTATACCCCGCACAGTTCCCTCACAGTTTTTTTGCTATTTACCTAAAAAGGTGCCCCATATCCGGGTGTAGGATTTACAACAAACCCAAACAAGAACCCAAAAGATAAAGCAATCAAGTCAATCAAAGCAAGAAAGTAAAGGTGATCTAAACCCTAAGGTAACCCTACTTTTAAGTTTGTCCCCAACAGAGTCTCCAGTTCTGTGATACGGTGGGAGAACTGACTTGAGGTTTTGCGTTTGTATTCGCACTTGTTCGGTTGAGCAAGAGTCGCCACCGGATTTTTATTTTATCCTAAAGGAAAGGTTAAAAAAAGCACAACAAAAACATTTTGAGATATTTCGTGGGTTCGGGGGGTAGATTATGAAAAGGGAAGGTATTAGCACCCTTTTCATCCATGGTTATCCATGGGCTCTTAGTTACTTGGTTTTTTAGATCACTTGCCTTGATTTTCGATTGCTTGAAATTGTGGTGTGTGTGTGTGTGTTTTGAAAAATGTTTTTGAAGAGATGCCTTGTTTTAGGCAACCAATGTATTTGACTCGTGTTTGAGTTTTTTACAAAAGTGTGTATCTTTTCGAAAAGATGTTTCAAACGTTTTTGAGAGTTTGTTTTGAAAGTGTGCATGAAGTGTGGTTTTTGAAAAGAAGGCAAGTGTTTTTGCAAGTTGATCTCAAGTAACTAAGAGTTTTGTCTACCCCTATTGTACTTAAAGGTTTTCTCTATGTTTTCAACCCTTTTTTTAACAATTTTGTTCCACCATTGAATTTGGTGGACAATCTTGCGTTTAGGATGTTTAACGGGACGGGCGCGGGTCATCGTATAGACCAAGAATGCAATGGTGCCAAGTGTCTTTGGCAATTTTCTTTGAAGGGACTATGATCATTCCATTTAGGCAACTTTCGAAAGCGTCATCGAGGGACTTATGATCATTTGAATTTGTTTTGCCAAAGAAACTCGACGTGCAAGCATGGCCCATTTTGGAAGGCAACATGTGGGATTACCCTAGGGGGTGCAAGTGTGATTGTGTATTGATTTCATGTATTTGTCTTTGTATTAGGTTATCTAGCGTTTGATTTTATGTACATACAAACCCTAAGTCTAATCATGGTATAATTGGAAGCGGTAAATTGCGGGAATTTAAAAGTCTACGCTATTACAAATAGTATCCGGGAGTGGGGGTACAAATTCACAAATGGGGATGAGACTTTAGGAATGTAGTGTCCAATAATTTACAACCAAATTGAATCGCGATCAAATGTAAACGATGTAATGTAAAGTATAAGAATAGCAAATGTATATTGTCAAATGTTAAATGTATTGTGTAAGTGTACGTGTACGTATGTTATTTACAGGTTCGAGATGTGATTTTAAATGTATTATTAAGTATTGTTAACCTAATGAAGAAAATTAAATGCTTTCTTTATTTAATTTGTAATCTTGTATATTTCTTTAATATGTACAAAAAGAAAATTTAAGAAAAAGAAAATGTTCTAAGTTTGAAAATTGTTACTTACATTTGATATAAATTGGTATCTTTATATTTTTTGTTTAATATATACAAAAGAATATTTTAATTAAATGTTAAAAATTTAAATTATGTATATTAGAAAAATGTATTTTATTGATTATGTACAAATATTTCTAAGAAAAGAAATTGTATTAATTTAAAGAATACTTATGTATTAATATTTTTATATACAAAAACATTAATTAAAAAGAAAACTCAAACTACAACCTATTCTTGATGTATCTTCTATAAGTATTTTTAGGTTAAATTTCACATTAAAGATAAAAAATAAAATAATAAAAAGAGTTTTAATGAAAGAATATAATTCAGTGTTTTTTTTTTAAAGGTTAGTATATATTTTTATCAAAAAGAAAAGGGCTAAGTTATATATAAAAGAAATGGTCTCAAGGGGGGTGTGAATTGGGACGTTTGGACCTAGGCGTAGAAAGGGCAAGGCCCATGATAATTCACCAGATTCCATTTTAGGGTTATGAGTTATTGCTTCATTTGGAAAATGCTAGGGTTCGAGTAAAGAGTACAGAGGTGCGTTGTTCGCTTTCGTTCTTGGTCTTCTCAAGCAAGCCTCTGAGTAAAACTTCCGCCAATGGCCGCTAGGTACCTTCGTCAGCTCCTTCCTCTCCATGGTCACGTAGGCAACAGTCTACAAGGTATTGATTTTTATTTTGTATGTTTGACGCCTTTGCATGTTTTTATTTACTTCTGATTCTTTTATGTTGCTTAATGTTTGTACAAGATGTGAAAAAGGAAAGAAATGAGGGATTATACCTTTTTGGGAGAGGAGGTGAGGAGGACCGGAGGCACCTAGGGCGGCCAAGGGCGGAGTGAAATGAGACGCGGTGTGAGCTAGCTTGTCTGGATTCCTGGTATTTGTGTCTTACTTCTTTTGTTTGGTGATGATGATGAACTGAACCTTTGAGTATACTTTCCTCTTCCTTTCTGGTTGCCTTTACACGCTTGTTATGAAATGCTTGCTTTCAATGATGTTTTCCTGAGATGATGATTTTTTCTATGAAATGCTTTGTATGCTTGTATCCTATGATGGTTTCAAACTGAGGAATTATGTTGCCTTGAATACTTTTCCTCTCTTCTTTCGGCCTCACTTCTGTTGCCTTTGGGAATACTTGTTGTATGCTGAGATTGAATGATTTTGGCTTGTTAATGTGTTTGCCCAATGATGGTGTTTACTGAGGGCTTTGAGATGATGGCTTGAACTTGGTTTGGATGTTATGCTATTTCCAGTTTTAGGCTTATGGGAGATTTTGACATTGTGTTATTGTGAGGTCAGTTTAGGCTTGATGATAGGTTGGGCCTTATTGGTTTGATGTGTTTGATAGATTATGGTCTTGGCTTGTTTAAGGCTTGTCAGGGTTGACAGGTTTTTTGATGGTTCAAACTGGTTTGGGATTTTGAACTTGTTTGTTTGCAGTAGGTTAGGCTTTTGCTGTTTGCATCTTTCCAGCAAGCTTGACAGGTTTGCAAGATGTTTTTGGATACAGATGGATGAGGTTTGAGCTTCAGGTCTTGGTTTATGCAGGTTGTGCCTTACTGGTTTTTGGCTGGGGTTAAGTTTTTAGCTTGCTCTTTTTTTTTACAGGTTATGGGGCTTTGGTGATTTTGTTTGTTTTCTGGTACAGGTTTTTTGGGTTGGAAGGACTGAAGCTTTTGGCTTCAGCCTTTTAGGCTCAAACAGGTTTAACAGGTGGATGGTTTCTGGCAGGTTCAAAGCTTGGGCTTGCTTTTTGCCGTTTGACAGTTTGAAGGGGTTTTTTATGTTATGAGTTCTGTTTGTCAAATCTCCTTTGATACTTTCTGCTCCCTTTTGATAGCTGTTAGCTGTTTATTATATCTTATCTTTATGCCTCAAGCCAAACCTGTAAGCCTAAACTCTTTTCTCTCTTCTCTCTCCAGTACCATTAAAATAATAAACAATGTTTTATGTGTACTTAAAGCTGAAAGGGCAGCACTGGGAAATGATGAAAATGAAAAGCTTGCTTGCATATTAATCTTTCTCTGCATATCCTTTCATATCTTCTTTTGACAGCTTTGCTTCCTTGTGACAGTATCTTGTACTTTTGTATCTTTGATATCTTTGGCAGCTTTTTGGATAATTTGTGACTTTAGTTAGGCCATTCTGTTTGCCTTTGGACTCTGTAGTTTGATTTGGACTTGGACTTTGCATCATGCTATTTGAGACTTGAACTATGCAGTTTGACAATTTTGACTTGTGAATTTCAACTTTGTGCATTCATGATTAGCAAACAAATATTCATCCCTCTTTGTGAACCGGGAGAAATCCCGTGATTTGCAGAGAGGGTTAACTGATCCCAGTCAGTTGCCCTTAATGATGAACTTTATTTTTATCTGTCTCTTTAATTGTTTATCCGCTTCAACTGACTTTTTCCTTCTTTTCTTTGCAGATAATTAAATGGAGAGGAATAGCAAAAGATGAAGAATTGAAGATTTAGAAAAAAATTAGGATAGTCTTATTTAGGTTTAAATTACTGTAAAATCATTGTTGTAAACAATTTGTAAACAAAACAATTGTACAAATAATTTAAAAAATAAATAAAAAGTTTTTATCCAATTAATTCTTTTCCTCTTTTTACTTATTTATTTTATTATTTATAATTCTAAAATTATAATAAATGGAAATAAATTCCAATTATCTAAACTCAGAATAATAAACAATTAAATAAACAATGTTTCAGCATCGATCAATTAAACTTGGCGCTTCCAACATTCAAAGCAAAACAACAATCAACCACAGTAATTGCCCAGACGCTTTTTCCTTTTACTGACTTTAACCAAACATTGCAAATTCAAATCCAACGCATCCTTTCACTGATTTAGTCAAACCATGCGAATTCAATCCCAATGCATTCTTTTACTGATTAAGTCAAACAATGCGAATTCAATCCAAATCTCGGAATAACTTGCAAAGCATCGTAGAATTAAATCTTTCTGAGGAACCGCGCACAAAAACCCTAATTCCTGATTAAATGCCAAAGAACGTTCACCTGATCAAAGTTGAGCCAAAATCAATCAAAACCCTAAGCAAACTGTGTGAACTGTTCTAGAGCCATGAAAATCAATAAAACCCTAATTGTGTATGACTGACGAGAAAAGTCTGTTTGACCGACTCTTGAGCCAATCTGAAAAATCAGGAAAAGCCTGAAGTTGTGATTTCTTGAGGAAAAAAGCGAGGGCAAATTTTGGGGTACAACAACAGGCTATGTGGCAGCCTTGGAGAAGGCATCTCTGCATGCATGTAACACGATTGGACATTAAGGGAGGCGCCATTGGACTTGGCGAAAGAGTACAAAAGTGAAAGGTGTCGCCATCCCTATTGGATAATAAGAGGTGGCATGGGTTGCAAAGTAGGCGCAGACTAGGTGACAGCATTGGAGAAGCCATGCCTGATTGCATGTAACACTATTGAAGGTGATGGGAGGAAACTTACATGTTACAGTGTAGGTGCAGAGTAGGCGCAGGCTAGGTGACAGCCTTGGAGAAGGCATCTCTGCATGCATGTTACACGATTGGACATTAAGGGAGGCGCCATTGGACTTGGAGAAAGAGTACAAAAATGAAAGGTGTCTCCATCCCCATTGGCGAATAAGAGGTGGCATGGGTTACAGAGTAGGCACAGGCTAGGTGACAGCCTTGGAGAAGCCATGCCTGATTGCATGTAACACTATTGGAGGTGATTAGAGGAGACTTACATGTTACAGTGTAGGTGCAGAGTAGGCGCAGGTTATGTGGCAGCCTTGGAGGTTACAACCTTACTTAATTCAAATTCAGTATGACCTATTTAGTCTTACATTTATCAAAACACTGATTCACTTAATCTGTCAAACCTTCCAACCGTCAAACCTTCATACAATCAAACCTTCAAACCTTCAAACAATCAAACATACAAACCTTCGAAGAACTCATAAACTTCAAACCTTCCAACCTTCAAACCTTCAAAACTTCAAACAACCATACGCAATGGCCTCTGCACCTCAATATGTCATTGTGATACGGTGGGAAAGAACTGACTGTTTTTTGGAATACTGGTTTGTGTTTTGCGTTTGTTTTTGCAAAATGTCGCGATAAGCAAGAGTCGCCACCGACTTTTATTTTATCCAACAAGGAAAGGAAAAAAGCACAGAAAAATTCCTTTTTCGAGATATTTCTCGGGTTCGGGGGGTAGATTATAGAAAGGGAAGGTGTTAGCACCCTTTCTATCCGTGGTTATCCACGGGCTCTTAGGTACTTGCTCAATTGTTTTCAAAATATTGCTTTTCTTTGTGTTTGTGGGTTTGAAAAAGTTTTTGTTTGAACAACTTCGATTTAACTCTTGCTTCTGTCCTCAAGAGCGTATGAAGTGTTTTTGAAAACTTTGTTCGAAAAGGAGTGTAAGTGTGAAAAAGATTTTGTTTTTTGAAAGAGCAAGTACTTAAGAACCATCTACCTACTCAAAAAAGGAATCATTCTATGCAATTTTCCTTTAAACAATGCTATCCCACTATGAATGCGTAGGTAGCACCGTCGTTGGAATTTGAGGGTCAATTCGAATGCGGGACTTACGGTCACCAAAGCAATGTTAGGACGCCTTAGCGGTAACCATAATGTCTTAGATCATTTGTTTTGCGGCAACAATATCCGAGGCAACCGTTTCGAGGCGACTATGATCTTTTAGACAAGAGGGCGACCTCTAAAGTGACCTATACTTAATGACCGCGTACGAAGGCAACCAAGTGGGGTGTATCCTAAGAGTGCGCATGTGTGAGTGTGTCGTTTTTGGTTATTTTTATCTTTGTACATGTTAAGGGTGATCTAAGTTGATTTTAGGTTAAACATTCATTCTTGTCATGCATTCCTATTATCAAACATCTAACAGTTATATTTTGCGGGAAATAAAATGCGGAATTTAAATTACAAAGCGTCGGGTATTTACATCGCCAAAGACAAATCCTTTAAAAATAAATAAAGCGGTAAAAAAATAAATGAAGGTCCTATTTACTATTACAAACCGGAATCAGATACATTATGATATAAAAGAAAATAAATCGTGTGCGAGAAATTAAATCGAGTGCAAATAGGGTTTTGACCCTTTTTGAGAGAAAGTATCTTTTTTTGTTGTTTTTTTTTATTTTAAGAAAGAAATAAATCTAAATTAATTACTAAATTAAATTAATTAATTAATGAAAAAAAATATTTTTGGGTTTTTTTGTATTTTAGGAAAGAAATAAAAATTAATTAATGTTAGTAAAAAAACCTAATTAAATCTAATTGAATTTTAATTATTTACAAAAATGTGAAAGTTATTCTAATTAAAATTCTAAATCAATTAATTAATGTTTATTAACAAAAATAAAAGTTAGAATTTAATTTGATAAAGAAAATGTTTTTTTTTTTTATATTTTAAGAAAGAAATAAATCTAAATTAATCACTATATTAAATTAAATTAATTAATTAAATGAAAAAAAAGGTTATTTTTGGATTTTTGGTTATTTAAAGAAAGAAAATAAAAATTAATTGAATTAGTAGAACCTAATTAAGTCTAGTTAATTTTAATTATTTGCAAAAAAGGTTAAAATTATTCTAACATTAAAACCTAGATTAATTTAATTAATGTTTATTAATAAAAATAAAAGTTAGAATTTGATTAAATAAAAATATTTTGGTGTGATTTTATTTTAAAGAAAAAGAATTTTAATGATTGATTAGAATTAAAAACAAAAATAAAAAAAACAATTAATAAACAAAATAAATAAAATAAAGAGAGAGAGAGAGAGAGGTTTGGGCCTGAATTTTGTGGTGCATATAGCAATGCTGAGGCCCACATGGATCTGGCCTTGTTGACTTTTCCTGGATCAGGTGAGCGCTTGTTGACTGGATCTATGGTGGACCATCATCTCTTGGCCACCAGATCTGGCCAATGGCCATCTGGAAATTGATTGAATGATGGTGTATGGTGAGCTGCTGACTTGAATATGTAGAAGATCGCCTGAAAAGAAAAATTATCAAAGAAGTGAAGGACCTTGGATTCGAACCCAGGTCCTGAACGTGATTGCCAGCTCACCTTGCCACTACGCTGAATCAACTTGTTTGTTAACAATATACAAATAATACATAATAAAAGAAAACAAATTAATGGCCAGAAAAGACAAAAAGCACGCGCGCAATATATGAATGGAGCAATGGTTGAGTGCCACGTATTGTCTTCAACCTTCGTCCGTGGCTAAAAACCTGTAAAACCTATAGCCACGGACACAACCCGTCACTAAAAGTCATGCATACTCCAAAATCTGCTATGAGCCATGAAAATGAATTCTAAGGGCATGGTGGTGCCCGTCTCATCATCCCGGTCACAACCATACCCTTCTTGATAGCCAATTTTTCCTGAAACGAAAACATCCAAAAATATCCACGAAAACCTAGCTATGGCATTTTACAGTATAGGTCAGATATATAAAATTAAATCATGCCAAAAGCTTGGAAATGTTATGAGGATTTCAAATATACAAATAATTTACTCAAATGATGCAAGAGTGATGATTTACGAATTCAAGAAAGAAGAGGATTATCGTGGTACTTACAGGTTGTTGTGGTGTCTGAGAATGATTGCTTTTGATCCAGGAAGGTTGAGTGTACGTCCAAGAAACGATTGGGACCGGTCTAAGCTTCTGAAATTGCCTCTAGCTATGGATTCGATTCCACACTTTTTAGTGAATTTTGCAACTTTTGTATTGCCTATTCTTGCAGCCTCCAACCTCTAATTTCGTGTGCCTCTCTTGCTTATGTATGATACAAGGTGTTAGGGTAACAAATATGGATGAAATCCCTCTAAATCAATGCATTGTAATGTGATTTGATTTCCTCTTTAAAGCTTGCCAAATTTATCAAATCTCCATCTTTTTGTACATGATATGCTTGATACGAATTTTGATGATGATCATGATGATAATTAAGACCTGAAACAACCAAAAAGATCTTAGGTAATCAAAGTTTGGATTTTATTTGATTTAATTTCATTTAAAATGAAATAATTCAATAAAAAATCAGATAAAATAATAAAAATAAGATATGGGCTCATGGATGAACTAGGACACGTGGACAATGATGCAAGCTCAAATCAAGTGGAAAAGAATGGGCCCATTTAACAAAATTTGAAGTTTTGAGGATAGTTGACTTTTGGCAATTTTGCAAAAATGTCCAACTTCAACAATGCATAACTTCTTCAATTTTGAACTTTTGGAGGTGTTCTTTGACTTTTTAGAAATCTAGAGATGTTCTCTAACCAACCCTTTTGGTATCATCTCATTTTGACATTCCATGCTCAAGTTATAAGTTTTGACAAAAAAGGTGTTTTTATTGACTTTCAAAAATGACCTATAATGTCCAAATTTATAACTTCTTGTGAGTGCATTTTATGATCTTGGGGTATGAAGATGGATTGTAGGGAATTTAATCCTATTCAAAATGAGATTTGGATGGGTCATTTCTAATAAATTATGAGAACGTTATGCTTGGTCAAAGTTGAGTTGACTTTTCCTCCAAAACCCTAATTTAGCAACTTTTGAGTCTTGATGAATTTTGAGAAATCCTTGATGAATCATGATCAACCCTTGATCAAATGATGAAATATCCTTCAAAATGAGAATGTTGGCAAAAAATCTTGAAGTTTGACTACTTGTAGGTCACAGTTGACTTTTGCCCTAGCACAGTCGATTTTTGGACCCTTTGAGCAATTGACTGGCCAAACTTCCTCTACAAGGCTTGAAATTTGGCATGGATGACCTTGAGAACATATTATGACATTGGGGAGAACTTGAGATCATTTGGAATCAAATATCTTGATGCAACACAAAATCCTAATTTGGGGTTGACTGCCTTAGGAGATGACTTGTCTGACCCACTCTTGAGCAACCTTGAGCCACTTGGAGATTTTTCTTGAAATGTTTTGAGAAATATGAGAGGAAAAATTTTGGGGTACAACAGCTGCCCCTGTTCAATCTTCTTAAACCTGAGGATGTAGATTGGATTTCGTGCCTTTCGTGATCCGAAGGTGGAAGATGATTGAACACTAGAGTGCCCAGAAATTTGCACTCGCATAAAGTGGTATTAGCCTTGTGATGTTGGGAATGGGCTTACAGATGCCATTTGGAGATTTTCGGTAGGAGGATGGGCTTACATATGCCATCTGCAGGAGTGTCGATCACATAAGAGATTCCTTAGCGAGGACTTGCATACCTGTTGTTTGTAGAAGATTCCGCTGGGGAAGCCTGGTTTTTGTTGAGATTTGGGAACTATCTGGTCTTCAACGTAGTATACCGTTGAGATTGTAGAACTCGTCCATAAGTCAACTGGGGGAAACATCTTCATCAAGATCTAGGAACTGTCTGGTCTTCAACGTAGTATACCATTGAGATTGTAGAACTCATCCACACTTTGACGGAGGAAAACATCAAGATCTAGGAACTGTCTGGTCTTCAACATAGTATACCGTTGAGATTATAGAACTCGTCCACACTGTGACGTAGGGAAACATCTTCATCAAGATCTAGGAACTGTCTGGTCTTCAACGTAGTATACCGTTGAGATTGTAGAACTCGTCCACACTATGACAGAGGAAAACATCAAGATCTAGAACTGTGTGGTCTTCAACGTAGTATACCGTTGAGATTATAGAACTCGTCCACACTATGACGTAGGGAAACATCTTCATCAAGATCTAGGAACTGTCTGGTCTTCAACGTAGTATACCGTTGAGATTATAGAACTCGTCCACACTATGACGGAGGAAAACATCAAGATTTAGGAACTGTCTGGTCTTCAACTTAGTATACCGTTGAGATTATAGAACTCGTCCACACTATGACATAGGGAAACATCTTCATCAAGATCTAGGAACTGTCTGGTCTTCAACGTAGTATACCGTTGAGATTATAGAACTCGTCCACACTATGACGGAGGAAAACATCAAGATCTAGGAATTGTCTGGTCTTCAACATAGTATACCATTGAGATTGTAGAACTCGTCCACACTGTGACGGAGGAAGACATCAAGATCTAGGAACTGTCTGGTCTTCAACGTAGTATACCGTTAAGATTATAGAACTCGTCCGCACTATGACGGAGGAAAACATCAAGATCTAGGAACTGTATGGTCTTCAACGTACTATACAATTGAGATTGTAGAACTCGTCCACACTATGACGGAGGAAAACATCAAGATCTAGGAACTGTCTGGTCTTCAACGTAGTATACCGTTGAGATTATAGAACTCGTCCATACTATGACGTAGGGAAACATCTTCATCAAGATCTAGGAACTGTCTGGTCTTCAACGTAGTATACCATTGAGATTATAGAACTCGTCCACACTATGACATAGGGAAACATCTTCATCAAGATCTAGGAACTGTTTGGTCTTCAACGTAGTATACCGTTGAGATTATAGAACTCGTCCACACTATGACGGAGGAAAACATCAAGATCTAGGAACTGTCTGGTCTTCAACATAGTATACCGTTGAGATTGTAGAACTCGTCCACACTATGACGGAGGAAAACATCAAGATCTAGGAACTGTCTGGTCTTCAACGTAGTCAACCGTTGAGATTATAGAACTCGTCCATACTATGACGTAAGGAAACATCTTCATCAAGATCTAGGAACTGTGTGGTCTTCAACGTAGTATACAGTTGAGATTATAGAACTCGTCCACACTATGACGTAGGGAAACATCTTCATCAAGATCTAGGAACTGTCTGGTCTTTAACGTAGTATACCGTTGAGATTATAGAACTCGTCCACACTATGACGGAGGAAAACATCAAGATCTAGGAACTGTCTGGTTTTCAACTTAGTATACCGTTGAGATTATAGAACTTGTCCACACCATGACATAGGGAAACATCTTCATCAAGATCTAGGAACTGTCTGGTCTTCAAAGTAGTATACTGTTGAGATTGTAGAACTCGTCCACACTATGACGAAGGAAAACATCAATATCTAGGAACTGTCTTGTCTTCAACGTAGTATACCGTTGAGATTGCAGAACTCGTCCACACTATGACAGAGGGAAACATCTTCATCAAGATCTAGGAACTGTCTGGTCTTCAATGTAGTATACCGTTGAGATTGTAGAACTCGTCCACACTACGACGGAGGAAAACATCAAGATCTAGGAACTGTCTGGTCTTCAACGTAGTATACCGTTGAGATTGCAGAACTCGTCCACACTATGACGGAGGAAAATTATCGAGATTGAGAACCTTATTTGAAATTCAACCAGAGATAATTCAATTGAGATTTAAGAACCGGTCAGGTCTTCGACATAGTTGAGAACTTAACTCCATCTTTCGTGAAAGGTAAAGGCCAGTCGTACGCAATGCATGATATATATCAAGCAATGATGTTCTCAAAATAAATGAGATTGTGTTGTAAGATGCGTATATGCATGTATCATGATGTATGGAAATGTAACATTTCTAGCTGGGGAAAATAAATCTCGGATAGCTGCTGGAGAATAGAGTTGAATTCCTCGTTTCCGTTGGGGATGGCGAACGAAGGTGATTGCAAGAATAAATCTGCAGGAGAGTATAATTCTGTTGGGGCATAAAACTGATGAGGAGATTACTCTGTGGGGAAGAGATGTTCTGCTGAGGATTCCACCGATAAATTCTGTTGGGGATGAATTACCGTTGCTGGTGATACTGAATCCTATTGGGGATTGAACTCTTGTTTGTGAAAGGAAATAATTCCGCTGGAGATGATCTTTCAGTTGCGACTTCACTGGGGATAACCTGTCAGACTCTTGTGGGGATAATCCTTTGAGCTTTGTTGGGGACTATATTCCTTTGAACTCGGCTGGGATTATATTCCTTTGAACTCGGCTGGGGATATTTATTTTTATACCCCGCCGGGGACGAACTTCCGGAGTCTACTGGGGATGATTCTTCAACTCCATTGGGGAAGCTTTTTCAGACTGCGCTGGGAAAATTTTAACTCCACTGGGGATTTTGTATTCTGCCGGGGAATATTCTTATACTTCGTTGGGGAATATTAAGACTGCCGGGGATTTTAAGCCTTTTCAGTATTGATGGTAGGTAAACTCTGCTTGGGGAGAATATTACCGATTTATTCTCATTTGCAAGTCTCAGCTGGAGAGAGCCATCTATACTATCTTACTCCACGGGAGTGAATGTTACTGGGACGCGTGCTAAGGATATGACGATGGCTTGCATCGAGACTTTTTTGCCCCTGTTTCTGCGGGAGAAGGTGCCTGCGGAGGCCTCGTGGATCGAGTATTATCCCCATATATGAGGTGCTTGGTATCTTTCGGTCAAAATGACAAGTCTTCTTCTGGTAGGCCAGTGACGAGATAACGAGACATAGTCGTATGCTTTGATCCCTAATTTTTGCCTGGACCGCCCTTTCGGGTTTTTAGTCCACCAGGATACCCTTTTTTGCCCAAGCTGCCTTTTCAGGTTTTCGACTTATCGGGTGTACAGATTTTTCATTCTTTATCCCTAATTTTTGCCCGAACCCTTTTGGTTCGTTGGGATGCCCTTATTTTTTCCTAGGCCAGTTGTTGTACCCTAAAATTTGCCCTCCCATATTCTTCAAGATTTGCCAAGATCAAGGTTCAAAATCTCTTAAGGGGTTGCACAGTTCAATGGCCACCTAACAGTCAAAAATTAGGGTTTTTGGTTCTGGCAAAGAAATTGAAGTTTCCAAGGGTCCAAACAAATCCCACATGCCCACATACATTGTCAAGCATCCATGTGCCAAGTTTCAAGACTCACAGCACCAGATTGCACAGTCAAAAACCCTAAATGCTTCACAGTCAACTGCAGGGGAAAAATGGTCATTTGACAGTCAAAAGTCCAAATTTTTGGTCAACATCTTATTTTGAAGCCACAAACATCATTTGATCAATTCTTGATCATGATTCTCAAAACATGGCTCAAAAAGTCTCAAGATGCAAAAGTTTCTATTTTTGGACAACTGAAAAAGTCAACTGCAAATTGACCAGGGCATAACTTCTTCATGGTTTATCAGAAAAATCCCATCCAAAGCTCATTTTGAAGAGAATGACATTTACTACAACTCATATTCACACTTCAAGTCCAAGAAATGCTCTCACAAAAAGTTATCAATCCCAACATTATAGGTCATTTTCAAAAGTCAACAAAAAGGCACTTTAAGTCAAAGACCATAACTTGAGATTGATAAATCAAAATGACATGGGACCAAAGGCATTGGTTAGAGGACTTCAAGACCTTTCCAAAATGTCCAAGAACATGATCAAAGCTTAAAAACTGAGCAAGATATGCTTTGTGGAAGTTGGGAAATTTTTGGGAATTTTGAAAAGTCAACTTTGCTTCAAATGCTTCAAAAATGCTAATGGGCCTCAACTTCTTCCATGAATCATTACCCAAAGGCCATGCACGACCCATTGACCTCCAAGGGAGTTATTTTCTCATTTTTAATTAATTATTTGAATTTTTATTATTATTAATTCACTTAATTAAAATTAAATATGAAAAAAATAGCAAATGATACTTTTCAAATCTTTTTATGCAGAGAATTCATCCATTATGTGCTCAATATTTCGTGCATCATTCAAAAAGGAAAGAATCTTCCATAATTGGCCTAATTGGCATGAAAAAAGATTGGAAAAGATTTGACAAAATCAAATATTTAAAACATTGATTCAAGGAATGTGGGCTTGGTCTTTCTAACCTAATTCACTCACATACATATGCAAGACTGAAACCTAATGCAAATGACACAAGAAGCTGCGCAGGAATCAAAGAACAACATTGCACTTTTTCACAAAAATATTGAAAATTGTTTTCATACATAGAGGACGAGTCAAGGCTTGAAAGGCATTCCAAAAGCTTGCCAAGACATCCAGGAAACGATTCCAATCAAAACCGGCCCTCCATACTCAAGGAATTGGTAGAACGACATCACCCTGTTCATAAAATTTTTCATACTCGTGTTTGCACTTTCATGCATTATTAATGTCTTTTAATGGTTGATTTACACTAATATGAACATTCTGAAGCTAATGGTATCCTTGAATTGAACTAACCATACCTGTATGAGAATTCACCATGAACGTTTCTTAGGGTTTCAGAGCTCCAGATTTGGTGCTTTACACATATGGTAAAATCAGGCCTTGAAACCTATGCCAATGGAACCAGGACATCCAGACGAAACAATTGGACTATTCGCGCTCAATTTATGATAATCATGGGCGTATTCGCTATTATTTGCAGGTTCTATTTAGTGGGGGTTTAAAACCCCCGCTATCTATTTTTTATTTTCAGGCAAACAAAGAAGATGCTGGCGTGGCTTGATGTGGTTGGATGATTCAAATTTGGAGCGATTTTGTTAACGTCCAGCATAATGGCTTTCTTTTCATATGTATTGTTTATGTCCCATTATACTAACAAACATGCGCGTTGGCTCAGATGGTTGATTAGCTGGCTTGCAGGTACTGGGACCTGGGTTCGATTCCCAGGTCCCCTTATATATTTCATAATTTTTACAATAACATGTTCCAGCGTAGCACTCATTCAAAGGAACACCATGCATCCCAATGCCTGTGCCTGCCAAGTGTCCTAGAGGATCGATCCAAAGGTCAGAATGTGGAGGTCCACCATGCACGCTGGTCAATCATCCCACACACGCGCTAGAAAGTCAAAAGGGGCCTCATTCTGATGGGCCAAAATGCTTCAATAGACCTCCCAAACTGGGCCAGATACCCCCCTTTTGTTTGTATTCTCCTTTCTAACTTTCTCCTTTCTTTTCAATTCTTTTTTTAATTTGCTTTATTTATTTTAGTTAATTCACAAAAATAATTTTCATAACAAAACCAGAAAAATCAAAATTAAAAAATATGTTTTATTTAAAAATTTAAGTCATTAATATTTTTGTAAATAAATCTTTTAATAATCAATTTAGTAAAATTAGGTTTTATTTTAATCTTATCTTAAATAACTAAAATATGTAGAAATTAGGTTTTTAGCATTTTTATTCTTTTCTTAATAAATAATTTCTTCTTCTTATTATTATTATTAATTATTAATTATTTTTTAAATAAACATGTCATTAATTAATTAGGGTAAATTAGGTTAAAACTTAAATATTTTTCTTTAACAATTAAAAACAACTTAGAACTAGGGTTTTATTTAACTTCTAATTTTAATTAATTTCCTTTATTTCATAAATACCAAAAACCATAAAAAATAACTTCTTTTCTTATTAAATAATTAATTAACTTTCAATTTTAATTTAATTTCTTTAAAGGGTCCAACGCCCTCGAACATTCGATTCTTTATCCTTTTCGCGCATTTATTTTATTTTATTCCAAATATTATGTAATTGCCCAAGCTTTGTAATAGTAATTAGGAAATTTATTTACTTTCTGCATTTTATTAAAAACGGGTCTTTGTTAATTTGGCGATGTATAGACCCGCGCCTTGTAATAGCGTAGGACTTTATTTTCCGTACTTTAATTTCCGCACCCCTTAACTGCTAAACTTTGCATGAAAGAATGAATGGCCCAAATAAAATCAAAGCGTAGCTCACCATAATGCATGACAAGACAAAATATAACTGAAAACAATACACAAATTCACACACCACTCTTAGGGTACGCCTCGCTGTTGCCTTGCCCCTCGAAACGTGGTAGTCGAGTATAGGACGTTTTAGTAAGTCCTTATGTCCATGAACATGACATAAGGGTAGCTTCTAAGGTGTCCTACTGTTGCTCTGGTGACCACATTGTCCCTAAAAACGAATTGACCTGAACACCTCCAACGGTGGTGCTACCTATCTCTCAATGGTGGGATGGCACTACCTTAAGGACATTTACACAGCCTAATTCCTTAGGGTAGGTAGATGACTCATAGATACTTGCTCTAATTCAAAACAAATCAAATTCTTTTCACACCGACACTTTTCAAAAAGCTTTCAAAAACAATTTTTCAAACACTCTTGAGGACTGATACAAGAGTCGATCTGAAATCTTTAAACGAAACTTTTTCAAACTCACTCACAATTGAAAAGCAAACATTTTGAAAACACAATGAGCAAGAATCTAAGAGCCCATGGATAACCATGGATAGAAAGGGTGCTAACACCTCCCCTTTCTATAAATCTACCTCCCGAATCGAGAAACAATCTCATAAGGAATTTTGATGTGCTTTTGTCCTGTCCATGTTGGAGAAAATAAAAGACGGTGGCGACTCTTGCTTCCGCGACATTTCGCGAACCAGCTTAAAAACAGTCAGTTCCAGATCCACCGATCACAAAACTGGCGACTCTGCTGGGGATGTCTTATAAAGTGAGGTGTACCTTAGGACTAAGATCACTTGTGTTTTCAATTGTCTGAATTGTTTTCTTTATTATTGTGGGTACTGTCTTGGGAGTTCTATAGATCCTAACCCGGATCTGGGGGATACCTTCTTAGAAAGTAGCAACAAGGCTGTGAGGGAACTGTGCGGGGTATACCGACATGGTTGAAGCAATCTGCTACATTGATGTGGCACTTTGGTGTGTACCGGTAACCCTTGAGTTCAGTCAAGGAGAGTACGGGGCCTCCGCGTGGTGTCGTGAAGCATCAACTGACCTTAGGAACCTTAATTGAACCATCTTGGCCTCTTTAGGGTAGTGAGATAACTGACTTTGGTGCAGTCCGAGGTTGGTTGATACTCGATACTACACTCAATTGAGGGTTGTTTTCTTGGAATATTTCGGTCGCCAGTTCAGTGGCTAAATCGAAACGATGAACAATGAAAGCAATCCAGTGATATTGGGACCCTTAGAACCCGGTTACTTCTGATAGGACAAGTTGAGCCCACCAACTTCAAGAGGGTAATACCCAGACCCCCTGCTGGCCTAAACTCTAAGGGCTGTGGTGTGACTTGTGTTCCTTACCATGTTTGCTTCTTGTAAATATTTGTGGTGTGCTTTATCATAGCATCATGACATCATACAACACCATATGCATTGGCTAACCATTTCAGGGGTTCGAATCTTCATCTTTGTTCTTGTTTTGTAGGACATGGAAATTGTTCGCAGAAAGACAATTCAGATCAGCCTTGTAAGGGTCCCTCCTCAGCTTAAGGAACTTATATCCAGGATTCCCGAGAGCTCTTCTTTCAGTGAAAGACATGGAAGACTCATCAGCTTGGTCAACACCAACATTGAGGAGGATATGATAAAGGTCCTGTTCCAATTCTTTGACCCTCTGCACTATTGCTTTACTTTCCTGGATTACCAACTGGTACCTACATTGGAAGAGTTCTCCCGGCTTCTGAAGATCCCTATCCTTAGTCAACTACCCTACAACGGTACGGAAAAGGAACCCAAACTTGAAGAGATTGATAAGGCACTACGCCTACAATCATCTGACCTCAAGGGACATTGGGAAGTTAGAAGTGGTATCAAAGGGTTCTTAGCCAGGTTTCTGTTTGAGAAGGCCCAAGAATGTTGGAACTCCCTCGACCTACAAGCTTTTGAAGAAGTTGTGGCCCTCCTTGTCTATGGTTTGGTGTTGTTCCCTAATCCAGATAAGCTTATAGATATCAGTGCTGTCCAGATCTTCATGTCCAGGAATCCTATACCTACGTTGCTTGGGGACATCCTCCACTCATGTTACACTCGAACAATGAGAAAAAGAGGTGTTCTTATGTGCTGCACTCCTCTCCTGGGAAGGTGGTTTATTTCGCACCTTCCACAACCAGTTTTGAAGAACGAGCGGGGTTTGAGATGGTCACAACGATTGATGACTCTTACACATGCAGATATACATTGGTGCTCTCGGTCCAGAGAGGATGTCACTATCATTGATCGTTGCGGGGAGTACCCCAATGTTCCTTTACTTGGAATCAGAGGAGGTATTACTTACAACCCGTGTCTGGCTTGGAGACAGTTTGGTTATGCTCGGAGGGATGGCCCTCATGACATGTTAATTCCTGACATAGTTTTTGACTTCGACAACGATGCCCAAGGACTTCGCCAGAGATTTATCAGAGCTTGGAGGCTGCCAAGTAAGATAGACAGCAAGACCCTGGGGCACAAGAACTCCATCCCGTTGGAACCTTATCTCAAGTGGGTACGAGCCCGCTCCTAGAAGTTAGTAATGCCATATCCTCATGTTCTCCCTGTGATCAAAGAGCCAGTCTTGGAAGGAGAGGTGTCCTACACCATTCAACATCCTGACATGCCCACGTCCTGGGAAGAAATGCAGAAGAGTTGGATCCAACTTAAGGAAGAACGGAATTCTCTTGAGACCAGTCTACATGCTAGTGAGAAGAAGGTCTTGGAGCTCACCCGCCTACTGCACGAGGAAAGGAATCTCAACACCTACATTGCTCCAAAGAGGATGCGCAGTGTCTTTTGGGATTGATTCGCTTTTGTAATGTTTTCCCATTAGGCCCTGATGTACTGAACAATTATTTCCTTAATGATAACGTGTGTTCCTTTTTGTCTACAACAAATTTGAACTTTCGAACCCTTGAATGCATTGCATAAACACATATCATTCATCATGTGCATATCATGTACTCTTCTTTTCAGGTTGCTTACTGTTCTTCGCTGTTTATTTCAGCATCATGAACCCTGAATCATCTACTGAGCAGTCTATCAAGGCCCTTCAGGCGCAGAACGCCCAATTTCAAGAGCTGATCATGGGTTTGGCCCAAGGTCAAGAGGAGCTGAAGGCCCTGCTGGTTAAGAAGAAGAAGAAGAAGAGAACTGTTATATTCAACACGGGCCGGAGATTTGGTAACACACTGCAGAATGAGGAAGCTGGTTCTTCTGTAGGAAAAGACAGTCCCCAAGGGGGAAGGGCTCCTAGTTTGGTGGTCTCTGACAACGAGACTGATTTTAATGAGGAACAGTATCCTCCGGCTGAAGACAGATACAAGCAGTTGGAAGACCGTCTGAACGCCATGGAAATTCAACAAGTTCCTTTTTGGATTTCGGAGACTTGGGTTTATCTTCTGGTGTGATCATCCCGCATAAGTTCAAAGCACCATCGTTCGCCAAGTATGATGGGGCGTCCTACCCTAAGTTACATCTCAGATCTTATGTGCGGAAGATTCAGCCGTATACAGTGGACAAGAACTTGTGGATCCACTTCTTCCAGGAGAGTCTTTCAGGGACTCATCTCGAATGGTTCTATCAGCTGGATGGGACCAAGGTTCGTAACTGGGAGGAGTTGGCTACTGCTTTTTACAAGCAGTATCAATATAATGCCGACCTCGCTCCTACACGTACCCAACTCCAGGGTATGTCACTAGGATCGGGAGAAGGTTTTAAAGAGTATGCGCAGAAGTGGAGGGATTTGGCTGGCAGGGTGCAGCCACCATTAACAGACCGTGAGCTAGTGGATATGTTCTTGGGGACCCTATCCGGGCCATTCTTCAATCATCTTATCGGTAATTCATCTGCAGGGTTCACATACCTTATTCTGACTGGGGAAAGGATAGAGGCTGGTATGAAGTCAGGAAAGATTCAGAAAGGTGCGTCTTCAAGTTCTGAGAAGAAACCTTTTAAAAAGGAGGCCAGTGCTGTGTATGGGCCTAGGAGGCAAGAAAAACCAGAGCGCCGCCAAACTGTCAACGCGGTGGTAATTGCTAAGCCTGCTACCGCTCCTCGGCAACCTAACCAACCAAGGGCTAAGAGACCCATAAGAGAAATCACTCGGCTGAGTATGACCTTGTCACAAATCTTGCCACAATTGCTATCAACCAACTTGGTGACCGTCAGAGAGGCTCCGAAGGTGGTGAATACTGCATCTCCTAAGTATAATCCCAATGCCCACTGTGCTTATCACTCTGATAGCCCGAGGCACTCTACTGATGATTGCTGGGCCCTAAGGAATAAGGTTCAAGACCTTATTGATGCTAAGGAGGTACAATTTGAGGCACCTGAGAAACCCAATGTAGTGACAGCTCCCCTGCCTGATCATGGAGTGAATGCTATCAGGGATGATGACGAAGTGGAAGAATCTGAGTTCAACAGCTGGATTTATCCGACGGTCGACAGTGGACCTAGCAATTGGACTGCAAAAGACAACCTACCTGTTACTTTTGTTACGCAGTAATGAATTCCTTTGTTTTTGTTATTTGTAATAAACAATGAATTGAAACTTTATGGCCCGGTGTCTTACCCGGGGCACCGTGGCTTCATTTGTAAGGGCTTATAACTGTCATTTCCATATATCATGAATAAAGACCTTGGACGTTTTTCGCATTTTAAATCTTGTGCTCCCTTTCTTTCTTTCTTTCTTTATATATTGCAAAAACAGCTATATTTACACACACTCACCCATACAGGTTTCAATCCACTCTGGATCTCACTGGTAACGACTCTGCTACTGCCAGTTATGACTTTGAAAATCCGATCAACTTAGCCGAAGACGAAGGTGAAGATGATTGCAAAGTGCCTGGCGAGCTTGCAAGACTGTTACTCCAGGAAGAGAGGGCAATTAAGCCACACGAAGAGCCAGTGGAAACGATAAATCTGGGTACTGAGACAGACATAAAGGAGGTTAAGATTGGTGCCAATCTGGAGCTCAGCGTAAAACAACGGTTGACTCAGATGCTACATGATTATGTGGAGATCTTTGCCTGGTCCTACGAAGACATGCCTGGGTTGGATACCGACATCGTGGTTCATCACTTGCCTACCAAGGAAGACTGCCCTCCGGTTAAGCAAAAGGTCCGCCGTATGCGTCCAGAGATGTCTGAGAAGATCAAAGCTGAGGTTATGAAACAGTTTGATGCCGGGTTTCTTGCAGTGACTTCTTACCCTCAGTGGGTTGCCAATGTGGTGCCGGTACCGAAGAAGGATGGTAAGGTTAGAATGTGTGTTGACTACAGGGATCTGAACAGGGCCAGCCCCAAGGATGACTTCCCCTACCTCACATTGACATTCTGGTTGACAATACGGCTCAGCACAAGGTGTTCTCCTTCATGGATGGCTTTTCAGGTTATAATCAGATCAAGATGGCTCCTGAAGATATGGAAAAGACTACCTTTGTTACTCAGTGGGGCACCTTCTGCTACAAGGTCATGCCATTCGGGTTGAAAAATGCTGGGGCAACCTACCAACGTGCCATGGTTGCTTTATTTCATGATATGATCCATCATGAGATTGAAGTGTATGTCGATGATATGATCGCAAGGTCCCAAACTAAGGAGGAACACCTTGACCATCTGCAGAAACTGTTTGACCGTTTGAAACTGTACAAGCTGAGGTTGAACCCGAACAAGTGTACCTTCGGGGTAAGATCTGGAAAGTTGCTAGGCTTCGTCGTAAGTGACAAGGGTATTCAAGTGGACCCTGCCAAGGTTAAAGCCATTCAAGAGATGCCAATTCTTAAGACAGAGAAAGAGGTCAGAGGCTTTTTAGGACGCCTGAATTACATTGCCCGGTTCATCTCGCATCTAACTGCTACCTGTGAGCCAATCTTCAAGCTGCTGAAGAAAGATCAGGTAGTACGTTGGAATGATGAATGTTAGGCCGCTTTTGACAGAATCAAAGAGTATCTCCAAGAACCACCCATCCTTATGCCACCGGTTGAAGGGAGACCTCTGATACTATACTTGACAGTACTTGACAGCTCAATGGGGTGTGTGCTGGGGCAGCATGACGAGTCTGGCCGAAAAGAGCATGCCATTTATTACCTTAGCAAAAAGTTTACCGACTGTGAGACCCGATACTCACGGCTCGAGAAAACTTGCTGCGCTTTGGTATGGGCTACTCGCCGGCTGAGACAGTATATGCTAATTCACACTACTCTGTTGATTTCAAAGATGGATCCGATAAAGTACATATTCGAAAAGCCTGCTCTGTCCGGGAGAATAGCAAGATGGCAAATGATCTTGACAGAATACGACATCCAATACACAACTCAGAAAGCCATCAAAGGAAGTGTATTGGCAGACCACTTAGCACATCAGGCAGTAGACGACTATCAGTCAATGAACTTCGAGTTTCCAGACGAGAGCATCATGATAGTGACTGATTATGAAGTACCTGGACCAGATGAAGGACCTGAGGAAGGATCCCGATGGTCTATTCACTTTGACGGAGCCTCCAACGCTTTGGGTAACGGTATTGGCGCTGTGATCATATCTCCTCAAGGCACTCATACTCCACTCACTGCCCGACTATGTTTCAACTGCACCAACAACATGGTGGAGTATGAGGCATGCATCATGGGTCTTCAAGCTGCGATTGACTTAAGGATCAAGTTTCTGAGTGTCTTCGGAGATTCCGCTCTCGTGATCAATCAGATCAAAGGCGAGTGGGATACGAAACATCCGAACCTTGTTCCTTACAAAGAATGTGTGTTGACATTGATCCCCCATTTCACAGAGATAACTTTTGAACATTTCCCAAGAGAGGAGAATCAGCTGGCGGACGCGTTAGCTACGATGTCTTATATGTTCAAAGTCAAATGGGACAATGAGGCTCCCCGGGTCATTATCTGGAAACTAGACGAACCGACATACTGTTGTGATCTTGAGGCTGAGGTAGTGACTGAAAAACCTTGGTACCATGAGGTGAAGAGATACTTGGAAGCTCAGGAATACCCTGAAGGTGCATCTGTCAACGACAAGAAGTTTCTGAGAAGGTTCGCAGCAAAGTTCTTCCTCAGCAATGGCATCCTATACAAGCAAAACCATGATTCGACCTTACTGCGTTGTGTGGATAAGACTGAAGCAGAAAGGATCATGGCGGAGCTGCATGAAGGCACCTTTAGAATGCATTCCAGTGGACACACCATGGCAAAGAAAATCCTTCGGGCAGGATATTTCTGCTCCACCATGGAAGCTGATTGTTACCAACATTCTCGGACATGTCATAAATGCCAGATTTACGCAGATAAGGTGCACGTTCCTCCAGTTCCTCTGAATGTCCTGACTGCACCTTGGCCTTTTGCAATGTGGGGCATTGATATGATCGGTGAGATTAAACCTACGGCATCCAACGGGCATCGCTTCATCCTGGTGGCGATCGATTACTTTACAAAGTGGGTTGAAGCAGCTTCTTACGCCACTGTAACCAAGAATGTTGTGGCACAGTTCATTCGGCATAATCTGATCTGTCGATACGGTGTCCCGGAAAGGATTATTATGGATAACGGTACCAATCTTAATAACAAGATGATCATTGAGCTCTGCGAGCAATTCAAGATACAACACCACAACTCTTCTCCTTACCGGCCGAAGATGAATGGGGCTGTAGAAGCAACTAATAAGAATATCAAAAAGATTGTGCAGAAGATGACAGTGACCCATAAAGATTGGCACGAGATGTTACCGTTTGCTCTTCATGGGTACCGTACCTCAGCAAGGACGTCAACCGGGGAAACTCCTTTTTCCTTGGTCTACGGCATGGAGGCAGTCTTACCGATTGAAGTCCAGATACCCTCTCTCCGGATAATGAAGGATGCAGATCTGAGCGAAGATGATTGGATCCAGACACGACTTGATCAGTTAAATCTAATTGACAAAAAGAGACTCACTGCTATATGTCATGGTCAAACGTACCAAAAACGGATGATCAGGGCATTTAACAAGAAAGTCAGACCACAAGAGTATCAAGTTGGGGATCTGGTAATCAAACGCATCATCCTTACTCAAAGTGATCCCAGGGGCAAATGGTCCCCTACGTACGAAGGGCCATTTGTTGTTAAACATGTGTTCTCAGGAGGAGCCATGATCCTAACCACCATGGATGGTGACGACCTTCCTCACCCCGCCAATGCAGACATAGTAAAAAGATACTACACATGATAAAAGACCCGCTGGGTTGACATACCTAGGCAAAAATTAGGGCTTCCCGGCGAACCAAAAGGGTTCGGGCAAAATGAGGGATGAAATAAAAAAAATCTGTACACCCGGCAAGTCGAAAACCTGAAAAGGCGGCTTGGGCAAAAATGGGTATCCCGGTGGACTGAAAACCCGAAAGGGCGGTCCAGGCAAAAGTTAGGGATTGAAGCGTAATACTATGTCTCATTGGATCAACTTGCATCCAAAATCCGGTATCAACATCAAGTTCAAACGGCATCGATCGATCAGCTTCATCGTCAACTGAGCAGCAAAGTGATGAGACGCTCGAAGATATAAAGGCGATAGCAGAGTTGGAACCCAGTGGGATTATTCTTTTCACACAACTGTTTTGTTTTCCCTTTTTCACAAAATTGTATAAACCCTTTTATTCGGCGGCGTTCTCCTACCAGGATGTCAGCCTCTTGTACATAAACGCCTATTTACAGGCAAATTCAAAAATCAATATAAAATCACTTTTCAGCTAAAATTGCCAATTGTTTTTCCTTTTCTGTTTTGTTTTGCGAAGAACGTCCAAGGTTCGATTTTTGATATATGCATTTGACAATAATTGCTAACTCATAAATATTTGCATACGAAACAAAGGATTAATTACAGGTAACATTAGAAACAAGGGCAATAATGAGTCGTCTAAGCGGTCTAATTGCTCTGTCCACCAAGGTACCAAGGTAAGTTCGGCCGAAGAATGTAACCAAGATATCTTAAATCCCCACAGAGTGAGCCATCAAGTCAATGCACTCTCCCCAAGCAAAGTTATACTGTCAGCCTTAAGGAAATTGGGTATCCCCAGCAGATCTCAACATTCGTCAGCACAATATACAAACATTCCTAACAAGCATCCCCGACAGTCTTGATCTAAGATTGTTCCCCGGCGGTATACCAGACATTCAGCGGAGACACTTCCCCAATATATCTCAAAAATTTCCCCAGGAGAGTCCAGTCTGAAGATTTCCCCAGGGAAGCTGAATCATCTCCCCAGCAGGAAGCTTATCCCCAGTAGATTCTGGAAGCTTCCCCCCTGCAGAGCACGAACACTCCCCCGGATTTATTCAGAAGGTCATTTCCCCACCAGGATATAACTGGGTTATCCTCAGCCGATAACCATGGAAAGATCGTCCTCGGCGAAGTCTTCTTATCCCCAGCGGAGTCTATTAAAACTTCCAACATAACAACGGTATCTCCAGCGGAGTTATCATCAACATCCCAGCAAAGTACCTCTCTTTCCACAGAGTATTGTTCCCCAGCAAGGTCGCTAGAGTAATTTCTCCCCCGTAGAGCAACCTATTCGCCAAGTTTATTCCCCAACGGAGTCATCTTCTCCTGCCGGTATTCTTGCAACCTTCATCCCCAGCGGAAACAACGAAGCTATTCTTCAACATCAGCCCAGGATTCAAACTCCCGGAATTCGTCAAGTATTTATTTTCCTAGATAAAAATATACACTCATGAATATCACGTCTTCATACACTATAGCATGCATATACGCATCATGAACATACAATCTCACTTATTCTGAGAACATGTCGCATGTCATACATCATGACATCGTATACAACTAACGTTTTGTCTTTTCAGGACAAAGGTTAATACAAAGATAATTACTATCAACGGTCGCAAATAAAGATCCGATTCCTGTATCTCGCCAGGGTGTATCTGTTGACGATTGATTCCAGACCCGATTCCTGTATCTTGCCAGGGTGCGTCTGAAGAGTTTGAGGATCTGATTCTTGTATCTTGCCAGGATGTATCTGTTGACGACTAACATTACCAGACTCGATTCCTGTATCTCGCCAGGGTGCATTTGAAGAGTTTGAGGATCCGATTCCTGTATCTTGCCAGGGTGTATCTGTTGACGACTAACATTACCAGACCCAATTCCTGTATCTCGCCAGGGTGCGTCTGAAGAGTTTGAGGATCCGATTCCTGTATCTCGCCAGGGTGTATCTGTTGACGACTGATTCCAGACCCGATTCCTGTATCTTGCCAGGGTGCGTCTGAAGAGTTTGAGGATCCGATTCCTGTATCTTGCCAGGATGTATCTGTTGACGACTAATATTACCAGACCCGATTCCTGTATCTTTCCAGGGTGCGTCTGAAGAGTTTGAGGATCCGATTCCTGTATCTTGCCAAGGTTTATCTGTTGACGACTAACATTACCAAACTCGATTCATGTATCTCGCCAGGGTGCGTCTGAAGAGTTTGAGGATCCGATTCCTGTATCTTGCCAGGGTGTATCTGTTGACGACTAACATTACCAGACCCGATTCCTGTATCTTGCCAGGGTGCGTCTGAAGAGTTTGAGGATCCGATTCCTGTATCTTGCCAGGGTGTATCTGTTGACCACTAACATTACCAGACCCGATTCCTGTATCTTGCCAGGGTGCGTCTGAAGAGTTTGAGGATCCGATTCCTGTATCTTGCCAGGGTGTATCTGTTGACGACTAGTATTACCAGACCCGATTCCTGTATCTTGCCAGGGTGCGTCTGAAGAGTTTGAGGATCTGATTCCTGTATCTTGCCAGGGTGTATCTGTTGACGACTAACATTACCAGACCTGATTCCCGTATCTTGCAAGGGTGCATCTGAAGAGTTTGAGGATCCGATTCCTGTATCTTGCCAGGCTGTATCTGTTGACGACTAACATTACCAGACTCGATTCCTGTATCTTTCCAGTGTGCGTCTGAAGAGTTGGAGGATCCGATTCCTGTATCTTGCCAGGGTGTATCTGTTGACGACTAACATTACCAGACCTGATTCCTGTATCTTGCCAGGGTGCATCTGAAGAGTTTGAGGATCCGATTCCTGTATCTTGCCAGGGTGTATCTGTTGACGACTAGCATTACCAGATCCGATTCCTGTATCTTGCCAGGGTGCGTCTGAAGATTTTGAGGAACCGATTCCTGTATCTCGCCAGGGTGTATCTGTTGACGACTAACATTACCAGACTCGATTCCTATATCCTGCCAGGGCACGTCTGAAGAGTTCGAAGATCCGATTCCTGTATCTTGCCAGGGTGTATCTGTTGACGACTGTATTCTCCGGACTTGATTCCTGTATCTCGCCAGGGCACGTATGAGGAGTTTAAAGATTCGATTCCTGTAACTAGCCAGGGCACATCTACATAAAGAGTTCGAAGATCAACTGTTACGCCAGGTATTTATTTTTCTTTCTCAGGTACGCAAGTTTCTCGCTAAGGAATCTCTTACGCGGTCGACAACCTCCCGATGGCATCTATAAGCCCGTCTCTCCACATACCAACAGTCTCCAAATGGCAATCTATAAGCCCATTCCCGACAAAGTTCAGTCACACTTCCCGATGGCATCTATAAGCCCATCCCCCTATCCATCAGTCTCCAAATGGCATATATAAGCCCATTCCCACCATCACACTGCTAACATGTGAGCGCAAATTTCTGGGCACTCTAGTGTTAAATCACTTCCACCTTCGGATTACGAAAGGCACGACATCCAATCTACATCCTCAGGTTTAAGAAGATTGAACAGGGGCAACTGTTGTACCCCAAAATTTTCCCTCCCATATTCTTCAAGATTTGCCAAGATCAAGGTTCAAAATCTCTTAAGGGGTTGCACAGTTCAATGGCCTCCTAACAGTCAAAAATTAGGGTTTTTGGTTCTGGCAAAGAAATTGAAGTTTCCAAGGGTCCAAACAAATCCCACATGCCCACATACATTGTCAAGCATCCATGTGCCAAGTTTCAAGACTCACGGCACCAGATTGCACAGTCAAAAACCCTAAATGCTTCACAGTCAACTGCAGGGGAAAAATGGTCATTTGACAGTCAAAAGTCCAAATTTTTGGTCAACATCTTATTTTGAAGCCACAAACATCATTTGATCAATTCTTGATCATGATTCTCAAAACATGGCTCAAAAAGTCTCAAGATGCAAAAGTTTCTATTTTTTGACAATTGAAAAAGTCAACTGCAAATTGACCAGGGCATAACTTCTTCATGGTTTATCAGAAAAATCCCATCCAAAGCTCATTTTGAATAGAATGACATTTACTACAACTCATCTTCACACTTCAAGTCCAATAAATGCTCTCACAAAAAGTTATCAATCCCAACATTATAGGTCATTTTCAAAAGTCAACAAAAAGGCACTTTAAGTCAAAGACCATAACTTGAGATTGGTAAATCAAAATGACATGGGACCAAAGGCATTGGTTAGAGGACTTCAAGACCTTTCCAAAATGTCCAAGAACATGATCAAAGCTTAAAAATTGAGCAAGATATGCCTTGTGGAAGTTGGAAAATTTTTGGGAATTTTGAAAAGTCAACTTTGCTTCAAATGCTTCAAAAATGCTAATGGGCCTCAACTTCTTCCATGAATCATTACCCAAAGGCCATGCACGACCCATTGACATCCAAGGGAGTTATTTTCTCATTTTTAATTAATTATTTGAATTTTTATTATTATTAATTCACTTAATTAAAATTAAATATGAAAAAAATAGCAAATGATACTTTTCAAATCTTTTTATGCAGAGAATTCATCCATTATGTGCTCAATATTTCGTGCATCATTCAAAAAGGAAAGAATCTTCCATAATTGACCTAATTGGCATGAAAAAAGATTGGAAAAGATTTGACAAAATCAAATATTCAAAACATTGATTCAAGGACTGTGGGCTTGGTCTTTCTAACCTAATTCACTCACATACATATGCAAGACTGAAACCTAATGCAAAGGACACAAGAAGCTGCGCAGGAATCAAAGAACAACATTGCACTTTTTCACAAAAATATTGAAAACTGTTTTCATACATAGAGGACGAGTCAAGGCTTGAAAGTCATTCCAAAAGCTTGCCAAGACATCCAGGAAATGATTCCAATCAAAACCGGCCCTCCATACTCAAGGAATTGGTAGAACGACATCACCCTGCTCATAAAATTTTTCATACTCGTGTTTGCACTTTCATGCATTATTAATGTATTTTAATGGTTGATTTACACTAATATGAACATTCTGAAGCTAATGGTATCCTTGAATTGAACTAACCATGCTTGTATGAGAATTCACCATGAACGTTTCTTAGGGTTTCAGAGCTCCAGATTTGGGGCTTTACACATATGGTAAAATCAGGCCTTGAAACCTATGTCAATGGAACCAGGACATCCAGACGAAACAATTAGACTATTCGCGCTCAATTTATGATAATCATGGGCGTATTCGCTATTATTTGCAGGTTCTATTTAGTGGGGGTTTAAAACCCCCGCTATCTATTTTTTATTTTCAGGCAAACGAAGAAGATGCTGGCGTGGCTTGATGTGGTTGGATGATTCAAATTTGGCGCGATTTTGTTAACGTCCAGCATAATGGCTTTCTTTTCATATGTATTGTTTATGTCCCATTATACTAACAAACATGCGCGTTGGCTCAGATGGTTGATTAGCTGGCTTGCAGGTAGTGGGACTTGGGTTCGATTCCCAGGTCCCCTTATATATTTCATAATTTTTACATTAACATGTTCCAGCGTAGCACTCATTCAAAGGAACACCATGCATCCCAATGCCTGTGCCTGCCAAGTGTCCCAGAGGATCCATCCAAAGGTCAGAATGTGGAGGTCCACCATGCACGCTGGTCAATCATCCCACACGCGCGCTAGAAAGTCAAAAGGGGCCTCATTCTGATGGGCCAAAATGCTTCAATAGACCTCCCAAACTGGGCCAGATACCCCCCTTTTGTTTGTATTCTCCTTTCTAACTTTCTCCTTTCTTTTCAATTCTTTTTTTAATTTGCTTTATTTATTTTAGTTAATTCACAAAAATAATTTTCATAACAAAACCAGAAAAAGCAAAATTAAAAAATATGTTTTATTTAAAAATTGAAGTCATTAATATTTTTGTAAATAAATCTTTTAATAATCAATTTAGTAAAATTAGGTTTTATTTTAATCTTTTCTTAAATAACTAAAATATGTAGAAATTAGGTTTTTAGCATTTTTATTCTTTTCTTAATAAATAATTTCTTCTTCTTATTATTATTATTAATTATTAATTATTTTATAAATAAACATGTCATTAATTAATTAGGGTAAATTAGGTTAAAACTTAAATATTTTTCTTTAACAATTAAAAACAACTTAGAACTAGGGTTTTATTTAACTTCTAATTTTAGTTAATTTCCTTTATTTCATAAATACCAAAAACCATAAAAAATAACTTCTTTTCTTATTAAATAATTAATTAACTTTCAATTTTAATTTAATTTCTTTAAAGGGTCCAACGCCCTCGAACATTCGATTCTTTATCCTTTTCGCGCATTTATTTTATTTTATTCCAAATATTATGTAATTGCCCAAGCTTTGTAATAGTAATTAGGAAATTTATTTACTTTCTGCATTTTATTAAAAAATGGGTCTTTGTTAATTTGGCGATGTATAGACCCGCCCCTTGTAATAGCGTAGGACTTTATTTTCCGTACTTTAATTTCCGCACCCCTTAACTGCTAAACTTTGCATGAAAGAATGAATGGCCCAAATAAAATCAAAGCGTAGCTCACCATAATGCATGACAAGACAAAATATAACTGAAAACAATACACAAATTCACACACCACTCTTAGGGTACGCCTCACTGTTGCCTTGCCCCTCGAAACGTGGTCGTCGAGTATAAGACGTTTTAGTAAGTCCTTATGTCCATGAACATGGCATAAGGGTAGCTTCTAAGGTGTCCTACTGTTGCTCTGGTGACCACACTGTCCCTAAAAACGAATTGACCCGAACACCTCCAACGGTGGTGCTACCTATCTCTCAACGGTGGGATGGCACTACCTTAAGGACATTTACACAGCCTAATTCCTTAGGGTAGGTAGATGACTCATAGATACTTGTTCTAATTCAAAACAAATCAAATTCTGTTCACACCGACACTTTTCAAAAAGCTTTCAAAAACAATTTTTCAAACACTCTTGAGGACTGATACAAGAGTCGATCTGAAATCTTTAAACGAAACTTTTTCAAACTCACTCACAATTGAAAAGCAAACATTTTGAAAACACAATGAGCAAGTATCTAAGAGCCCATGGATAACCATGGATAGAAAGGATGCTAACACCTTCCCTTTCTATAAATCTACCTCCCGAACCGAGAAACAATCTCATAAGGAATTTTGCTGTGCTTTTGTCCTGTCCATGTTGGAGAAAATAAAAGACGGTGGCGACTCTTGCTTCCGCGACATTTCGCGAACCAGCTTAAAAACAGTCAGTTCCAGATCCACCGATCACACCAGTCAACCTAGCGGGTCTTTGATTATGCGCGATATTTTCTGATTATGTCCATGCTCTCAGGATGTAGGGAGGTGTCACTGTCAATAGTGTTGTGTTGTCATACTACCAGAATATCTTCATTTGATCGTGCAAGATTCGTTGCTGGAATTCATCCAATTCCCCAATTGATTCAAATGGAGATTTCCCCCTGGCTATTTGGCATTTTGAGAGATTCCTTGAATCTTGACTTAACTGCCCCAGATGATTGACAATGCTCATGCCGTGCCCCTTGGTTGGAGGTGTTTTTTCCACTTGAGGTGACCCTTTTTATTGAAAAGGTTTTTGTTCACTAGATATTCGTAGTGCGAATTTCTCTGCTGTTTTAACAAATATTCATATGCAAACAATGTTATTTTAAGAATGCAAAGCTTATGTCTGTCTTGAAGTTTTTGAAAATGCATTTTTTCAGTAAGATAGGAAAATTTTGTAAAATGTGACGTCAACTCAGGATTTACAGCAAGCCCTACAGGAGTCAGGATACCTTTTGTAACAGTATGCTTTCGAACTAACCCATGCTTCAGCTAGGACTTTTAAGGGTTATAACGTGGCCTGGTTCACGGTTTAAGAAACAAAGGATAAAGGCTCAAATTTTATTTGTACCCACCCGTTCTTCGTGATGTTCTTCGATCCTAAACTCAGCTAATCGTGCATTAGATCTTGTTTGAGTCTTTGCTCTGATATACCAGTGATGGTTCATATACTGACAATTTATTTTGAACAGGCAGTCATTTTGTTGAGAGTTTGCAGGATCTCTTCCTTTTTGGTTTTTATTATCCCTGTTATTTGCATGAACTGTTTCTTTTTGTGATTACAGTCAGCGGGATGCCCCAGTTTTTCTTAAGTCTCCTTCACAGGTTTTGACTTATTGGGCTTTTATTTTGAGAGATAATGACTGCCTGTCCTTACGATTATACAGAACCAACACCGTCTTTTGTTTTGGAAGGACTTCTTTGATGCCATTCATTGTGCACCTGGATCAACTGAGAAAACTACCCTGCCCCTGGTTATAATTAAGGGTTTTAATTTGTTAAAAGAAAAACTCCAACTTCTTTGGCTCAAAGGGGTTGACTAGGGATTATCTTCCTTATAACTCCACTATTTAGGATTTGAAACAATGCTTGTACCTCGTCAACAGGGTCTGTTCAGAAGCATACTGTAGAGATTTTGATATCATTTTCGTCATCCTCCCTCTAAAGGCTTAGAATTTTTTAATTGAGAGTTGATCATCATAAAAAATGAAAGCAATTTGAATATAGTGAAATACGAATGGATTGATTCAAAACAGACATATGCAATGCATTGATAAAGTAATAAAGTTTGACATGAATAAATGTTCGAACAATCAAAAGACAACTTGAAAATCGTAATGAGAAAAAAGTCTTCTTGTCTTAGTACTTGTCACTTCAAATGGTGAACCTTGGGGGGATGGAAAAAGAATTCAATCTGACCGTCTTGTGTGAGTTCCAATGCTCCTTCATCAATTAGGTCTTTTTTTTTGTTGTTCAACGCCCAACATATGTTAGTATCATGCCCCGAGCTGTTGGAGTGATATGCACACCTTACATCAGGATTGTACCTTAGGGAGGCTATGTTGGGATTCTTAGAAGGGTCCCTTAACGTCACCATATCCAATCTCAACAGGTGTTGTAAAGCTTGAGACAACGGCATGTTAAGCTTGGTAAACTACCTCTTGGGTGTATCCGCCTTACTCTGATTAACCCGCTGTTTTTGGCGAGGTTGTTGTTGGACTCGTGAGGTGGAAGCAACTTGAAGAGGTCTATTCTTCACCAAACCCAATCCTGGTTTTCTTGAAAGTTGATCAGTGACTTGGCCTCCGGCCCTGACTGTTTGCTTCATACTGTTGTATCTGTCTTGATGAAGCTGGTTGATAATGGTTCTCAACTCTTCTTGTTCCCAGGCTAGGCCTTGGATAAGAGCCATCTGCCCCAGCATCTGGGTTCTCATTGTATCTACCTTAGCTTACAATTGCTCCAACCGTTCATCCTTATTGTCTTCAGGACTTTTCTTGACCAAATTCCCAACGAGGAGTGTTTTCAACTCTTCCTGCCCCTTGGATAGGTTTAGGAAGATGTCCATGAACTGAGTTTCTTGAGTATGAAGATATTGGTTGTCTTGTTGGAGAGCCATTGCTGAAATAAATAGAGAGAACATGAGAGACCTGTACTGGGAGACTTGTTATGCAATGATATGTATGATATATGTATGCAATGTTTTCAAGGATCTCGCGGGGTAAACAAGAAACTGTTAGAATTTGTTTGAAGAAACTTCATGTCGTTAAGAGTCCTTCTTCAAGAGTTAAGCTCACCATATCGAGTGGGTCATAGCCCCTGACTCAAGTCATCGTGTTTTGATTTATAGACAACATTGGCTAGAGGAAAATAAATCCTCTTTGCCCCTTGCTTGACGTCTGATTTACCATAACCTGCATCACAAACCCTTGAGATCCTTGAAATGGTTAAGGGAATGTTAAGGCATGATGTTATGATGTGTATGCTATGCGTTTAAGCAAAAGTGTGAGGTAATGTAAGTAAACCCTGCAATAAATCTAAATTATTGGATGAGAACTGTAAATAAAACCTGCAAGGAACTCATGTTGTCAGATAACAAGAATGTGCAAATAGTTCAAGTTTGAAGGGACACAAGTCACACAGATAGCCCTTAGATTTCAGGCTGGCAAGGAGTTTAGGTACTACCCTCTTTCAGTTCAGTTAGTTCAACCTGTCTTAGAAATAGTAACCGGGTTCTAGAGGATCTCAATATCATTGACTACCCTCGATCGGTCATAATTCCAGTTTAGCAACCTTTTCTTGCAGCCGGAATCATCGCGATAGTTTAGTCTCAATGAGTGTAGCATACTGCTACTATTCTATGGCCAAGTTAGTCAATTTAAAGGTTCTAAGGTCAGTTGGTGCTTAATGACCCCTTAGCAGACCCATATTCTCCTTGTTGCGCCACAAGGTATATCGGTACATACTAAAGTGTCACACCAACGTAGCTACTACTTCAACCGTATCGGTCTACACTGTACAGTTCCCTCACAGTTTATTGCTACTTACCTAACGGGTATCCCCAGATCCGGGTTAGGATCTATAGTAACTCCGATACAAGCCCACAAAGATAAATCATACAAGTCAAGCAATTGAAAACAATATGAACTATTCCAAAGGTACACCCCACTTATAGACGTCCCCAGCAGAGTCGCCAGTTCTGTGATACGGTGGGAAAGAACTGACTATTTTTTGGAATACTGGTTTGCATTTTGCGTTTGTTTTTGCAAAATGTCGCGGTAAGAAAGAGTCGCCACCGACTTTTATTTTATCCAACAAGGAAAGGAAAAAAGCACAGAAAAATTCCTTTTTCGAGATATTTCTCGGGTTCGGGGGATAGATTATAGAAAGGGAAGGTGTTAGCACCCTTTTTATCCGTGGTTAACCACGGGCTCTTAGGTACTTGCTCAATTGTTTTCAAAATATTTCTTTTCTTTGTGTTTGTGGGTTTGAAAAAGTTTTTGTTTGAAAAACTTCGATTTAACTCTTGCTTCTGTCCTCAAGAGCGTATGAAGTGTTTTTGAAAACTTTGTTCGAAAAAGAGTGTAAGTGTGAAAAAGATTTTGTTTTTTGAAAGAGCAAGTACTTAAGAACCATCTACCTACTCGAAAAAGGAATCATTCTATGCAATTTTCCTTTAGACAATGCTATCCCACTATGAATGAGTAGGTAGCACCGTCGTTGGAATTTGAGGGTCAATTCGAATGCGGGACTTACGGTCACCAAAGCAATGTTAGGACGCCTTAGCGGTAACCCTAATGTCTTAGATCATTTGTTTTGAGGCAACAATATCCGAGGAAACCGTTTCGAGGTGACTATGATCTTTTAGACAAGAGGGCGACCTCTAAAGTGACCTATACTTAATGACCGCGTACGAAGGCAACCAAGTGGGGTGTACCCTAAGAGTGCGCATGTGCGAGTGTGTCGTTTTTGGTTATTTTTATCTTTGTACATGTTAAGGGTGATCTAAGTTGATTTTAGGTTAAACATTCATTCTTGTCATGCATTCCTATTATCAAACATCTAACAGTTATATTTTGCGGGAAATAAAATCCGGAATTTAAATTACAAAGCGTCGGGTATTTACATCGCCAAAGACAAACCCTTCAAAAATAAATAAAGTGGTAAAAAAATAAATAAAGGTCCTATTTACTATTACAAACCAGAATCAGATACATTATGATATAAAAGAAAATAAATCGCGTGCGAGAAATTAAATCGAGCGCAAATAGGGTTTTGACCCTTTTTGAGAGAAAATATCTTTTTTTGTTGTTTTTTTTTTAAGAAAGAAATAAATTTAAATTAATTACTAAATTAAATAAATTATTTAATTAATGAAAAAAAATATTTTTGGTTTTTTTTTGTATTTTAGGAAAGAAATAAAAATTAATTAATGTTAGTAAAAAAACCTAATGAAATCTAATTGAATTTTAATTATTTACAAAAATGTGAAAGTTATTCTAATTAAAATTCTAAATCAATTAATTAATGTTTATTAACAAAAATAAAAGTTAGAATTTAATTTGATAAAGAAAATGTTTTGTGTTTTTTTTTGGGTTAATACCTATTTTCACCCCTGACATATGGGGTGTATTTGAAAAAACCCCCTGCCAAAAAAAAAGTTCCAATTGTTACCTTGACAAATTTTAAAAGTTTCAGTTTTTACCTTGAGGATGCCACATCACCTAAAAGGCTGATGTGGCTTACATTTTTGTGGCATCCTCAAGGTAAAAACTGAAACTTTTAAAATTTGTCAAGGTAAAAACTGAAACTTTTAAAATTTGTCAAGGTAACAATTGGAACTTTTTAGGTGATGTGGCATCCTCAAGGTAAAAACTGAAACTTTTAAAATTTGTCAAGGTAACAATTGGAACTTTTTTTTTGGCAGGGGGGTTTTTCAAATACACCCCATATGTCAGGGGTGAAAATAGGTATTAACCCTTTTTTTTTATATTTTAAGAAAGAAATAAATCTAAATTAATTACTACATTAAATTAAATTAATTAATTAAATGAAAAAAAAGGTTATTTTTGGATTTTTGGTTATTTAAAGAAAGAAAATAAAAACTAATTGAATTAGTAAAACCTAATTAAGTCTAGTTAATTTTAGTTATTTGCAAAAAGGGTTAAAATTATTCTAACATTAAAACCTAGATTAATTTAATTAATGTTTATTAATAAAAATAAAAATTAGAATTTGATTAAATAAAAATATTTTGGTGTGATTTTATTTTATAGAAAAAGAATTTTAATGATTGGTTAGAATTAAAAACAAAAATAAGAAAAACAATTAATAAACAAAATAAATAAAATAAAGAGAGACAGAGGTTTGGGCCTGAATTTTGTGGTGCATATAGCAATGTTGAGGCCCACATGGATCTGGCCTTGTTGACTTTTCCCGGATCAGGTGAGCGCTTGTTGACTGGATCTATGGTGGACCATCATCTCTTGGCCACCAGATCTGGCCAATGGCCATCTGGCAATTGATTAAATGATGGTGTATGGTGAGCTGCTTACTTCAATATGTACAAGATCGCCTGAAAAGAAAAATTATCAAAGAAGTGAAGGACCTGGGATTCGAACCCAAGTCCTGAACGTGATTTCCAGCTCGCCTTGCCACTACGCTGAATCAACTTGTTTGTTAACAATATACAAATAATACATAATAAAAGAAAACAAATTAATGGCCAAAAAAGACAAAAAGCACGCGCGCAATATTTGAACAGAGCAATGGTTGAGTGCCACGTATTGTCTTCAACCTCCGTCCATGGCTAAAAACCTGTAAAACCTATAGCCACGGACACAGCCCATCACTAAAGGTCATGCATACTCCAAAATCTGCTATGAGCCATGAAAATAAATTCTAAGGGCATGGTGGTGCCCGTCTCATCATCCCGGTCACAACCATACCCTTCTTGATAGCCAATTTTTCCTGAAACGAAAACATCCAAAAATATCTACGAAAACCTAGCTATGGCATTTTGCAGTATAGGTCAGATAAATAAAATTAAATTATGCCAAAAGCTTGGAAATGTTATGAGGATTTCAAATATACCAATAATTTACTCAAATGATGCAAGAGTGATGATTTACGAATTCAAGAAAGAAGAGGATTATCGTGGTACTTACAGCTCGTTGTGGTGTCTGAGAATGATTGCTTTTGATCCAAGAAGGTTGAGTGTACGTCTAGGAAACGATTGGGACCGGTCTAAGCTTCTGAAATTGCCTCTAGCTATGGATTCGATTCCACACTTTTTAGTGAATTTTGCAACTTTTGTATTGCCTATTCTTGCAGCCTCCAACCTCTAATTTCGTGTGCCTCTCTTGCTTATGTATGATACAAGGTGTTAGGGTAACAAATATGGATGGAATCCCTCTAAATCAATGCATTGTAATGTGATTTGATTTCCTCTTTAAAGCTTGCCAAATTTATCAAATCTCCATCTTTTTATACATGATATGCTTGATACGAATTTTGATGATGATCATGATGATAATTAAGACCTGAAACAACCAAAAAGATCTTAGGTAATCAACGTTTGGATTTTATTTGATTTAAAATGAAATAATTCAATAAAAAATCAAATAAAATAATAAAAATAAGATATGGTCTCATGGCTGAAGCTAGGACACGTGGACAATGATGCAAGCTCAAATCAAGTGGAAAAGAATGGGCCCATTTGACAAAATTTGAAGTTTTGAGGATAGTTGACTTTTGGCAATTTTACAAAAATGTCCAACTTCAACAATGCATAACTTCTTCAATTTTGAACTTTGGGAGGTGTTCTTGGACTTTTTAGAAAGCTTGAGATGTCCTCTAACCAACCCTTTTGGTCTCATCTCATTTTGACATTACATGATCAATTTATAAGTTTTGACAAAAAAGGTATTTTTATTAACTTTCAAAAATGACCTATAATGTCCAAATTTATAACTTCTTGTGAGTGCATTTTCTGATCTTGGGGTATGAAGATGGATTGTAGAGAATTGAATCCTCTTCAAAATGAGCTTTTGATGGGTCATTTAGCATAAAGTATGAGAAAGTTATGCTTGGTTAAAGTTAAGTTGACTTTTCCTCCAAAACCCTAATTTAACAACTTTTTAGTCTTGATGAATTTTGAGCAATCCTTGATGAATCATGATCAACCCTTGATAAAATGATGAAATATCCTTCAAAATGAGAATTTTGGCAAAAAATCTTGAAGTTTGACTACTAGTAGGTCACAGTTGACTTTTGCCCTAGCACAGTCGATTTTTGGACCCTTTGAGCAATTGACTGGCCAAACTTCCTCTACAAGGCTTGAAATTTGACATGGATGACCTTGAGAACATATTAGGAAATTGGGGAGAACTTGAGGTCATTTGGACTCAAAGATCTTGATGCAACACAAAACCTTAATTTGGGGTTGACTGCCTTAAGAGTTGACTTGTCTGACCCACTCTTGAGCAACCTTGAGCCACTTGGAGATTTTTCTTGAAATGTTTTGAGAAATATGAGACGGAAAATTTTGGGGTACAACAGTCATCAATGCACATTTCAACGGTGAGACATACATTTGTCCCACCTCTGGGTTTTTGTTTAGAGACACAGACAATATCTGATTTCTTTTAAACGGGAAAGCCAATTTCTCGTACTTCAAAAAACGATTGGAGGCCAAACTTGGACGAGGCCCGGTGACACAAATATTTTATCAGAATCCAGTTTTTTTTGGTAACAACCAAATAATATTTTATAAGGTTGAGATTCAAGATGACGAGGATCTTCAGAATATGTTTTCTAGTCATGTGTATTCTGGGTACGACTCTATTGAGTTGTACATTATGCTTCGAGAGCCTCAGGTGACACAAGTGGTTGATCCTTTGGAGACTGAACAAGCAGAGGTAGATGCAATTGATGAAGAAGAAGAAGATGACGAGTTAGAGTTTGATGAAATGGTGAATGATGATTCCGAAGACGATAGGATACCTGTTATTCCTGCAAACGAGATCTACACACCACCTCCGCACATGAAAAACTTTAACATGGGCGGAGATGAACCATCTTCTGATTTAATTTTCAATCCGTATATGCAGTCAGATGAAAACTTAAAATAGAAGGACAAGTTTCATAACAGAGAGGAATGCATCAGAGCCATAAAAAAATTCCACATGCTTAACTCGTTCGATTTTAAGGTGGACCGTGTCAACCCAGAAAGGTACAAGATCAAGTGTGTCCACCCTGATTATATGTTCAAGCTCACTGCATCATACAGATTAAGAGGTGATTGTTGGGTCATAGGTTCCATGTCTACCCACACTTGTGTCAGTTCTACCCAATCACAGGACCATCGAAAACTTAATTACGATCTCATTTGTCTAGAAATCCTACCACTCGTCAGCAACGACCCATCTTTGAAGGTGAAAACCATCATCTCCCACATCACTACGGTTTTTAACTATACTCCGTCTTACCGTAAGACGTGGTTAGAAAAGACCAAGGCGATTGAAAAGGTGTACTGAAACTGGGAGGAGTCATACCAAGAACTTCCTCGCTACCTGAATGCACTCAAGGCTTATTCTCCGGGTACTGTTTACATTTTAGAAACAATGCCAGCATATGCCCAAGATGGTAGTCAACTAAACGAAAACGGAATATTCAGTCGAGTGTTTTGGGCATTTCAACCTTGCATCACAGGGTTTGCATCATGCAAACCAATTATACAAATTGATGGGACTTAGTTATATGGGAAATACAAAGGCACGCTACTGATGGCAGTTGCACAAGATGGCAACAACAACATTTTCCCAATTGCCTTTGCTCTAGTCGAGGGGGAGACCGGTGGTGCTTGGAGCTTTTTTCTGAAAAACCTGCGAACACACGTGGCTCCTTAACCAGATCTTTGTTTGATCTCGGACAGACATGCATCCATTGAAAGTGCCTACAATAATCCTGCAAACGGTTGGCATGACCCTCCTTCTACGCATGACTATTGTGTTAGACATATCGTCCAAAATTTCACGAGGGAGATCAAGGACATACCCTCCTTCTATGCATTGATACAACCCACGTTCAAATATTACCACAACGAGATCCATTTGTCAAATCCGGAAGCCGGTAGGTGGATTGACAATATTCTGGTGGAAAAATGGACTAGGTCATACGACAATGGCCAAAGATGGGGGAACATGACAACAAATCTAATTCAATCGATGAATGGGGTATTCAAAGGAATACGAAACCTCCCGATCACTGCTTTGGTAAAATCTACATATTTTAGGGTGGCTTCGTTGTTTGCCAAAAGAGGTGAAATATGGAATGCGGTGTTACAATCTGGACAACTATGTAGTGAAAGCTGCATGAAGTACATTAAGGCAGAAAGTGCCAAAGCCAACACTCATATGGTTATACGGTTTGACCGACACAGCCACAACTTCATTGCGAAAGAGACAATCGACCACAACTAAGGCCTGCCAAGACAAGAATATAGGGTTATACTACCTTCTCGTTGGTGCGATTGTGACAAGTTTCAAGCCTTTCGTATGCATTGCTCTCATGTCATTGCCGCTTGTTCTTATACCCATCAAGACGCGCTATAACTTCTGTCACACATTTACAAATCTGAAACGTTGCTCAATGTTTACAACAACAACTTTCCTTTGGTAGCAAAACCAGATTATTGGCCTGCATACGACGGAGAAATAGTGTGGCACAATGACCAAATGCGAAGGAACAAGAAGGGTCATCCCAAAAGTAAGCGCATCACAACCGAAATGGACTCCCTTTACAAGCTGGAAAGAAAGTGTGGTCTATGCTGTCAGGTCGAACACAATCGCAAAAATTGTCCGAAACGGGCATCTGCCTCGACCACATAAAAATTGTAATACATAAAATCTTTCCTTAATTATGTTGTAAACATTAGGGTTTTTCTTTAACAGTATTTGCTACAATAAATATTGCACGTACAAGAAAAAAACACGATATTCCGTCTATGAAATTACAACTGTTAAAATAATTTCATATGACCCATGCATCATCAACATTACGTCGCTGTCTGTTTTGACTTCCTCCAACCATACATTAGGTCTTCCTGTCACATGTGAGGTTGTTGTTCGTCTTTGCTGGATCCTTCGAATTTTCCCCCCTCCACAATGTCTCCATCTAGCCATCGCATCAACTCCCGCTTCAAACGCTCCATGGAGTTAATGTGCCAGAATTTCATTTTCATCGCAGGTTTCATGGCGAAGAAGATAACGTAACCATCTCTGGTAAAAATCATGGGCGATGTCATGACGCAAATAACAGAGTAAAAAAATAAGAAAACAGTGCGAGAAAGTGTGAGAAATGACGGAGAAACAGACGAATTATTTATAAAAACAACATTTTGCCCTAGGAGCCAAGTGAGATGGCGCCTCCTCTCACTTTTAAAGTGCATGCGCCATCTCACTTGGCTAAAAGAGAGAGGAGGTGCCAAGTGAGATGGAGCCTAGGGAAAAAATCTTGGTGGAGGCACCAAGTGAGATGGCTCCTCCTTTGGGGAGTCATCTGAAACATGGTTATTTGCGTAATTTTTTCCGAAAAGTGGTTATATGCGATTTTTTTTAATACCTGGTTATTCAAAAAAAAATCCCAACATGTTACTGTTCCTTTTTTTTTGTTTCATTGACTACATATTACGGTTCATTTTTTCATTGCTACGTTTAATAAAGTTTCATTGTTACGCTTGGCTAAGTTAATTTCCTTGTATCATGCACTTTTGTTGTTATAAAAAAAATGTTAGAGAATTGGGAGTAGCATTATATTTTGATACAGTGACAAAAAAAATTGGATCAATTTTATTTCATACTTTGTTTAATTGTGGTGTTTTGGTTATTCCATAGTTGATTATAATGAGTAATTATAAATATGATTCTCTCTAGTTTGTAATTGTTCAACTCAAAGGAAAAAATTATTCTTATTGAAGTTACGTAATGAAAAAAAATTTTAAAGGAAAAAGGATGTGGAGTTATGTTAATGAAACCTCCGTTAAACCTACATATAAAAAGGATGAAGTAAAGTATGAAAAAGTGTTGGAAACATGTGATGTTAGTAATTCTAAGATCCTTAGTTGGATCAATAATTCTGTTTCTCAGTCAATAGGTGTGCAACTAGAAAAATATGATACTGCTAAGGAGGTTTGAGACCATTTGAAATGTTTGTATGCTCAATCTAATTTTGCAAAACGGTATCAGCTGGAGAGTGATATTAGAGCTCTCAAATAGAATAATATGACCATTAAGGAATTCTATTTGGCTATGAGTAATTTGTGGAATCAATTGGATCTTATGGAATCGATTGAATTGAAAGTTGTCAAGGCATACACTGATCAAAGAGAAGAGAAACATTTGATTCAATTGCTGACGGCGCTTGTGAATAATTTTGAGGGACTTCGTAGAAGTATTCTGCATTGTAATCCTCTTCTCAGTGTGTCATACCAAATTTTTGACCTAGGATCCCATTACTTTTTACATCATTGTATCAAGAGATCATCTCATTAATCTCTATCTCACTAAACTCATGAAAATGCAAGGGTTTGCCTTGTTTTGTTTGTTTCTTATACCACATGGGTGTGTTGGATCGAGGAGCACAAGTAATAGATTGATCAAAGAAATATGGATTCCTAAATGATTCAAACTTCTCATTCATTCATGATGGTCATTATCATCATCACAATCTCACCACATTAGATTTTCATCATGGATTCATCAAATACTTGAAGAGAATTAGGGTTTTTGGTACCCCTAGTTGAAAATTAAGAATTAGGGTTTTTGTTCTGAAAATCAATATTATTAAAAGGGTGTCACATGCAAGTATACATATTGTGATTGCAGCAAGTAATAAGTATAAGAGTATCGTTCTCACATGGAGTGATGTTACTTAGATTTGATATTTTTATAGAAACTATGCTTTTGATTTAAGCATGTGCAGAGAGAAATAATGATTGGTGTTTATGAGTTCAAGTTCAATTAAAACAGATGTCAAAATTAAGGTGAAAAATAGTGGAAATATACTAAGAGTGATTGGGTTGAGCTATGTTCCATTAATATCATTAGTGTATTCAAGTATTTATGACGTATGGCTTCGTGACTGGTGTGGTCAGAGTGATCTTATGGTGTATCTCTACTACAACAAAGCATGCATAACAAGGGCAAGAGGACAAATTTCTAAGCCTCACTTATAACCCTAATATGCGTCTATTAGTATTATGAAATCCTCAATAGTTGTAGTTTCTTATCTCTAAGTAAGCTAAGCAAGTGAATATCTCTATCCTACTCATTCAACCATTTTTTATTAAGAAAATCACTTGTTGTTGGATCTCTCACAATAATTAGCTGTCACTATTGAGTGCTATGTTATTATGAATTTGAGTGTGAATAATTAGCACTCATCGGCTTAACTTGTTTTCTTTTTGTCAATAAACCTCAACTTTAATGTATATTCGGTATAGTTTACGTTATAGTGTATATATTGCATTATCCTGTAAAGATCATTGAGTTTAATTTTTTTAATCTCATTTTTGTAGGTATTCAAGCATTTATATTTAGTCATTATTAGATAGAAAATTGCATAAGCTTTCCAACACTTCCGACCGTGGGTAAATCGGAGTTACGGTTCTCAAGTTATGGCCGAAGCAAGTGCTGAATTTTTCCGTTTGCTGTCAACGTCGCCCCTAGCTCTCCAGGCGAGCCAAAGGCGCTCCAGAAGCATGAAAATGCACTAAAAAACTTATTTTTGGCGCCCAGAGCTCGCCGAGCGAGCCTGCCTGTTCCAACGCTACACTTATTTTTAAAGAAAATGCTTCGTCGGGCAAGATTTTTGGTCGGCGAGCGAGACAGTCGGGGAAAAAATCATAAAAGGGCAAAAACACACATTTTTAGGGTATGGGTTGGGTATTTTTAAGTCCCAACTCCATCAAACCCATTTTTTGGTAGAGATAGGCTTAGACAACAACAATGGGTGATGCATCTTGGTGATTTTGAGTTGAATTTGTGACAACAACCGCGAGAGTTATGGGTTCATCTTTCTCTCTTTTCTTTGTATTATTCATTGTTGAGGTTTGTATGTAAATATTATTTTATTGTATTCATATTTTTTACTTGTGGTGTTGTATAAAACCTCTTTTAAAAAGCAAAGTTGATATCTTCCTTAATCTTTTTTGCTTTATGTTTGGATTTGTGTTGTTATAGACATATATCTCACAAATCTTGATTGAGGATGGATATCTATTAGTTTCTTGATTCTAGAGATAAATTTAGAGCTAGTATTCACTGTGGGTATCAAAGCTTAATGCTTTTGTGTTGTTTGAGTTGCGCGAGACATCATCGACAAGAGTAATATGATTGTTCTTGCAACTTTACGTTAAACATAACCTTTGTTGGGGTGCATCTCGTAGGTGTTTCAAAAATGGACACTGATGTGAGAGATACGTGATGATATTAACGAGTAAATTAGGTTGAGTACAATTGAGTAATAAGTTTAAGTATTTCACTTGTAGATGAAATTCAAATTCGAAAAAGTTATCTCCTCTCTAAGAATATATTTATTTTCTATTAATAACTTTACTTTTTGCACCTCATACTTTAAATCATTTTAACCCAAGCTTAGAAACAAAGAAATTTTTGAACGACATTCTTTCCCTCGCACTAATCCCTATGGAGACGATAAATTTCCCGCAAAAATTACTTCCTTTCTTTTGCTCTTACCGCTATACTGTTGTTCTAACAGTCATCTACTCCTAAGTTGATCAAGCAAATTAGTAAACTTATAACAAATTAACAAATAATAAAACAAATCACTTAACCACATACCATATAACATGAAAACACTTTAATATTTACTTCATATTACTCAACTACAAAAGGTTTAGTTCATAATGAGCCGAGTATAAGCCATGAACATGGTTCTCAATAAGAAAATTTCTTAAACAATAAATGAATAAAACATATAAACCTAAGAGGGACTTGAGAAATGACTTGAGACAACTAGTCTTCAAGAGATATCTTCAGTCAGACCACTGCTCGTCAGCTGGTACCAGATTGGGTGAGAAGAGAAACTCTTTCACACTACACTATCCACGCACTTAACTTCTTGGTGTTTTGCTTTTAGAACAAATGGACTCTCTTTTCATTTCTCATTGCATCTCTATTTATAAACTAAGGATTAAGGTTTGTGTTGCATTGGATCACGAACCTAATATGAGGAAATCACATTAAGCCTATATCAAAAAGTAGTGTCATCATACAAAACCAACTGCTTAGCAAACAAGGAATCTGGTATAAGAAAATCATGGTGGGAGACAATGTGTATGGTGGAAGACTGCCGCAGCAGGTGTAGGCAACGTGTAACACCCCAAAATAATTAAATTATTTATTTAATTATTTGATTTATTTATGATGAGATTTTGTGACGTATTTGTGATGTTTATGTGATGTCTTGATGAACATGATGCTTGATATGATGTTTTGTGTGATGTACAATGGGGTAGTAAGAATTAAGATGATAATGAGTATATTTATAATAATTACGTTAATTAAAATAATTAGTTGGAATTATTTTAATTAGTTTAATAAAATAATAATAAGAGGTAGAGGCTATGAGGGAAAGGTGATAATAATGTGATGTAAGTGAGGGTAAAATGGGAAGACCATAGAAAGGGTCCAAGGGTTAAACAAGGAATAGAGGGAAAAAAGTCTCATTCTATGCAATCATGAAATAAGAAGAACGCTGTCGAGAGCTAGGGAACGGGAAGAGCTAAGATATTTAGGTAAAACATGAAGAGGAATAGATTGCTGCTAGGAAACCTAAGGTAAGGGGAGTTTATCGTTGTTATTATAATTGATTTAAGGTTTAGATAGTTGTAGGTTTGTGTTGGGGTTTGGGGTTGATGATGTTAATATGATGTTTGATGATAAATTGGTGAAATTGTGATGTTTTCTTATAAATAATTGATGCACATGATATATGATAATTTGTGTTGTTGTTATATGATGAAACTAAGCGAAAATATGATGGTTTGAGACCTCTAATATGATGAGATCGTGTAAAAATTAAACTGGTGCAGTGTAGAGATCGTAACAGTGAAGTCCTGTTCGTGCTACATCACCGGGAAAACAAAATTCTCCCAAGCAGTTCCAGGCGAGAAAGAGACAAAGGGATGGGGTGAAAAACACAACCCCTGGATCTTTGTATGGGGGATGGTCACTGGCTCGAGCTTCATTGGGCGAAGTAAAAGTGAGAGGTTGTCGCTGGGCGAGCAAAGTGCTTCACTGGGAGATGGAGACAAAAGAAAATAGAGCCCATAGAATTTTGTATGAGGATGGTGTTGTCCCCCCACATCCCCGGACGAGCCTCAGGCAAGCATTCTGCTTCACCGAGGATCCCCAGGCGATGAACATCAGTAGCATTTTTTTAAGTGTCATAAGTTGAGTTTCAAGACTCTGTTTGACTCGTTGTTCAAAGCGTTAGGAAGGTAACACGATAAACTATACTTTGGTGGAATAAAATTGGTCATATCGAGTATTTTCCCATTACCTATGCTTTTATGTATAAGATGATTTGGTGATTGTTTTATTATGATGTGTGTAACATGATGCATGTGATGATATTATGATGATTTTATGAATGATGAAGCGTTTTGACTAGCCGTGGTCATTTTGTTATTAAGATATTGCGCATCATGAATTCATGGCATATGTTAGGGTCGAGCGCAATAATGATTTGTTAGAACACTGGTCCAATAAAGTTGTAGGGTGAATAGTCCAGTGATGGCTCCAATCCTATAGTGTGGATTGGGTGCAATTTGTAATGTGCTTTGGTTCCAAGAGGGAATCGATCCTATTGGTGGGGATCTTTGGAGAAAATGGTGATTGTGTCACCAGTGAAGTTTTGGTACCACATGCATGAATCTAATGAAGTCACATTGCAATATAAGTGGCACTGCATGATGATTGATTAAGGGATGTTTTGGAGATATGTGTGGATTAATGATTATTTTATTGATGATTGTTTATTGATGATGTTGTGAAGGTGTGAGTAATACATGAGGTTTTGATGATTTGGTATTTATTGTTGTTGTTGTGTATAACTACTATATTTACTCCTTATGTCTTTTATAATGATTTTGATTTACTCACCCCTTCTGCTTGGAAATGTTTCCTCTATACGTGGGTAACTTGCAGGTAACCAAGAACTGATCGTAAAGGTTTGAGGATAGCTTGGATTTATTTGTTTATTTCCGTTAATTCTAGTGGTTTTGCTCTGATATTGTAACATCAGGTGAGAAACGCTTGAATTAAAGTTTTGTTTAATTTGATAAACCCATTCTTTTGAGTTTTATTATGAAGGATCTATTTTTAAGGTTGATTTGTGATATTGAATAAAAAGGTTTTTATATTGATGGACCAAATGAAGATAATTTGAGACTATGATTTCCACTGCGAAGTTTGAATGATGTTGTTGATGTTTTAAAATAAGTATTGTTATAAATGATTTAAAAACCCGTGTTAAGGAGCGTGATGTCTATTAGATGATGTTTATATGAAGATGTGACACCCTTGATGGTGATATATGTTTGATTTAATATTAAATTATTCATGGATTTATTTGTTGTGTTAAAAAAGGGTGTTACATTAGTGGTATCCGAGAAGGTCGGCACGTCCGACCAGGTTTTATTTTGGTGTGCATGTCATGTCGGTCGATTAGTGTGAGTACACTGTCGATACGTGTTTCTGATGTTAGTTTTCTGTGTGTAGAATGGATGGAAGAAACGATCTTGCAATTGCTGCTGTTTTGCAGGTTGTTGCTCAGGTTGTGCAACATCAGCCTAATGCTGGCGAGAATGATGGATCCCGTATTTTGGAGATGTTTCAGAGAAACCATCCGCCTGTTTTAAAAGGTAGATATGATCTTGATGGAGTGAAAACTTGGCTCAAGGAGATTAAAAGGATCTTTCAGGTCATGGATTGCTCAGAGGCGCATAAGGTGCAGTTTGGTATGCATCAACCCGAAGAAGAAGTTGATGACTGGTGGGTTGGTAACCGTCAGAGACTGACAGCGGTGGGTGAAGTCATTACTTGGATTGTGTTTAGTATGGAGTTTCTGAGGAAGTACTTCCCAGAGCATGTGTGCAAGAAGAAAAGGATTAAGCTTCTATATCTGAAACAAGGAAATTTGACTGTGACTGAGTATGCTTCGAGTTTTGTGGAACTGGCAAAATACTATCCACATTATAATGAGGCGACTACTGAATTCTCGAAGTGTATTAAGTTTGAGAATGGTTTGCGTCCAGAAATCAAACGAGCAATCAAATATCATCAAATCCGTGTAGAATCTATGAAGAAGATAACAAAGCTCATTCATCTCACTACAAGAGTTTGATGTTCTTTAGGCTTTTTCTTGATGTTCTTTGATTGATTCCTTGACCAAATTTAATATGTGTTCATGTGGCCATAATATGATTTAATTGTGTGTTTCTTGATGATTTTTATAACATGATAAAATTGTTTTCTACCTAGGGTTTAGTACACTTTGATGTATGACTTTGTGTTTAATGCTTTAAAATACTAATTTGACCATAAAGTTTCCTCTTTCCTTTAATGCATGATTCTGATGTTGCTTGCTCTTTCTTGATCCATGATAAATGTTTGTGTGCCATGCGTTTAAGCCTCCTTTAATCACATATTCATGTATGCTCCTAATTTTGATACCATGATTTTTTTGGTTCTAAAAAGTTGATGCTTACCATGATTGAATCCTCTTGATGTTTAAAGTTGATTGTTGTGATGAACCTATAACATGAATGTCTTGATCTCTCTATCTTGTCATGCTTCATTCTTTGTTCTTTCTTGAAAAATACTTGTGTTTGAGGGTTTGGAACTGATTAGGTTTGCAACATGAGGTTTTGAGATTTGGTTGAAATGCAATTTGAGGTTTCAAGTTGATTTATTGTTCTAATGAAATGTTACTGGTTTTTTTTATAATAGAGAGGCTTGTAGGGATTGCTTCTGAGCTTGTGAATGTAGTGTGATCAGGGGAATGGGCTCAATGCATTGATATTTAATAAAAGTCATCTTTATGGGAATGGAAATGGAAGTTTTTTGCAATTTCATCCTTAAATAAAAAATTTAAATAGATAAAGCCTTAATTCTTTGAGTAACACACTTATGGTTTGTGTAAATCTATGATTATGGAGAGATTTAAATGTAAGGAGGTCTGAAAAGAAGGATCTTGTTGTAAGGCTTGAGATTTGATTAGGAAATTGTCACAAAAGTGGACCTCTAATTCAATTTTAGATGCCTAACTTCATCTCTTTGATTCTCCTAGATCAAGCATCATATTTTCAGGCTCTAGGAAATTTTGGGAAAATGAGAGAATCCTCTCCATCTTTCATGTTGACCACTTTCTCTGAATCAAATGGAATCATGGTGAAAAAGGCCTTACAAAAATGGTGTTTTGACCTGAAAACTCTTAGAAAGATTTCTAAGTCTTTGAACATTTTAATCATTTTTTAGATGCCAACTTGATCACTTCATATCTTTCAATCCATGCATTTTTGGCACTAATCTCCTATGGGATTGTTGTAGTCCGGAATATTATCTTTGATTTGATCTTTTGGGCATGAAAATTTTTGGCTTGAGGAAGAAGTTACAAACTTGGCAAGTCATGTACGTTGAACATAAATTTTGGACTCTTAGTGAAATTTCCAACATTTTCCACTTTGCCCCTTTTACAAGATATCTCAAATTTTGTGATTCCTCTTGATCAAATTCAAAGATTAATCACATTTTCATGAAATTTTGCTTGAGAAGTCCATGGTTGAGCAAAAATTCCAAAAGTCAAAGTTGTGACTTTGTAGTTGACCTTTCACCATATGAATCCCAATCTTCTACAATCAATGAAATCTTTTGATTATGATGTAATTGAGATGCTTTGAAGATCATAAGATTATATTCTTGATGAACCCTTGAATGAGGTAGTCTTGAAGCTCAGTTCACAAAACCCTAATTACTGATTTTCACTAATGAATGCCAAAACCCTAGTTCACTTCAAATCAACAGATGAACCATTGATGAAACCCTAACACCTTGAGAAAAACTTGAAGAAAATGACGATCCTTTTGCTTGGATGGAAATGATCATGATATTGATCCAATCCTTTGAGAGATGATCTTCTCCTTCTCAAAACCCTAATTACAAGGAGGTTGTGATCCCATGCTTTTAGGAACCAATGATATGAATTATTGTGATTCTAATACAAATGAATGTGAAGCATAAGTCAATTATGAAATCAATAGGGAATATTTTGGGGTGCTGCAACTGTAGCCTCAAGGGCGTAGGTTCAACCCCCATGGGCACAAAACCAATTTTTTTGACATTTTTTTGATTCTATACTATTCTCATTTTCTTTTAATTTTTCTATGTGCAAATTTCATCTTTTTTAGCTGATTTTTTACACACATGTCTGTTTTCTTATGTATTTTACTAATCCATATAAACATACCAAAAATAATATATTTTTGTCTATTTTTATTTAGGTTTAAAACAAGTCCTTTTGCATGATTATTTAGGCTTTTCTTGATGTTCTTTGATTGATTCCTCGACCAAATTGAATATGTGTTTATGTGGCCATAATATGCTTTGATTGTGTGTTTCTTGATGATTTTTATAACACGATAAAATTGGTTTCTACCTAGGATTCAATACACTTTGATGTATAACATGAAAACTCTTTGACAAATTTCTAAGTCTTTGAACATTTTAATCAACTTGGAGATGCCAACTTGATCACTTCATATCTTTCAATCCATGCAATTTTTGGCACTAATCAACTATGGAAATGTTGTAGTACGAAATATTATCTTCAATTTGATCTTTTGGGCATGGAAATTTTTGGCTTGAGGAAGAAGTTACAAACTTGGAAAGTCATGTACTTTGAACACAAATTTTGGACTCTTAGTGAAATTTCCAACATTTTCTACTTTGCCTCTTTTACAAGATATCTCAAATTTTGTGATTCCTCTTGATCTAATTCAAAGATTAATCAAATTGTCATGAAATTTAGCTTATTACTTTTCTACCTTCATCTATTGAGTTGGTAGTTCACATTCATACGTCGAGTCAATATATTATTGATTGTCTACCTTCAACTATTGAGTTGGTAGTTTACCGTCGTCTGTGAGTGTGTATCTTATTACTTTTTTACCTTTATGTATTGAGTTGGTAGTTTACCGTCATCTATTGAGTATGTATATCTCTTGCTTATCCTAACTCTGTCTATTGAGTTGATAGTTTGTCGTCATTTATGAGTCGATATCTTTTTTATTTTCTACCCTCGACCATTGAGTTGGTAGTTCATCGTCATCTGTTGAGTCGGTATATCTCTTACTTTTCTACCTTTGTCTATTGAGTTGGTAGTTTAGCATTGTCTGTTGAGTCGATATTTCTCTTAACTTTTCTACCTTTAACCATTGAGTTGGTAGCTTATCGTCATCCCTGAGTTGATATTATTTTGTTTTCTACCTTCATCTATTGAGTCTGGTAGTTTACTATCCCATGTTGATTCAGTATTATTCTATTTCTTCTACCTTCATTTATTGAGTTGGTAGTTCACCATTATCTGTTAGTCGTTGTTATACATTGCTTTTTACTCACTTATTGAGTTGGTGACACTTTATCTCCTTTTTGGGCTTTATCCCAATAGAGTTGAGTCTTCTGTTCCCTAACAATTTGTTTTCCTGGTCTGACTCTCTTTTTGATCTTTTGTTTTATCTTCTTCTTACCCTGTAGCGTTTTATGTCACCTTTGGAGTTGTTTGTTTGCATGCATGATCATAAGCATTTCATGGAATCTTAGGGAAAAAAAGGTTTGCTTTGTGTTTAAGCATCTTCAATCGCGTCGAGACAAATATTTTAACCTTCGTATGTCCGGATAGAAGACACTTAAATAAGGGAAGCTGTAATACCCCAATTTTTGCCCCTAAGATTTCTCATAATCTCACTTTTACCAATACATCAAGATCACAAATTAGGGTTAATTCTATCTTTCTATTTTATCCAATCTTTAAGTTTGCTCTTGAGGGATCACCAAGCACCTTGAATTTTATATCTTTTACATATGTTCTTTTAACTAACATCAAAATATGTATATATGTTTCGTTGAATGTTCATACTGTAGGTGATGACACAATTGCATTCATCTCACCATCTCCTAACACAGAGGGTCAAAACTAGGGTTTTGAATTTAATCAGGAAATCTCTGACTTTTTGGGCAAGACTTGATTCCATGTTTCTATACATGTTCATGAGCATCTATGATTGGAGGATTGACCATCAATTTTGATTGGAAGAGGTTCAATTGATCAAAAGGGGAAAAACAATCATTTTTAACTAAAGACAACCAAAATCAAAGTTGACCAAGTGGACTTTTGGTCAACCATCAATTCAATGTCCCTATTTTCACATTTCATGGTCAATGGTGGCATAAGATCAAGAGGAAGTTTTGAATTAGAGATAACTTGTCAAAGAAGTTACTTGAAGTTTTGAAATTTTCAAAGTATTCACAGTGCTGAACTTTGACTGATCATAACTTTCTAAATTTATATTAAAAATGTTCAAAAATTATATGGTTGGGAAGAGGAAGAAATGTTCTTCGTTTTTATACATGACACAAAAAAGTTTAAAAAGTGAAAGGAGAAAAAGTTATTGAGCTTGGAAAATTCTAGACACAGTGAAATTTCTAAATACGTGTACAAGACCTGATTTCTTCATGGCTAATTTTAAATCACCATTTGAGCTCCAATCAAAAAGTTGTCAACATCAAAATTGGAGTTTGAAACTTTCTCTTCACTTTTGATTTAAGAATCATCTCAAATGATCAAGTGTAGAGAGAGATATAAGGTTTATGATTCAGGCCTGGAAATGGAAAATTTTCCTAGCAAAATAAGGTCTCGCGCACGGAATTTGATCAAACAGATGGTGGGCATACCTTCACCATCACTTTTCTTGTTGAATTAATCATAATTTCAAAAATGTTTGAAAATCAAAGTTGGAGATTATTGTGTCCCCTTCAATTTTGGTTCAAGACTCGTTTCAATTTGAGCATTATGGAGAAATATGTGGGGAGGCGAACTTAAGGGCATCATGTGTTGTTTTTTTAGGCCAGAAGGCATGCCCACACGCGGATCAGGCCAGTCATTACATTAAAAATTTGGTGTGCCCATGTTCATGATGCTTTATCTTGTGATTCAAGCTTCAATTAAAAAAGTGATTCAAAAGGAAGATGTAATTGGATGCATAAGCTACGATTTGCTCTTTGGTTCACCTCATTTGGATTATTATTGAGAAAGATATTATCCTTTAAAGTCAAGGTCTCAAAAATTCCTTGTCACGCAATGTCTGCCTGCAGCACGCGCGTGCAAGGCTTTCTAGATTCATGTTTTCACTAAATTTATGTCAACTTTTCACCCAATTGCAAGCTTCATTTCTCATTTCCATCAACTACAATGTTGTTGCTCATCATGATAGCTTTCCAAAGGCTCCATTTTCTCAAGAAACACACGATGGAAAGTGGAGATACAATGAACTTATCATGGCTGGTCCAAGAGATGCATAGCACGACAGACATGAATTCTTGTGCATGAGATAAATTATGTTGCATGATATTTATCATGTACCTCGTGCATATTATACACATCATTATCTCATCATCCTTATTTCCAAATCAAGCAATGCACATGAAGCATATTCACGAATTTCACAAATCCTTTCCAAAATAAGAATTTTTTCTCTCCTCCCATATGCAGCTTGCCAGCTCACCATCCTCACACTCATTTTGCTCATTCCCTCTCATTTTTCACTCATTAAAATGCAAGCATTGTATCATCACTTGAACACAAAATGCAAGCCTTATATGGCTTCACTCAAATCTGCCAACTTGACCTTTCTACCCTTAAGGAAAATTCCTCAATACTCTTCCTCATTCTATTCACTCTTTATAAGCAAGCCATTCCATTCATTCACAAGACACACATTCTAATTCTCACAAAGCAAACTTATGAAAATCTATCTTCATTTCTCAAATTTTACTTCGAAGCTCTTCATTCTTCTACTCCAGTTCACAATTTCTCCTCATTTCATCACCATTGAAGCTTGAAGGTCAAGTTCATAGGGTTTCTAAGGTTCTGTTCAAAGGCATTATGAATTTATTTTTCACACTTGAGGTTAATTTCTTTGAACTTCAATTTATGATTTCAGCATGCATTTCTATTAAAGATCTTTCTCATGAGGTTGTAGCTAGCCAAATCCTAAATCTGATGTATAATTATGTGTAAATTTATGCTTGAACCGCGCTCTGCAATGTTGTGTGAAAATCCATGGATCCACAGTTTTCGTGCCCAGATTTTGTTTAGATCTTGCATCATTTGGTGAATTCATGAGCATTTTGTTATTTTATGCATTGTTGTGATGAATTTTGATGTTTGGATAAAGTAAAATGGTTAAGAATCGGTTGAGATATTTGAATCTGAAAATTGTTTGATGAATTGCTTAAATTGAAACTGTGTTCATGCAGCAACTTTCGCGCCTAAATTTCTCTATGATTCATGCATCATTTCATGAAACTCTTGATCCTATTGTGTTCTACACATTGTAATCTTGAACTTTGATGTTTAAATTTTGAACTTTCATGAAGAAATGAGGAAGATATCGTGTCAAGAACATTGCATGTGGAACTGCTTTTCAAACAATTTAGGGTTATCATTTGGTAGGGACGATTACCTGTCCACTTCTGATTAAACATGTGCTAAATCATTTCACAGCGCTTTTTGCTTTAGACAGATGTAGTAGATCATTTACACTTATGAATTTTAGTTTATTTTAATTGTTTTCTTCAATTTTTTTAATAGTTTCTTTAATTAAAAAATTATCAGAAAAATATTATACTTTATTTTTAGTCTATTTTCAGATTTTTAATTTAATTTTATAATTTTGTCATTTTTAGAGGATTAAATAATTCAATCAGTTTAATTAGGGTTTTAATCATCTTTTAGGTTTTTGATTTCATTTAATTATTTCCATTAACCTAAAAAATCCACAAAAAAATATTATGAATTTTCCTCTGAGTCTTCTTCATGAAAATATTATTTTGTCCTATTTTACAAAATTAGTGACACTCTAATTAAATCAATTGGTTAGTTGTGTCATTCTTTATTTCAATTTTGTTGCATTGTGCAAATATTTTTTGTTTTAATTTTTTCTTTCAAGATAAAATTACAAAAAAATATGTTCAACATTACTTATATATTATTCTAATTATTCATGATTTTTAATTAAATTTATAACACATTTTTGTTGCTTGTAAGAATTTTAGAAGTTAATTGTTATTTTTGGTCTTTCTTCTTGCTTAATCCTAAAGAAACAATTAATCCTCTAACTTCCTCCACTTATAAAAATCAATAAAAATGTGATTGTTGTTCTTGGATGATTCAAGGTTACAAAAGTTATTTTTTTGGGTTTTTACCCCTGACTTTACATTTTCTTTGAAATAATTTTGTCAAACCTCTATAGTTTGAGCCCTTTGCCAACTAGTCTTGACGATTTCCAATCATTCTCACCTTTCCAAGTTAATCCAAGAGCTTCAAATGATGTTCCTGACTTTTATAGTTCTGTAGGAAGTTAGTATTTAATTAGCATGATTTTAAAAATCCTTTTCCTATTTTAACCTAATTTTGACTTAGGAGTATGCTTAGGGTTTTGCCTTGATCAAAGTTTATATTTGAGAACTTGTGTGCATAGTTTTAGGATAATTTTTCTATGACATATGCTACTGACTTGGGTGTTATTTTGGGACAAATTCTTCAACCTCATTGGATCTTAGGTGTTGATAGGTTGAAAAACCAAATCCACCAAAATGGATGAATGATGTTGATGATATTTGAAATCCTAATTTTATCTAATACACCCCATCCCTCTTCATCTTATCCCTTTCTTATTTGTGCTACATGTTGTTGGAGAATAATCTACATATCATTCCTCTAACATGTGGTACATAGATTGCTATTGACCGACCTCAAAGTAGGTGTGACTTCTACATATGTCCACTTATGATTGCTTAACATAGCGCTAAATTTGTCCCAATTCGAGAAATGATCATCCGTGCCCCAAACCTGGGTTTGAAAGACCAAGCATGTTAATTTGAAACCTTTGGTCCAATAACCTTGAGGTTCATTATTATGAGGCTTTGATCTTATCAATCCTATAATGAACTTTCATGACATTTGGTCTAAGTGAATCATTTAAACATCGTTGATCATATATACTTGCCTTGAGTACTTGAAATGAATGATATACTTGAAAAAAAAGCAAATAAAACTTGTTGTTGAGAAGCTTTTATTTTATCAATCTTATAATTAGTTTTCAAAAGCAAGTTTCAAGATGGTCATTCAACTAACCCTTAACTTCTAATTCATTAACAATTTACTTTACTTTTTGCTGTTAGTTTTTTCCTTTTATTTCATGCCTTTACTTTTATGCACCATTTATGTTAGCATTTACATTACATGCCATTTTATCTCTACTCACTTGAGCTTTCATTTTATTTTCAAAGACACTTAATAACCAACTTGAACATTAAAAAAACTTTAAGGTTGCTTGGACTATTTGGTTAATATCCTTAGAATTATGGAGTTGTGGACCTCTTGGACTTAGGATTAGAAACCTTTACTACCCTTGGGATCTTGTGACTCCGTTGTTATTTTGTCTAGAGTTCTTGGGGTTTATCCTAAGACATTGGGTTGATTTTCTTTGTATGCTAGTTATTCTGATTATATGATTTATCTGTGATTAATAATTCCTCTATATACATCCGTTACTCTGCCCAATTTTTGTGAAGACTTAATCCATCTGATGTTAGGTATTCTTAAGAGGTTTAATATATTTGCTTGCTTGGTTTCAATCCATAGGATGGAAATTCTACATTGACTTATTTATTTCCAGTGTTGGCTTCTTGTTGGTTAGATGGTTCTTTTCCTTAGATTTTACCTTATGCTTTAGGATAGTCCCTTCATCCCCTCCCATCTTCTTTAATTTCAAAAATCTTCTCCCTCTTTTTCGAAACTCTTCTTATTTTCTAACATGAATCGCTTTCATAATAAACTTGGACCTAGGTCCATGCATTTTCAAAAATACTTTGTTGATCAAATTTTTATCAATATTAATCATACTTTGACATTTTTTGTAAGAAGACTAAAAGTCATTAACCTCATTCAAACCATTTTTCCACTTTGGCTTTTTACATTAAAACTTTTTCCCAAAAGATTAGACTCTTGTCGATTCTTGTAGTGATGTGAGCTACTATACTTCTATGATATGTAGTAAAGAGAGATATTTTCCACTGGGGTGTTGAGTGAGGCCTTGTTGATTTTAAAATCCAAGCTATATCCTCCACTTTGAGATGATGCAAATTATCCTTTCTCATGGTCGTGGGTAGTAAGTATGGTTTCCACTCGGATATGACAATGACGTCTCTTCACTTAAAATTAACCAACACACTTATGTTTTAAAATTTATTTGTGGTGAACTACGAGTACTCTGATCCCCTGTTGCACTGAAGGTGGTACGTTGGCACTAAAGTTTTGCAACTGTGGCGGGTGAGAAAATTGTAAAGAATACTTCTTTTCTCATCTCCACCATTTTTTTTCTATACAACACATATAGCCAAAATACACAAATTTTCAAAGAGGTTCTTCTGGAGTACCATAGATGTTTAGGATACTAATACCGTCCCTTTTCATAACTAACCCCCGTACCTAGATTCTCTCCTCCTCTATTTTTGGGTTTATTCGCACTCTTGCCATTCCTCTGGTAACAATAAAGCGCGGTGGCGATTTTTATTTGATCTATGTGAGTCAATTCAATTCAATGGTTTAGTCTCAACATTTCTACCGCTACACACTACCCTTGCAGGTTTTTAATCTACTGGGATAATTTATTCTATTTATGTCTCTAACTTTTGCCTAGACCTCCCTTTCAGGTTTTTAGTCTACCGAGACGTTCATTTTTGCCTAAGCCTCCCTTTTGATTTTCAACTTAGCGAGTTGTTTTTTTATTTCTTTAGGCGAATGATTTCTTGACTGCATCGACATTCACAGAACATGGGAACTCCTTACCATCCATAGTTTTAAGAATCAATGCACCGATAGAGAAGACTTTCTTGACAACATATAGGCCTTTGGGATTCCACTTACCCCTAGAATCAACGTTAAAAGACATGATCTTTATGAGCACGAGGTCACCTTCTATGAATTTACGAGGTTTGACCTTCTTATCAAATGCCTTCTTCACTCTTTTCTGCTATAACAAACTATGACATAAAGCGATCATTCTCTTTTCTTAAATCAAATTCAATTGGCCAAACATGTTTTAGACCCATTCAACCTCTGACATTTTGGTTTCCATTATCACACGCAAAGAGGGAATCTCAATCTCAACGGGGAGCACTGCTTCCATGCCATAAACAAGAGAGAAGGGGTTGATCCTGTTGAAGCATGGATAGATGTATGATACCCATATAAAGGAAAAAGGGGCCATCTAATGCCAATCCTAATATGTAACAACCATCTTTTGAATGATTTTCTTAATATTCATATTAACAGTTTCAATAGCCTCATTCATCTTAGGCCTGTAAGGAGAAGAGTTATGGTGAAAAATCTTGAATTCTTCAAAAAGATCCTTCATCATCTTGTTATCCAAATTTGAGTCGTTATCAGTGATAATCCTACTTAGCACACTATAATGATAGATAAGGTTGCTCTTAATAAACCGCACCACCACCTGCCCGGTCACATTAGCATAAGAAGCTGCTTCCACCCATTTGGTGAAGTAGTCAATTGCCACTAAGATGAAATGATGTCCATTCAAGGCCTTGGGTTCAATCATCCCCAACATATTAATACCCCATATAGAGAAATTCCATGGGGAAGAAATACCATTGAGAGGAGTTGGAGGCACATGAGTCTTGTCAGCATAAATCTGACACTTATGGCACTTCCTCGCAAATTTGTAACAGTCAGATTCCATTGTCAGCCAATAATAACCTACCCTTAGCATCTTCTTTGCCATCGAATGTCCATTGGTTTGGGTACCAAATGAACCTTCATGGATCTCATGCATCAACATGTCTGCTTTGTGTCTATCCACGCATCTGAGCAAGACCATGTCATAATTCTTTTTGTACAACAAATCTTCATTGAGGAAGAAACTACCTGCCAACCTTCTCAATGTCTTTCTGTATTTATTAGATGCCCCAAGTGGGTATTCTTGATTATGAAGGAAGTGCTTGATATCGCAATACCAAGGTTTTTCATCTGATGTCACCTCTGCAACAAACACATGAGATGGCATATCAAGGTGTTGGGTTGTAATCTTAGGTAAGTCATTCCAAGAGTTCACCTGGTACATGTAAGACAATGTGGCTAAAGCATCTTACATATGATTTATGTATTGCGGAATCTAATGGAATTCAACTTTATTGAAGAAAGTCAACAACCTTCTTTCATAATCTTTATAAGGAATCAAGCTAGAGTGACGAGTCTCCCATTCTCCTTTAATCTGGTTTATCACTAAAGCTGGATCACCATATACATCAAGAATCTTAATCCTGAGATGTATGGCTTCTTCAAGAGCCATAACACATGATTATATTCTGCCATGTTATTGGTGCAATCAAATGTCAACCTTGCTATTAAAGGGATATGAGACCCATGAGGAGTGATAATCACAACACCAATTCCTTTACCATAAACACTCATGACTCCATCAAATACCATACCCCATCAGGATTCAAGATCTGCACCTTCCTCAGGAAGTGGTTCATCACAATCTTTAACTTTCAAATACATCACATCTTCATTAGGAAAATCATACTTAACAGACTAATAATCATCATCCAGCTAGTGAGCAAGGTACTCGTCTAACACTACTTTTAATAGCCTTCTGAGTACAAAATTCAATGTCATATTCAGACAACAATATCTGCCAACGGGAAATCCTTCTAGTAAGAGTAGGCTTTTCAAAAATATACTTAACTTGATCCATTTTGGATATCAACCAAGTAGTATGGTTCAACATATACTGCCGCAGACGCTTTCAGCCCAAGCCAAAGCACAACATATAATACCGTAACTCACATTCAGTGAACTTATTTCTCAAATAATAAATTTCACACTCTTTTCTTCCTGTTTCATCTTGTTGTCCCAAAATACAATCCATGGAACTATCCAACTGTTGGCTAGGATTTTCGTAAAGAGGAGAAATCCAAAGGTTCTTTTAAGAGCATTAAATTATGAGGATTCAACTACATAAGTATGTCAACCATGGATGATCTCCAAGGTAGTCAACCAAGGTTTCGTAAGTGCAGTCAATCAGAGAAGGGTTCTTGGTGAATGGATTGGGCCCAAGAGAAGTAAGAAGCCCAAAAGGGTTAAAAGGCCCATAAGCGCCTAAACTGCAAAGGAGAAGCATTATGGAGGGAGACCGTGGGTTCGACATCAAGAATGGAAAACATGGGTTCATAAAGAAGAGTTACAATAGAGAACGTGGGTTCGACATCAAGAATGGAGAACTTTGTTTCGCGAGGGGAAGTTACAAGGGACACATGGCATGAAATGAAACAAACTCCACTTAAAAAGTAGTTATTTATGTGTATTATAAATAAATCACTTACTGCACTTTGTAAAAGTTCAAACTTCCACATTCATGTACGCTAGTCACTCAGAGTAACCAAGCAGACGAGAGAAATGAGTCAGGCAAAGGAAATGTATGTTTGAACAACCTATTTTCAATGTTTCTTTAATGTTATGTCATTACCTTTTACAATTTAATATGCTTTTTGTCTTATTTACGTTGTCTTTTTGTCATTATCTTTTACAATTTAAACCGTTTGGCTCTCAGTCAAATGCACCTTTTTGAAAACACTTTAATAATGCACGCGAACTGAAGCACTATACTGAGATTCCCTGGTAGATCTTGCTAGTAAACTTGTTTTAAAGAGACAAGTGTTGTTTACCAAATCCGGAGGTAAAAAAATTGGCACACCCGATGGGACAATGCTAATATTTTCGAATTTTTGTGTGTAGTTTCACAAATTTTCTTATAGTTAGCGTGTGTATGAATTTGAGAAGTGGTAAACTTTTGTCTAAGTCTAGAATGCCATGCTCTGACACAAACGCTGCACATACGCAAATTTCTACAAAAAATATGGATGTCATACCAGTAAGTACCATAACTCAAAGCGCGGTAGTTTTATCTCCCGTAAGACCGACTTCAATTCATGGTTCAGTGACAACAATCACAATGACAGAACTGAGGCATGGGGTATCACCATTTTACCCAAATAGAACACTCTTTCCAGGGGTCCAAGGTCATCATTTGTCCCTCACAAGTATGGTATGCCTTATTCCATGATGGTTGGGTTATAGTCGAACCCTGCCACATATACAAAAAACACACTGGCCACTAGAAACCAAGGCAGTTATTCGCCAAGTGGTCGACTAGGTGGTGTTAGTTATGTCTCGCAGTCGATACCATCTTTGAATACTACATCTGTTATAGATTTAAGGCAACATATGGATAGGAGTAATTTAGAGTTAGTAAAAGTTTTAACTCAATAAATGGTAGTCTCCCTCAATCCTGTAGTTGACCAAATAGGTAGATTGATCGACTCATTAGAGGTCTAACCAAATCAAAATCAAATGTGCCACAGGCCGTTGAGGGTTTTTGAAGAACTAGAAGGGGGGCATCAATGAGCGTCCTTTTAGACCTTTAATAGTGGAAACACCCACTTATGAAGAGGAAGAATTCATTGAACAATATGAACCTAGGCCGATCGTAGCTAGGAGAAACCAAGATGCTGATCAAGTGTTAAGAAATGCCACTGTTGGACGTAACAACATAGTAAATATGGTAGAAGAAGTATTAACATGATCTGGAGTAAATGTTGGTCTTCGGAGGCCCAATTACTCTTTGTTGTTTCCTGATTACATTCGACAGGAAGAATTACCTTGGGGATGTAAGGTACCTAAGTTTACCAAGTTTGCTGGTGAGGCCAATGAGTCGACCATTGAACATATTGCTAGGTATGAAACAGAAGTTGGCGATATCGCCAACGACGAGGGCTTAAAATTAAGATATTTTCCTAATTCTTTGACAAAGAATGCTTTTACTTGGTTTACGACATTGACTCCAAACTCCATACGCACTTGGGAACAACTTGAGGGTATATTTCATGAGCAGTGTTATGCTGGTCAAACTAAGATAAGTTTGAAAGAATTATCCTCCATCAAGAGAAGGTCGTCTGAGTCAATGGAAGAGTATTTGAATAGGTTTAGGGTCATAAAGTCTAGATGCTTTACTAGGGTTCCTGAACATGAGCTGGTCGAAATGGCCACTGGGGGGGTTAGATTATTCTATTAGGAAAAAGTTTGATCCTCAATCTATTACGGATATGTCCCAACTAGCTAATAAGGTTCTATATGTCGAACATTTAGAAACAGAGAAAGCTAGGGTATCAACGGACCATTAGAAAGGCAAAATTTCCTATGTAGACACATAGGAATATTCCATAAAGTCTGAGGATGAATACATGGAAGAAGGAGAGTTAAACGTGGCCGAATTGAAGGATGGGCCTCCATATGCATGTAAACCTATAAGACCGTCTAAGGGAAAGACGGTTGAAGGTTCAAAAATTATAGCACTAATACTAAAACATATACTTTTGATGTGTCAAAATGCAATTAAATATTTGATATTTTAGTTTCAGATGGTCAGATTATAGTGCCCCCAGGCACTAAGGATCCACCATTAGAGCAAAAAAAGGTTTTTTTTGTTGCAAATATCATAATTCTTTGGGTCATAATACTTCTCAGTATTTTCTTTTCAGGGATTTTATTCAAAAAGCTTTGAAAGACGGTAGACCGAAATTTGGTGAGAAACCAAAGAATGCTATGAAGATTGAGTCAGATCCCTTACATGTGGCTGATGCGCACTATGTGGAGCCATTTAAAGTGCTGATGATGGAGACTATTGAGGGCCTCATAGACGAACAGGTAGACACTACCAACTCACTATAAACATTAACACTCATGGATACTGATGGTCTTGAAGACGAACCTGTTGTGGCTACAACAGTCGAGGCGCTGAATAAAAAGCACCATCAAGGAAAAAAAATCCAAAAGTGGTGTTCGACCATGCTAAGGGGCTAAACAATGTTCAAGTGCCTTAAGAGAAACTCAAGTTTCCATATCTGAGAACATTTGTGCCACAAAATGATGTGCCCAACAATAACTGGGTTCGTCCCTTTTATCCTAGGGGGAGAACCAGAACTGGAAGGTGGTGAAAAAAGGGTCAGGTTCGACTTACAAATGGGAGATGATGGAAAAAGGATCTAGTTCAACCTAACTTATTGAAGCTAGGATCATTTCAAATAAATGCCATGTTCCTCCCACCTACAAAGGGAAGAATCCTATGACAAAGATCCAATGGAGGAGGTTTCAGAGGAATAAGAAAGCTGCGAGAGAGGCTGAAATAAAAGTTGTTCCACAACAGAGGAATAAGAAAGCTGCAAGAGATGTTGTAACAAAAGTTGTTCCACAAAAGGGTGAAAGCAGCCAGAAAGAAGTACAATGTCGACCGACCAAAGAGAGGTTGTCGATGCCAGTTGTGAATTCATAGCCAATGAAGTTTGAAGATTTTGGTGATGATAACATGGATGATGAAGTATCATACGGTTTCGAAGATAGCTCACAAGACAGTTTGATAATCCAGTGCAATATTGTGTCAGATATACCCAATGTTAATGGGTTTTCCTCAGAGGCATCTGAGGATGAGTAAGAAGACATGTGTGAGGAATCAGTAAGTCAAACACCTCTGTGTTACTATGTCATAAACAATGGGGTGGTAGAAGAGAAACATGCAACATTTGAGAAACCTACATCAGACATGATATATCATCTTAAACCTTTGTTCATAAGGGCTAAGGTTGATGGATTCTATGATACGGTGGGAAAACTGACTTGAGGTTTTGCGTTTGTGTTCGCAAATGTTTCGGTTTAGCAAGAGTCGCCACCGACATTTTATTTTATCCAAAGGAAAGGTCAAAAAGCACAGGAAAGACCTTTGAGATGTTTTCTTGGGTTCGGGGGGTAGATTATGAAAAGGGAAGGTGCTAACACCCTTTTCATCCATGGTTTTCCATGGGCTCTTAGTTACTTGTTTAGATCACTTGATTTTTCTTTTCAATTGTTTGAAATGGTGCTTTGTGTGTGGTTTTGAAAATGTTTTGAAAATAGGCCATCATTGTGGAAACCTTTGTAATGATTCTTGTTTGAATATATACAAAGGTGTTTGTCTTTTGAAAAGATATTTCAATGTTTGAAAGTTTGTTTTGGGAAATGTTTTGAAATTGTGTTGTGAGGTGTGTTTGAAAATAACAAGGATGTTTTTGCAAGTTTTGATCAAGTAACTAAGAGTTGTCTACCCTATCTACTCAAAGATCTTTCCTATACATTTTTAACTCTTTTGACAGTGTTGTTTTACCATTGCATTTGGTAAACAACCTTGTATTTGGATGTTAAATGGGACAGGTGCGGGTCATCGTATTGACCATGATAGCAATTGTGCTAAGTATCTTTAGCAAATTTTTGAGGGACTAGATAATTTTGTACAGGCAACCAAGATAGTGTCATCGAGGGACTATGATTTTTTGTTTTTTTTTTGTTTTGCCAAGATACTCAACATGCATAACATGGCCATTTTAAAGGCAACAAGTGGATGAAACCCTAGGGGTGCATGTGTACATTGTGTTGTCAATTTACATGCTTTTATGTCTTGTATTAGGTCTAACTATTTGTTTTAATTTTGGATATTGCATACAAATCCTAATCTCTATCATGGCATATTTGAAAGCTATAAATGCGTAAAATAAATCTATGATTATTACAACATTGATATGGGGAGGGGGATAAAATTTTTAATGGGGAGTATTTGCAAGAAAATAAAACCCTAAGATTAACTATTACATCCAAATTGAATTCTTTACTCAAATGATAAATAAGAAATATTTAAATAGACAATTAAATAAATATGCAAAAATATTATAAATATGCAAAAAATGTTTTTGTATTATTTTTATGTATGTAAAAATAAAATATTTAATGTATTCAAAACAAAAAAGAAATATTTTTATTAAGGATAAAAAACCCTAAATTTTTGGTTTAAGAATATGTATATATTATAATATTTATTTATGTTCAATAAAATAAAATATATACAAATGTCAAAAAAAAAAATATATTATAAAAAAATACTATTTAAGTATGTAAATAATAAAAATAAAGGTATAATATTTTTATGTATTATTTTCAAGTTTTTATTAAATAAAATAAAAGTATGTTATTTAATAATTATTTTTATGTCCAAAAAATAATAAAAATAATAAAATAAAATATGAAAATTTATGAAAATATTTTTGGTAATTTTTTAAGTTTAGAATAAAATAAAATAAAGTCAGAAATGAAAAATAAATGGAAAAATATAAAAATATGAAACAATGGGCCAAGGGGGTGCAATCAACAAGCTGGGGGGTGCCAAAAGCATGAACAAGCCAGGCCCAGCCCAACTGATCTTCGTCTTCAACCTTTGTTCAAACAAAAACGCGCGCCTGTGTACAAACGTCCAACTCTTGCATACGTGCTCTAAAGCAAAAACTCATAACACAAAAGTTGTAGCATTTTTCAAGACGATTCCAACCATGTAAAGAACTTAATCTAACTCTCAAAGACCAGAGAGAATTTCTCTGGCCCTAATTTCTAACCTAACTTTTTCAGGAAGTTCATCAATCAAATTCTTTCAGCACACTTAACTTAAATGAAATCTAAGCATATGTACAGCTTAAGGGCAATGAATACTACATTTTTTATTCACAAACCTAAGCCTAATGATTCATAAATAGAGAGATAGGAAGTTGGAAAATACCTGCTTCAGCTGAACACGAGTATGGTAATGTGGGGGTTTTCAATGAGGCCTGAGATGTTTGTGAGCTTGCCTGAACTTCCTCTGAACTTCCCCAATGCTTTATTTGCTTTGAGCTTGCTTGAATAAGCCTGTAGAAGTCAACCTGCACAAGCTGAAATCAGAAATGGTGAAGCTTGCAAATGGAGTTACAGTCAATAGCCAATGGTTGGGATAACTTATGTGGGTTATATGGAATGTATTAGAACTGGTTTGGGACAAAACGCACAAGTGGTTTGTGAGATGGAACTCAAAGTGCAGAAATTGCCCTGTTTTGCAAGAAGAAGGTGTTTTTGTGTTTTGGAAGGCTTAAGGGTTGGATAGCTCGTGTTTCTGGCTCAAGGCAATGTGCAAAACTTATTTCAAATGCTTACAAGAGTTGGTTATAACAGATACTCAAGTTGTGTAGACTTTTGCACGTTTCTTGGTTTTGAAGCAATAGGTGAGAAGTGACAAAGGGCAGGCCTGTACAGGCTAGCTCTAATCCTGCATACATTTTGTGATCTTGGCCCCAAGTTTGTGGATTTTTTTTGCTGTCCAAGATTTGGTTCAAGGCTCAAGGAATGCAATTTGACATAAAGCAAGTTTTGACAAAAATGGCAATGTTGCCTTTTTGCTATTTTTGGATTAATCCCTTGTGTAAACCTCTAATGATCAGAAAAAAGCTTCAATCCATTGAGTTTGCATTTAATTCTTGAGTGTGGAAGGGTTTAGATACCTGTAAGAAAGTATAAACAATGCTGGATGGAAATTGCAACTTGTGTCAATATGAAACATGCCATGGATCAAAGTGAGTTTTTGCCAAATTCAAACCTTCGATTATCCCTAACCATAAATGATTTTGGATAGTTCTTTGACATTTTGGAAATCTTGTAACATGTTCTATAATCCATCTTTGAAATGCATTTTGAGATTCCAAGTGGAACTAGGTTAAAAATTGCCATGAAGATAGGTCAAAATCCTGCCTAAACTAGGGCAAAATTCCACTAAGTTAAAAGTTTCATGGACCCTTGTTCCAAAAATCATAACTTGAGATCCAAGCTTCTTTTGAGAAAACTTTGTGATTAAAAGTTGTAGATTTTATGAAGGACTACAACTTTCATGTTGGAAGTTTTGTTTGAATCCAATTGCATCATGGTGAAAAAGTTGGGCAAAGTTGGGAAAAATAAGAAAATTTCATAACTTAGAAAAATTCTAAGTTATGAAATTTTTCAATCTTAAACCCTAATTTGAAAAATTAGGTTTCTTGATGAACAAGTTTCATGTTTTGACACATCTTGATGAAAAATGACCCTTGGCACTTGATTTTGACCAAAAAGTCAAAGTTTGACTTTTTAGTGTACAGTTGATTTTTGATTAGTTGACTGGAAAATTCATTTGTCAGTCCATTGCAATTGAGTTCTTTTGCACCTTGTGAATAGGTCAAGATGATGCCATTTAGTCCTTGAATCCATGCTTGAACCCAATTTTCCATTGGCTAGGTTAAAAGTCAGAAATTGCCCTTCTGCAGTCAAAACCCTAAAAATGACCATTTTGCCCTTTTGATGATCTGATCAAATTTCTTGAGGAGTTGTGGTCCAAAATTGATCCAATGGTTCATATGAGCTTATAATATTGACGTGGATCAAAATTTATGAGGTTTGACTGTAAATTGGCCATAGTTGACTTTTTCTCTAATACAGCTGATTTTTAGGTCAACTGTCCAATTGACTGGGCAAAAATTTGATTCAAGGCTTGAAACTTGGTATGAGAAATCTTATAAGTCCAACATGAAGAATGAAAGTCACATTGAGCATTAGAAGTCCAAATTTTTTTGTGCAAACTTAAACCCTAATTTAGGTCATCAGTGCAAGGAGATGTCTTAAGTAGAGCAAACCCTAGCTTGGTCTTGAGTTCAAAGAGTCTTGTGTGGAGAAATCTTGATAAAAATGAGAGGGAAAATTTTGGGGTACAACAGCTGCCCCTGTTCAATCTTCTTGAACTTGAAGAGTTAGATTGGCGAGTTTGCCTTTCGTGACTCGAAGGTAAAAGAGGATTGGACACTAGAGTGCCCGTAAATTTGCGCTCGTCAGAGTATAGTTGAGGGAATGGGCTTAAAGATGCCATTTGGAAGATGTGACAGAATCTTGTCGGAGATGGGCTTAAAGATGCCATCCAAGAAAATTGATCGCATAAGAGATTCCTTTGCGAGAGCCCGTATACCTGTTGTTGAGGAGGACTACACCGGGGAATGTTGGTCTCTGTCTTGGGAGAAATAGAATTTTAGGAGCTTCGGTCGTCCGTTATTCTACCGGGGAGTCATCTCTTTGTTGAAGAGGTGACAGTGAACTGCTATCTGGTCAACATCCAGGCTTCACAGTCTTGTATTGCTATCTAGTCAACATCCAGGCTTCACGATACCTTACTTTCTATCTGGTCAACATCCAGGTTTTAGAAGAAAATCAAATGGTTATCCGATCGCCTCCGGGTTTCCCTTTTGATTTTAGGGCCTACTAATATCCGGTTAAATCCGGGCTTCAAAGTAATTGGCCGAGTAAACTGTTATTTGGTCAACATCTAAGTTTCACAATATACCTTACTGTTATCTGGTCAACATCCAGGCTTTACAGTCTTGTATTGCTATCTGGTCAACATCCAGGCTTCACGATACCTTACTTCCTATCTAGTCAACGTCCAGTCTTCATAAGGAAATCAAATGGTTATCTGATCGCCTCCGGTTTTCCCTTTGATTTTGGGGCCTACTAATATCCGGTTGAATCCGGGTTTCAAAGTAATTGGCCGAGTAAATTGTTATTTGGTCAACATCCAAGTTTCACAGTGTACCTTACTGTTATCTGGTCAACATCCAGGCTTCATAGTCTTGTATTGCTATCTGGTCAACATCCAGGCTTCATGATACCTTACTTCCTATCTGGTTAACGTCCAGTCTTCAGAAGGAAATCAAATGGTTATCCGGTCGCCTCCGGTTTTCCCTTTGATTTTGGGGCCTACTAATATCCGGTTGAATCCGGGCTTCAAAATGATTGGCCGAGTAAACTGTTATTTGGTTAACATCCAAGTTTCATAGTGTACCATACTTCCTATCTGGTCAACATCCAGGTTTCGGAAGAACTTGCAGGGGATTCAACTATTTTCCGGTCGATCTTCGTGCTTCAATATAATCAAGATAAAATCTGGTTGAATCCAGGCTTCATAACTGGAACAGGAATCTGCACATTGATTTGAATAAGCAAACAGGAGAGCATTCGCGTCTGGAGCATCTCTAAGCCGTTTTCTGAGCTTTGAATATCTGTTTTAGGTAGCTATTAATTTCATCCTAAAAAGGGTAGAATGTTAGCTGAAACACAAAGTTATGTTGCATGAAATGTATGATGCAATAAGATATGTTTCATCAATGTTTATGATATGTGAATGTAATGTATGCACATATAAGTTAATTCAATATCTTGTTGAGGAAAATAAATCCTGGATAGCTGGAGATAATAAAATCTTTGATTGATGTCGGGAAAATAAATCCTTGACCACTGCTGGAGATTCGAGATCTTTGACAACCTCTGTGGGGAGAAGCTATACTACTGGGGAGATCAGGAGTTTGGGTTGTATGCCAATCTACTGGGGACTTCAAGAATGAGAATCTCCGTTCTGTTGGGGGTATCAGGGGAAAACTGAATGGTTTCCACTGGGGATTGGCAGCTCAAAGTTTCCTCTCTGTTGGGGATCTTAATGACGTGCTGATTTGATCGTGTATGGAAACTTGACTTCGTTGAGGAAGAAGGTTTTAAAATAACTCTCCGGGGAATTATCTGGTTTTTAAAGCGACTCTCCGGGGAAATTGGAGGAAACTGGATGGTCTCCTATGATGTTCAAAGGTTGAAGGTTTGACTCCATTTGGGGAAGAAAGTTTCATCTTCACTGAGGGTTTGTAGTTCAAAGTTTTGCTCCGCTGGGGATTGAGAGTTTAAAAACTCAACTCTGATGGGGATTTTTTAAACTTCACTCTGCTGGGGATATTTATTTCAAAGATTTAGTTCCGCTGAGGATCTGGAGGATGTACTGCAGGGGATTTCTCCTGGAATAGCCTAAAGAAGTTTTCCTATACTTTCAACCTATCAGTAATTATTCTTTCTCATTTCGTTTCATTTGTAAGCAGTGATTATATTCAAATGCATGTGCTCATTTAATAAATCATTGGACGTTTTCAAATAAAACACAAGTGTAAAAAGAAAGAAAAGGAAAACAAATTTCTGCAGTTTAAAGTATCTTTGTACTAACTTTGTGTAAGTATTTTGTACAAAGGAAACAGACATCCTAGTAAGAGAATGTTGTCATAAAAAATGGGAAATTTTATACAAAGAAAGATGGCTATGTGTAAAAATTCCACGGGGTTCCCATTCTGCTATAACCTTCGTAACTCTGGATATCTTGTCCATTCGTTGCTTCGTCCGATGATGATTGAGCTGATCCGAAGCCTGGAGTTTGTCCGTGAAGAGATTGTCCTTAAAGTGATCCGACGAGACATAGTCATACGCTTTAATTCCCTAACTTTTGCCTGGATCTCCCTTTCGGGTTTTCGATCCACCGGGAAACCCTTTTTTGCCCAAGTCGCCCTTTCGGGTTTTCAACTTTCCGGGTGTACAGATTCTTTTTTGTTTATCCCTAATTTTTGCCTGAACCGCCCTTTCGGGTTTTCGATTCACCGGGATGCCCATTTTTGCCCAAGTCGCCCTTTCGGGTCTTCAACTTGTCGAGTCGTTTATGCGTAGTATCTTTTGACTATGTCTGCGTTTGCAGGGTGCGACGGGTCAACGTCGTCCATGGTGGTTAGAATCATAGCCCCACCAGAAAAGATGTTTTTGATCATAAATAGTCCTTCATAAGTAGGAGTCAATTTGCCCCTGGGATCATTTTGCGGCAAGATAATCCGCTTGATTACAAGATCTCCGACTTGATATACATGGCGCCTGACTTTCTTGTTGAAAGCCTTGATCATCCGTTTTTGATACGTCTGACCATGACAAACAGCAGTAAGTCGCTTCTCGTCAATCAAGTTAAGTTGATCAAGCCGGGTCTGAATCCAATCGTCTTCACTCAAACCAGCATCCTTCATGATTCTCAGGGAAGGAATCCGAACTTCCATAGGTAAAACAGCTTCCATGCCGTATACCAAAGAAAAGGGGGTTGCCCCAGTTGATGTTCGCGTCGTGGTGCGGTACCCGTGCAGAGCAAACGGTAACATCTCATGCCAGTCGTTGTAGGTGACTGTCATCTTTTGAATGATCTTATTAATATTTTTGTTTGCAGCTTCGACATCACCGTTCATCTTTGGTCGATAGGGAGATGAATTGTGATGTTGAATCTTGAACTGCTCGCACAAAGCGGTGATCATAGTGTTGTTCAGGTTTATACCATTGTCCGTGATAATACGGTCGGGGATAGCATACCGGCATATGAGGTTCTGCTTGATAAAGCGGGCAACCACATTCTTCGTAACGGAGGCGAAGGAAGCTGCTTCGACCCACTCGGTAAAGTAGTCAATGGCCACCAGGATGAAGCGGTGTCCATTGGATGTTGTAGGCCTGATCTCTCCAATCATGTCGATACCCCACATCGCGAATGGCCAAGGAGCTGTTAGGACATTGAGAGGAACTGGAGGAATATGTACCTTGTCCGCATAGATTTGGCATTTGTGACAAGTATGTGAATATTGATGACATTCAGCTTCCATGGTAGACCAGTAGTAGCCTGCCCGTAGAATCTTCTTAGCCATCGTATGTCTGCTCAAGTGGGTGCCGAATGTACCATTATGTAGTTCATTCATGATCTGCTCAGCTTCAACCTTGTCCACACAACGAAGCAGAACACAATCATGGTTGCGCTTGTATAGGATACCATTGCTCAGGAAGAACTTGGCAGAAAATCTCCTTAAGAACTTTTTGTCATTGACTGAAGCTCCTTCAGGGCATTCTCGAGTCTCGAGATACCTTTTGACTTCGTGAAACCAGGGTCGATCCACTACTTCTTCGGTATTAATCTCGTGACAACGTGCAGGTTTGTCCATCCTCTCAATGGTGATTTGGGGAGCCTCATTATCCCAGTTAAGTCTAAACATGGAAGACATTGTAGCTATAGCATCCGCTAGCTGATTTTCTTCTCGCGGGAAGTGCTCGAAGGTAATCTGCTCGAAATGAGGTAACAATGTCAGGACATGTTCTTTGTAAGGGATGAGATTGGGATGTTTAGTGTCCCACTCTCCTTTGATCTGAATGATGACCAAAGCGGAGTCTCCAAACACAACCAAAGATTTGATTCCCAAGTCGATTGCAGCCTTGAGACCAAAGATACAAACTTCATACTCGACCATGTTATTGGTGCAGCTGAAGTAGAGTCTAGCAGTGAAAGGTGTATGGCAACCTTGTGGAGAAATGAGTACCGCGCCGATACCGTTGCCAAGTGCATTTGAAGCACCATCAAAGTACAGGTTCCATCGGGATCCTTGTTCAGGTCCGTCATACGGTCCATTACCTTCAATGTTGTCCAATGTCATAATGTCTTTGTCGGGGAAGTCGAACTTCATGGATTGGTAATCTTCGACAGCTTGATGAGCTAGATGGTCAGCTAGCACACTCCCCTTTATAGCTTTTTGGGTTGTATATTGGATATCATACTCAGTCAAGATCATTTTCCATCTAGCGATTCTTCCAGATAAAGCAGGATTTTTGAAGATGTACTTGATCGGATCCATTTTATAAATCAGCAGAGTGGTATGTGTCAACATATACCGCCTTAGCCGGCGACCAGCCCATACCAAAGCGCAGCAAGTTTTCTCGAGCAGTGAGTAGCGAGTCTCACAGTCGGTAAATTTTTTGCTAAGGTAATAAATGGCATGTTCTTTTCGACCAGACTCGTCATGTTGGCCCAGTACGCACCCCATTGAATTATCCAAAACAGTCAAATACATGATTAGCAGCCTTCCTTCGACGGGTGGCATCAAGATAGGAGGTTCTAGCAAATACTCCTTGATTTTATCGAAAGCAACTTGACAGTCATCATTCCATTCAACCACCTGATCCTTCTTCAACAGCTTGAAGATTGGTTCACAGGTAGATGTTAGGTGAGAAATGAACCTTGCAATGTAGTTTAGGCGTCCTAAGAAACCTATGACCTCCTTTTCAGTGCGAGGGGCGAGCATTTCTTGTAGGGCTTTAACTTTGGCAGGATCAACCTCGATGCCTTTGTTGTTGATGATGAATCCCAAGAGTTTACCGGACCTGACTCCGAAAGTGAACTTGCTAGGGTTCAGTCCGAGCTTATATTCCTTTAACCTGACAAACAACTTTTGCAGATGGTCGAGGTGTTCTTCTTCTGTTTGCGAACGGGCTATCATGTTGTCTACGTAGACTTCGATCTCATGATGTATCATGTCATGAAACAAAGCTACCATGGCTCGCTGATAGGTTGCCCCGACATTCTTCAGTCCGAATGGAATCACTTTATAGCAGAAGGTACCCCACTGCATAACAAAGGTAGTCTTCTCCATGTCTTCGGGGGCCATTTTGATCTGGTTATACCCTGAAAATCTATCCATGAAAGAAAATACCTTATGCTAAGATGTGTTGTCAACCAAGATGTCAATGTGCGGTAGTGGAAAGTCATCTTTAGGGCTAGCCCTGTTTAAGTCTCTGTAATCCACACACATTCTCACTTTGCCGTCCTTCTTAGGCACGGGCACAATGTTAGCAACCCATTATGGATAGGAAGTAACTGCAAGAAACCCGACATTGAACTACTTTATCACTTCGGCTTTGATCTTTTCGGACATATCGGGCCTCATTCGGCGGACTTTCTATTTAATTGGTGGATAATCTTCTCTTGTAGGGAGATGGTGAACCACAATATCTGTATCGAGTCCCGACATGTCTTCATAGGACCAGGCGAAGATCTCAACATATTCATTCAACAATTGAACTAAGCGCTCTTTGACATTTGGCTTTAGGTTGGCACCCACATTAACCTCTCTTCTGTCTTCGGAAGTACCCAAGTTGATAGTCTTTAACAGCTCTTCATGGGGCAGAATAACCCTTTCTTCCTGTTGTAGAAGTCTAGCCAACTCTCCAGGCACTTCATAGTCTTCGTCACCTTCGTATTCGGCATGATTGACCAGATCTTCAGAGTCATTGAAGGCCATAGCAGAATTGTTACCCATGAAATCCGGAGTGGATGGGTACCTGCATTTTGTGAGTGTTGGTGTTTGTAAGGGATAGCCACCTTTAAACAATGTAAAAAGAAAGAAAATGAACACAAAAGTTTATATGAGAAAACGTCCATGATTCATTAAAAATGGCATATGAAAATGAAGAATCAAAACCCCTTACAAATGGACCTTTGTGCCCTGGGTAAGGCACAAGGCAAAAAGAGTGTACAAATTGTTTAATAATTATTACAGACCAACAGAAATGTTCGAAAGATAAATTACTGATTTATGAAAGTAATGGGAACAAAGTCTTTCGCCTCCCAGTTGTTCAGTCCTCCTTCAATAGTCGAGAAAATCCAATCTTCAAAGTTGCTCTCATCTTCACCATCCTCCAAAGCATGAACTCCATGATGAGTGATCTTTAATGGTGGCCCTCCAGCCCGGGAGCGGTGCATAGCCTTTTGAGTAGAAGTGGTGAAACCTAAGCCGATCTTATTTGTGTTGAAAGGAAAATCTGGTAGCTGACCCCATATTGTGCTTCCTCCTTCCTCGATCATAACCTTCGCATCTTTAAGGGATGACATCCTGGACACAGGCTTGGTAATGATGGGTACAGAAGTCATTGTCTTGGCTGCCGCAACTTCAGGAGAAACCTCTTCAAAGTGTTGGAAAGGGGTTTTTATGAATTCGCCATCTAACTCCACATAGCGGAAAGAATTAAGATGGCTTATCATATACTCCTCCTCACCATGAACTGTTATGATTTTCCCTTGGACTGGGTATTTGAGCATTTGGTGTAGAGAAGAAGTGACTGCCCCAGCGTTGTGGATCCAGGGTCTTCCCAATAAGCAAGAATATGAAGGACGGATGTCTATCACATAAAATATAGAGTTGAAAATTTTCGTTCCCACTTTAATTGGGATGTCCACCTCCCCGTGGACCATCCTCTTAGAACCGTCAAAGGCTCTAACAATGATATTACTGGGCTTTAGGGTCAAAACTTCACAGTCCAATCTGTCCAATGCTTTCTTTATCAGGACATTTAAAGACGACCCGGTATCAACCAGAACGTGAGCAATAGTGGTCCCTCTGCATTCCACTGAGACATGCAGCGCGTCCTTATGCTTTCTCCCCTTAGATGTTAGATCGACATCGGAGAATCCAAGACCATTTTCGGCGGTTAGGCTGGCTACACACTCCTGGAACTGGTCCGCGGAGGTTTCTTGAGGCACGTGGGCCATCTTCAGGAATTTGATCAAGGCATTGGCATGAGCCTTGGAATAGAGCAATAGGGCCAGCATAGAGATTTTTGAAGGGGTTTTCCCCAGTTGTTCTATGACATCATAGTCGCTTTTCTTAATTATTTTTAAAATCTCCTCCATTTCCTTTTGAGTGGTCTCGGGGACGACCAAAGGCTGAGCCCTCGTCCTAACGGGCACTTCCTGGATCCCCTTACCTTTATCAGCAGCAACAACAGAGGGTACAACTACGGGAGTAACAATTTCTTCAATGAATGGACTTTGCACAGAGATGTTGGCCGGCACAGGAGTAACCTTATTAGCATTCGAGGGTCCGAAGATTGCCCTTGGAGGAGTAATCTCCGGAGAGAAAATTCTTCCGCTGCGGGTGATCTTACTCATCCCAGCGATATTTCCTATGTCAAGAGTTTCTTCATCGGGATTTTCTTCCACTGATTCAATCTGCTTAACACCGTGGTAGAAGATCTCTCCTCCATAATTCCACGGTATTGTCTTATTGGACTTGTATGGGATAGGCCCCGACATAGTTATTTTGAGAGGTACAAACTTTGGATCGGGTGTAATCTTAACAGGTCTTTTGGAGACCTTGGAAAGACTGGCGGAAATGGTAATTATAGCAACATCGTTGATAGGAGTTGGAGTAACAGGAGTAACAAGAGTTTTCTCAAAGAGGATTTCTTGATTATCCATTAGGCGTTGGATGCCTAACTTCAATAATGGACAGTCGGATTGTAGGGACAAATAACGGTAACTATCTTTTTCACAGCCTGGGAAATTCCTAGCTTTCAACAAATTCATCTTGATCATTGGTAAAGGGGTCATTAAGTCATCAACAGCAACAACATACTGATCCTCTTCGATAGCATGGGCATTGTGACCATGCTTTGGCATTGGGGCATAGATCACATTCGGCTTTTCGGGCGCGTCGAATTCCACCTCTTTGGCATCTATTAAATCCTGGATCTTGTTTTTGAGGGCCCAATAATTGTTGGTGTCGTGCCCTATGCCGTCTGAATGATAAGCACATTTAGCGTTGGCATGGTAAAAAGGAGAAGGTGTATTCGGATTTTGTGGTGGCTCTCTCAAGGTTGTAAGGTTTAACTTCAAGAGATGGGGGAGAACCTGGGAAGGCGTCATGCTTATTTTGGTGAATTACCTAGCAGGCCTTCCCACTCTTTGTTGGTTGGTTGTGGGTTGATCGTTTCTAGGCTGATCAGCTGCGGTCTTTTGAATCATTACAGCCCCCACCGCTGGCCAGCGCTTCACTCTCCCTCGACCTCTTTGGCAGTAAACAGCTGACACCTCTTTCTTTGCTAGAAAAGGTTTTTTAATGGCAACGAAAGCAGACGTATCTTTTTGAATTTTACCGCTCTTGATGCCAACTTTGACTCTTTCACCAGTCAGAATTAACTCGGTGAACCCCGCAGACGAACTCTCTATCAGGTGATTAAAGAATGGACCTGACAGCGTGCCCAAAAACATATCAACAAGCTCTCTTTCAGACAATGGTGGCTGCACCCTTCCAGCCAAGTCCCTCCATTTCTGGGCATACTCCTTAAAGCCTTCATTAGAGACCATACCCATACTATGTAGTTGAGTATGAGTAGGTGCTAAGTCTGCATTATATTGATATTGTTTGTAGAAGGCAACAGCCAAATCCTCCCAATTGTGTACATTAGATCTCTCAAGCTGGTAGAACCAATCTAATTGCGTCCCTGAAAGACTATCTTGAAAAAAGTGGACCCACAGATCCTTATCAGAAGAATGAGGTTGAATCTTTCTGACGTAAGATCGTAGGTGCATCTTCGGACAAGACAAACCATCATATTTAGAAAATGTAAGCACCTTGAATTTAGGGGGAATCACAATCCCAGCAACCAACCCTAGCTCTTCGAAGTCCAGCCCAGGAACTCTTTGCACTTCCATGGCTTCTAGACGCTCTTCCAGATTCTTGTACTTGTCTTCAGCAGGAGGGTACTGCTGCTCAGAATAGTCTTCATCTTCTTCTTCTTCTTCTTCTTCTTCTTCAGCCTCAGACTCAGATGGTACTGCAACTCCCTTTCCTTTACCTATCCCTTCATCAGATGTTGAGGGGAAATCCAGGACCCTTCTAGCTTGGTTCTCAAATCTTCTACCCAGAGTAGCCACACCAACTCTTTTCTTTTTCTTTTTCTCTTTTTCCTTTTCCTTCTCTAACAGTTCTTTAAGATCCTCTTGACCCTTTGCCAAGGTCATGAGGAGTTGTTGGAACTGTGAATTCTGTGCTTGTAGGTCTTTGACCGTCTGCTCTATATCCATCTTGCTGAAATAAACAACAGAGAGATAAGGAAACCTGGTGTGAAGACCTGTTTATGCATATGATGAATGATATGTATTCATGTAATGCATTCAAGGATTCAGAAATTCAAATTTGTTGCAAACAAAAAGAACACACGTCATATTAATAAGAAGAATTTGTTAGTACATAAATTCCCCATGGGCAAAAATAATACAAAATTCTAATGTTAAAATACGTTGCGCATCCTCTTTGGCGCAATATAGGTGTTGAGAGCCTGCTCTTCATGGAGTCGACGAGTAAGTTCTAAAACCTTCTTCTCACTGGCGTAGAAGTTGGCTTCAAAAGTGTTTCGTTCTTCCTTGAGCTGTATCCAACTCTTTTGCAAATCTTCCCATGATGTTGGCATGTCAGGATGTAGGAGGGTGTATGGAACCTCTCCTTCCATAACAGGCTCTTTGATCATAGGCAGAATGTAGAGGTAAGGCATCATAAGACTATGGGCGTGGGTTCGTACCCACTTGAGGTAAGGCTCAAGGGGTATGGAATTCTTGTGTCCCAGTGTCTTACTGTCCACTTTGTTGGGCATCCTTCAAGCTCAGATAAACCTTTGTCGAAGTCTCTGAGTGTCATTGTCAAAGTCAAAAACCAAGTCCGAAATCAGCATGTCATGAGGGCCATACCTTCGGGCATACCCAAACTGTCTCAGAGCTAAACAGGGGTTGTAGGTAATGCCTCCCCTAATGCCAAGTAATGGGACATTAGGGAATTCCCCACAATGATCAATGATGATGACATTTTCTCTAGACCGAGAACACCAATGAACATCAGAATGTGTAAGAGTCATCAACCGTTGTGACCACCTGAAGCCTTGCTCATTCTTCAAGATTGATTGGGGAAGGTGAGAAATAAACCACCTTTCTAGAAGAGGAGTACAACACATGAGAACACCTCTTTTCCTCATTGTTCGTGTGTAAAATGAGTGTAGGATATCTCCAAGCAATGTAGGCATAGGATTCCGAGATATGAAAATCTTGACAACATTCACATCTATAAGTTGATCAGGGTTTGGGAACAAGACCAACCCATAGATGAGAAGTGCTACAATCTCTTCAAAAGCTTGCAGATCTAGAGAATTCCAGCATTCTTGTGCCTTCTCAAATAGAAACTTTGCCAAGAAACCCTTGACACCACTTCTGGTTTCCCAATGACCTTTGATATCAGATGGTTGCAAGTGTAAGGCTTGAGCAACATCTTCAGGCTTTGGCTCTCTTTTCATACCGTTGTAGGGTAGTTGATGGAGAATAGGAATCCTCAGGAGTTGAGAAAATTCCTCCAAAGTAGGCACTAGTTGGTAATCAGGAAATGTAAAGCAATGGTGTAAGGGGTCAAAGAACTGGAAGAGAACTTTCACCATGTCTTCTTCAATGTCGGAGTTGACCAAATTGAGAAGTCTACCATGTATTTCACTGAAGGGATAATTCTCTGGAAACTTAGAAGTAAGCTCCTTGAGTTGAGGAGGAACTCTCACAAGGTTGACCTGAATAGTTTTCCTGCGAAGTGATTCCATAACCTACAAAACAAGAACAAAGATGAAGATCCAAAACCTTGAAATGGTTAGTGGATGCATATGATGCTTCATGATGTTCATGATGTATGCACAAGTATATGTACAAGCAAGTCACACAAGATCCTAGTTTCAGGCTTGCATGGGGTTTCATAGGTAAGTTCCCTCTTGAAGTTAGTTGGCTCAACCTGTCCTATAAATAGTAACCGGGTTCTAAGGAGCTCAATATCACTGGATTATTTTCTGTGTTCATTGTTTCAGTTTAGCCACTTTACTGGCGACCGAAATATTCCAAGAAAACAACCCTCAATGAGTGTAGTATCGAGTATCTACCAACTTCAGACTGCACCAAAGCCGGTCATCTCACTACCCCAAATAAGGCCAAGATGGTCAAGTAAAGGTTCTAAAAGTCCATTAGTGCTTCATGACATCACTCAGCGGCCCCATATTCTCTTTGATTGACTCAAAGGCTACCGGTACCCACAAATATGTCACACTAATATAGCTATTGCTTCAACCATGTCGGTATACCCCGCACAGTTTCCACAACGTATTTCTATTTACCTATGAATGTTTCCCAAAACCGGGTAGAGGATTTCAAACCCAAGCAATAGAATCAAATGTAAAGCAATCAAAGCAAACAAAGTAAGCATGTAAAGGTGATCTAAACCCTAAGGTAACCCCACTTTTAGATAAGTCCCCAGCAGAGTCTCCAGTTCTGTGATACGGTGGGAGAACTGACTTGAGGTTTTGCATTTGTGTTCGCAAATGTTTCGGTTTAGCAAGAGTCGCCACCGACTTTTTATTTTATCCAAAGGAAAGGTAAAAAAGCACAGGAAAGACCTTTGAGATGTTTTCTTGGGTTCGGGGGGTAGATTATGAAAAGGGAAGGTGCTAGCACCCTTTTCATCCATGGTTTTCCATGGGCTCTTAGTTACTTGTTTAGATCACTTGCTTTTGCTTTTCAATTGTTTGAAATGGTGCTTTGTGTGTGGTTTTGAAAATGTTTGGAAAAGAGGCCATCGTTGTGGCAACCTTTGTAATGATTCTTGTTTGAATATATACAAAGGTGTTTGTCTTTTGAAAAGATATTTCAATGTTTGAAAGTTTGTTTTGGGAAATGTTTTGAAATTGTGTTGCGAGGTGTGTTTGAAAATAGCAAGGATGTTTTTGCAAGTTTTGATCAAGTAACTAAGAGTTGTCTACCCTATCTACTCAAAGATATTTCCTATACATTTTTAACCCTTTTGACAGTGTTGTTTTACCATTGCATTTGGTAAACAACCTTGTATTTGGATGTTAAACGGGATAGGCGCGGGTCATAGTATTGACCATGATAGCAATTGTGCTAAGTATCTTTACCAAATTTTTGAGGGACTAGATCATTTTGTATAGGCAACCAAGATAGCGTCATCGAGGGACTATGATCTTTTGTTTTGTTTTTGTTTTGCAAAGATACTCAACATGCATAACATGGCCATTTTAAAGGCAACAAGTGGATGAAACCCTAGGGGTGCATGTGTGTATTGTGTTGTCAATTTACATGTTTTTATGTCTTGTATTAGGTCTAACTATTTGTTTTAATTTTGGATATTGCATACAAACCCTAATCTCTATCATGGCATATTTGAAAGCTATAAATGCGTAAAATAAATCTACGATTATTATAACATTGATATGGGGAGGGGGATACAATTTTGAATGGGGAGTATTTTCAAGAAAATAAAACCCTAAGATTAACTATTACATCCAAATTGAATTCTTTACTCAAATGATAAATAAGCAATATTTAAATAGACAATTAAATAAATATGCAAACATATTATAAATATGCAAAAAATGTTTTTGTATTATTTTTATGTATGTAAAACTAAAATATTTAATGTATTAAAAATAAAAAAGAAATATTTTTATTAAGGATAAAAAACACTAAATTTTTGGTTTAAGAATATGTATATATTATAATATTTATTTATGTTCAATAAAATAAAATATATAAAATGTCAAAAAATAAAAATATATTAGAAAAAAAATACTATTTAAGTATGTAAATAATAAAAATAAAGGTATAATATTTTTACGTATTATTTTCAAGTTTTTATTAAAGAAAATAAAAGTATGTTATTTAATAATTATTTTTATGTCCAAAAAATAATTAAAATAATAAAATAAAATGTGAAAATTTATGAAAATATTTTTGGTAATTTTTTAAGTTTAGAAAAGAAAAAAATAAAGTCAGAAATGAAAAATAAATAGAAAAATATAAAAATATGAAACAATGGGCCAAGGGGGTGCAGTCAGCAAGTTGGGGGGTACCAAAAGCATGAATAAGCCAGGCCCAGCCCAGCTGATCTTCGTCTTTAACCTTTGTTCAAACAAAAACGCGCGCCTGTGTACAAATGTCCAACTCCTGCATACGTGCTCTAAAGCAAAAACTCATAACACAAAAGTTGTAGCATTTTTCAAGACGATTCCAACCATGTAAAGAACTTAATCTAACTCTCAAAGACCAGAGAGAATTTCTCTGGCCCTAATTTCTAACCTAACTTTTTCAGGAAGTTCATCAATCAAATTATTTCAGCACACTTAACTTAAATGAAATCTAAGCATATGTACAACTTAAGGGCAATGAATACTACATTTTTTATTCACAAACCTAAGCCTAATGATTCCTAAATAGAGAGATAGGAAGTTGGAAAATACCTGCTTCAGCTGAACACGAGTATGGCAATGTGGGGGTTTTCAATGAGGCCTGAGATGTTTGTGAGCTTTCCTGAACTTCCTCTGACATTCCCCAATGCTTTGTTTGCTTTGAGCTTGCTTGAATAAGCCTGTAGAAGTCAACCTGCACAAGCTGAAATCAGAAATGGTGAATCTTGCAAATGGAGTTACAGTCAATGGCCAATGGTTGGGATAACTTAGGTGGGTTATATGGAATGTATTGGAGTTGGTTTGGGACAAAACGCACGAGTGGTTTGTGATATGGAACTCAAAGTACAGAAACTACCCAGTTTTACAAGAAGAAGGTGTTTTTGTGTTTTGGAAGGATTGAGGGTTGGATAGCTCGTGTTTCTGGCTCAAGGCAATGTGCAAAACTTGTTTCAAATGCTTACAAGAGTTGGTTATAATAGATACTCAAGTTGTGTATACTTTTGCACCTTTCTTAGTTTTGAAGCAAAAGGTGAGAAGTGAAAAAGGGCAAGCCTGTACATGCTAGCTCTAATCCTGCATACATTTTGTGTGCTTGGCCCCAAGTTTGTGGATTTTGTTTTCTGTCCAAGATTTGGTTCAAGGCTCAAGGGATGCAATTTGACATAAAGCAAGTTTTGACAAAAATGGCAATGTTGCCTTTTTGCTATTTTTGGATTAATCCCTTGTGTAAACCTCTAATGATCAGAACAAAGCTTCAATCCATTGAGTTTAAATTTAATTCTTGAGTGTGAAAGGTTTTAGATACCTGTAAGCAAGTATAAACAATGCTGGATGGAAATTGCAACTTGTGTCAATATGAAACATGCCATGGATCAAAGTGAGTTTTTGCCAAATTCAAACCTTCGATTCTCCATAACCATAAATGATTTTGGAGAGTTCTTGGACATTTTGGAAATCTTGTTACATGCTCTACAATCCATATTTAAAATTAATTTTGAGATTCCAAGTGGAACTAGGTGAAAAATTTCCATGAAGATAGGTCAAAATCCTGCCTAAACTAGGGCAAAATTTCACTAAGTTAAAAGTTTCATGGACCCGTGTTCCAAAAATCATAACTTGAGATCCAAGCTTCTTTTGAGAAAACTTTGTGTATAAAAGTTGTAGATTTTGTGGAGGAATACAACTTTCATGTTGGAAGTTTTGTTTGAATCCAATTTCATCATGGTGAAAAAGTTGGGCAAAGTTGGGAAAAAATAAGAAAATTTCATAACTTAGAAAAATTCTAAGTTATGAAAATTTTCAATCTTAAACCCTAATTTGCAAAATTAGGTTTCTTGATGAACAAGTTTCATGTTTTGACACATCTTGATGAAAAATGACCCTTGGCACTTGATTTTGACCAAAAAGTCAAAGTTTGACTTTTTAGTGTACAATTGATTTTTGATCAGTTGACTGGAAAATTCATCTGTCAATCCAATGCAATTGAGATCTTTTGAACCTTGTGAATAGGTCAAGATGATGCCATTGAGTCCTTGAATCCATGATTGGACCCAATTTGCCATTGGCTAGGTTAAAAGTCAGAAATTGCCCTTCTGCAGTCAAAACCCTAAAAATGACCATTTTGCCCTTTTGATGATCTGATCAAATTTCTTGAGGAGTTGTGGTCCAAAATTGATCAAATGGTTCATATGAGCTTATAATATTGATGTGGATCAAAATTTATGAGGTTTGACTGTAAATTGGCCATAGTTGACTTTTTCCCCAATACAGTTGATTTTTAGGTCAACTGTCCAATTGACTGGGCAAAAATTTGATTCAAGGCTTGAAACTTGGTATGAGAAATCTTATAAGTCCAACATGAAGCATGAAATTCATATTGAGCATTAGAATTCCAAAATTCCTTGTGCAAACTCAAACCCTAATTTAGGTCATCAGTGCAAGGAGATGTCTTAAGCAGGGCAAACCCTAGCTTGGTCTTGAGTTTAAAGAGTCTTGTGAGGAGAAATCTTGATAAAAATGAGAGGGAAAATTTTGGGGTACAACAGATTCCATGTGAACAAGGTGTTCATTGACGGTGGAAATACCGTTAATTTGATGTCACAGTCATTGTTGAAGAAAATTGGTAAGTTTGACACATACCTTAAACAATACAATATGTTCCTGTCGAATTATGAAGGAAAGATAAGTCACATATTGGGTGTGATTCAAGTAAATCTGTCAGTTGGCTCGACTTCAAGGCTAACATTGTTCATGGTGATAACGTCCAAGAAAAATTTCAACCTGTTGTTGGGGCACGAATGAATACATGGAATAAGGGCGTGTTGTACCCCAAAGTTTGCCCTCCCATATTCTTCAAAGATTTGCAAAGTCAGAGCTTCAAAATCTCCCCAAGGGTTGCATAGTGCAAGGGCCTCCTAACAGTTAAAAACTAGGGTTTTGGTTTTGACAAAGAAAATGAAGTTTCCAAGGGTCCAATCAAGTCCCACATGCCTACAAACATGGTCAAGCATCCTCATATCAAGTTTCAAGACTTCCAGCACAAAATTGCACAGTCAAAACCCTAATTGCACTACAGTCAACTACAGAGGCAAAATGGTCATTTGACAGTCAAAAGTTCAAATTTTTGGTCAACATCTCATTTTGAAGCCACAAACATCATTTGATCAATGCTTGATCATGATTCTCAAAGTTTGTCTCAAAAAGTCTCAAGATGCAAAAGTTTTCATATTTGGACAGTTGAAAAAGTCAACTGTAACTTGACCAAGGCATAACTTCCACATGGATTATCAGAAAAATTCCATCCAAAGCTCATTTTGAAGAGAAAGACATTTCCTACAACTCCTCTTCACACTTCAAGTCCAAGAAATGCTCTCACAAAAAGTTATCAATTTCAACATTATAGGTCATTTTCAAAAGTCAACAAAAAGGGACTTTAAATAAAAGGCCATAACTTGAGATTGGTAAATCAACATGACATGGGACCAAAGGCATTGGTTAGAGGACTTCAAGACCTTTCCAAAATGTCCAAGAACATGAGCAAAGCTTAAAAATTGAGCAAGTTATGCCTTGTGGAAGTTGGGAAATTTTTGGATATTTTGAAAGGTCAACTTTGCTTCAAATGTCTTAAAATTGCTAATGGGCCTCTTTTTCTTCCAAGATTCATCCTCCAAAGCATGTGCACGACCATTTGGCACAAAGGGAAGTTTTTCATCATTTTTATTTATTTATTTGAATTTTTAATTGCTAGAAATTCATTTAATTAATTAAAATATGTGAAAAATACCAAACCAATGCAATCAAATCTTTTTATATATGAAATAAGCTCAAGATTTCGTGCATGATCAGATATGGAAGGAATCAAAGTGATTGGCCATGATTTGTATCAAATATGCATGAAGAAATATTGGAAAAGATTCTTAAAAATCAAATCTTGAAAATCATTAAAAGCAAGGCTATGGGCTTGGATTATTGTTCAAATTCGTTCCTTATACAAGCATAAACCTAACCCTAAAGCTCAGAACCTCCCAGCTGCGCAAGAACACCATAACCAAGCTTGAGTTTTTTGACAAAAATTCCAAAACTGAAAACTATATTCCAGTGCGATTCAAGCCAAAATAATTATTCCATTGTCTTGCTGAGACATCAAGGAAGGTGCCTGGATCAAAATCATAGCTTGAAACATCAAGAATTGGTAATTATAAGTCAGACTGTGTCACTTTTTTTGCATAATCGCATCTGATCATTCATGCCATAATTTTCAAATCTAATGCTTGTTTTGTATTGCTCTTGTCATTCTGAAGCTAACCCAGTTGTTTGATTGAGTTTTCCTCATCCATACACGATTTCACCATTGATGCTAACTAGGGTTCTTCAAGCTTCGAATTGGGTATTTTCATATACTGTAAAATTGGGACTTCCCAATACCATGATCAAAATCAGGACACTTGGACGAATCGATTGCCATAGTCGCACCTAATTTATGAAGCACCATAGCCTAATCGCTATTTTGGAAAAGGCACATTTTAGGGGGGTTTAAAACCCCCGCTAATTCTTTTTTATGTTTCAGGAAAATGCAAACCATGAAAAAGACGATGATGTGTAGGACAGCAATTGGTTCATTTAAATTTCGCGCTAAAAAAGTCCACTAACTCACGTTTTGATTGATATTATTTGTTAATTATATTACATACAAAGCATTCAGGTGGTTCAGTTGGCAAGGCGTGGGGTTGGTAATCTCTGGGACCTGGGTTCGAATCCCAGGTCCCCCTCCCTTTCCATATTATTTTTCTAATAATGATCCTATGCAGTTCAAGCTTCAGCGTCCACCATGCAACTCACAATCCAGGCATGCCACACATCTCATGATCCCAATCAAAAGGTGGAGATTTGAAGAACATCCTAGGCATGAGTCAACGCACCTACACGCTAGCCAAAAAGTCAATAAGGCCAAGGCTTAATGGGCCAGAATTGCTAGGACTTTACCTCCAATTGGGGACAGAACCCCCCAAGGTATTGTATTTCTTTTCTTTTCTTTATTTTATTTGTTTCAATTATTTCTTTTTTTAAATTAATTCCTTTAATTTAATTTATTTTCATAAAATATAAAAATAGTAAAAAAACAGAAAAGACAAAAAATAAATATATTTGATTTAATATTTTTTGTAAATAAATAATACCATTTAATTTAGTTTTCAATTAGGGTTAATTTTAATATCTTTTCTTAATAAATTAAAAGCTTGTAGAATTAGGTTTTAATCAATTTTATTACTTTTTCTTTTATTTTCTTCTCACTAATAATTAATTATTTATTTTTATAAATCAAATTGCATTAATTAACTAGGTTTAATTTTAGGTAATTTTCATATTTTCTTAATAAATTAAGAAAATAGCTAGAATTAGGTTTAAATTTCATTTAATTCTCATTAAAACCATAAATACAAAAAAACCTCAAAAATAATTTCTTTTTTTCTTTAATTTAATTAATTTGTTAGTAATAATTTAATTTCATTAAAAAGGGTCCAACGCCCTCGCTTTCAATTTTAATTCCAATTCGCGCATTTGATTTATTTCTCATAATATTAATGTAATTCTCCCAAAGCCGTGTAAATTTATATTTCTCGCACTTTCCTTTATTTTATGTCAAATCGGGTCCTGGATTTAATTTGGCGATGTGGACCCGCGCCTTTGTAATAGTTTAGGAACTTTATATTTCTCGCAATTTTTTAACTGTTAATAATGGCATGCAAGAATGAATGTTAAAATAAAAACAACGCGTAGACCACCCATGACATGACAAGACAAAATATCTGAAAACGACACACAAATCACACACCACCCCTAGGGTACGCCTCACTGTTGCCTTGCCTCGAAAGGTGATCGTCGAGTAGAGGATGTCTTAGTAAGTCCTCATGATCCGGGAACCTGACATGAGGGTAGCTTCTAAGGTATCTTCTCATTGCTCTGGTGATCACCATGTCCCGAACCTCGAATTGACCCGAACACCTCCAACGGTGGTGCTACCTACCTCTCAATGGTGGGATGGCACTACTTTAAAGGACATTTACCTAGACGAATTCCTTAGGGTAGGTAGACGACTCTAGATACTTGCTCTACTTTCAAAAACAAATCAAAAATACTTTTCACACTGACACATTTTCAAAAAGCTTTCGAAAGCATTTTTTCAAACACTCTTGAGGACCGATACAAGAGTCGAACTGGAATTTTCAAAGAAACTTTTTAAAACCCACAATTGAAAAGCAAACAAACTCTTTTTGAAAACACAATGAGCAAGTATCTAAGAGCCCATGGATAACCATGGATAGAAAGGGTGCTAACACCTTCCCTTCTATAATCTACCTCCCGAACCGAGAGCAATCTCTTTAAGGAATTTTTCTGTGCTTTTGTCCTTTCCATTTGGAGAAAATAAAAGACGGTGGCGACTCTTGCTTCCGCGACATTTCGCGAACCAGCGTTAAACAGTCAGTTCCAGATCCACCGATCACAGAACTGGCGACTCTGCTGGGGATAATTTTTAAAGTGAGGTGTACCTTAGGACTAAGATCACTCGTGTTTTCAATTGTCTGAATTGCTTGCTTTATTATTATGGGTATTGTCTCGGGAGTTCTATAGATCCTAACCCGGATCTGGGGGATACCTACTTAGAAAGTAGCAACAAGGCTGTGAGGGAACTGTGCGGGGTATACCGATATGGTTGAAGCAGTCTGCTACGTTGATGTGGCACTTTGGTGTGTACCGGTAACCCTTGAGTTCAGTCAAGGAGAGTACGGGGCCGCCGCGTGGTGACGTGAAGCATCAACAGACCTTAGGAACCTTAATTGAACCATCTTGGCCTCTTTAGGGTAGTGAGATAACTGACTTTGGTGCAGTCCGAGGTTGGTTGATACTCGATACTACACTCAATTGAGGGTTGTTTTCTTGGAATATTTCGGTCGCCAGTTCAGTGGCTAAATCGAAACGATGAATAATGAAAGCAATCCAATGATATTGGGACCCTTAAAACCCGGTTACTTTTGATAGCACAGGTTGAGCCCACCAACTTCAAGAGGGTAATACCCAGACCTCATGCTGGCCTAAACTCTAAGGGCTCTTTGTGTGACTTGTGTGCCTTCATACTTGACTACTTGCATGCTTGACACATGAACTACTTGCAGGGTTTGTTTTTAGTCCTTAATTGGGACTTATAACAGGGTTACTAAATTCTTGCAGGTTTTGTTTGTGGTCCTTAATTGGGACTTATAACGGGGTTTACTAAGTTTCTTGCAGGTTTTGTTGATAGTCCTTAATTGGGACTCATGACAGGTTTTACTTGAGTTTCTTGCAGGTTTTTGGTTTGCAGTCCTTAATCTTGACTCATAACAGGGTTACCTACATTACCCCATGCATACCATAACATCATACCATTGCATACATCCTAACCCATTTCAAGGATCTCAAGGGCTTGTGATGCAGGTCATGGTGAATCAGCTATCCCAACAAGGGGCAAAGAGGATTTATTTTCCTCTAAGACAAAGTTGTCAGGGGCTATGACCCACTGGATATGTTGAGCCTTTGACCCTTGAAGAAGAATTCTCAATAACATGGGTTTCCTTCAATCAAGCTACAAATCCAAATTCTAACCAATTTCTTGTTTACCCCGCGAGGTCCTTGAAAACATTACATGCATATCATACATATCATTGCATAACAGGTACTCTTGTTGCAGGTCACTTACCCTTCTCGCTGTTTATTTCATCCATGGCTTCCCAACAAGATAACCAGGACCTTCTTGCCCAAGAGACTCGGTTCGGGGAAATCCTCCTGAATTTATCCAAGGGGCAGGAGGATTTGAGAGCACTTCTCATGGGGACTTTGGTCAAGAACAGTGCTGAGGACGAACGGCTGAAACACCTGCAAACTGAAATGGATGTAATGAAAGCCCAGATGCTGGGGCAGGTGACTGCCATTCAAGGTTTATCTCAAAGACAAGATGAGCTCGGGGTTCTCGTCAACCAACTGCTTCGGGATAACCAACTGGGGCAAACATCTAAGGTTGAAGGGCCAGTCATCATTCAACCATCTTTGAGACAAGGAGATAAGGGGAGAGCTCCTCAAATGGCTTCAGGGTCACAAATTCAGCATCAACCTCGCCAGCTTCAACCAGACAAGCCCAGGAGGCAATTCACTCAGCTCAACATGTCGTTGTTTCAAGCTTTACAACGCCTGTTAAGGTTGAACCTGATCACACTAAGGGCTCATCCCCGGAACCCCAACACAGCATCTCCTATCTATGATCCCAATAAGAGGTGTGCCTACCACTCTGCCAGCCCAGGACATGATACAAATGAGTGTTGGGCTCTGAAGAACAAGATCCAGGACCTGATTGATGAAGGGGCATTGGAGTTCACACAAGATGGCCAGGCTGAATTTTTCTACCATCCCTCCAAGGCTCACCACTTGAAGTGACAAGCCCTGAGACTAGAAGACTTTTGCTCATTAGGATTTCCAAGTTGCAATTTTCTTTTGTTCAAACATTTACTCATGTTAAACGTTGTTATTTCATTAATGCATCGCATATGTCTGTTTTAAAGTAATATATTTGTATTCACTATATGCAAATTATTTTCATATTTTTTCTGATGATCAACGTTCGATTAATAATGTTAAGCCTCTTGAGGGAGGATGACGAAAACGATACCACGATCCTTACAGTATGCTTTTGAACAGACCCCGCTGATGAGGTACAGGCATTGTTTCAATCCCTAAACACTGGAGTTATAAGGAAGATAATCCCTCGTCAACCCCTCTGAGCCAAAGAAGTAGGAGTTTTTCTTTTCGAAATTTAAAACCCTTAATCATAACCTGGGGCAGGGTAGTCTCTCAGTTGATCCAGGTGCATAACGAAGGACATCAAAAGAAGTCCTTCTGAAACAAAAGACAGTGATGGTTCCAAATAACCATAAAAACCGGCAGTCATTATATCTCAAAAATAAAAACCCAATAAGTCAAAACCTATGAAGGAGACTTACAAAACTGGGGTATCCCGCTGACTGTAATCACAAAAGAAACAGTTTAGGTAAAATTTAGGGATAGCAAAATCAAAAAGAAAGAGGTCATACAAACCCTCAACAATAACAAAAAGGAATGACTGCCTATTCAAAATAAGTTATCAACATCCGAATCTTCACCGAAAAATCAGAGCAAAGACTCAAACAAGGTCTAACGCACGATCAGCTGAGTTTAGGTTTGAAGAACATCACGAAGAGCGGGTGGGTACAAATAATTTGAGCCTTTACCCTTTGTTTCTTAAACCGTGAACCTGGCCACGTTATAACCCTTAAAAGTCCTAGCTGAAGCATGGGTTAGTTCGAAAGCATATTGTTACAAAGGTATCCTGACTCCTTAAGGCTTGCTGTAAAATACTGAGTTGACATCACAGTTTACAAAAAATTCACTTGTTTTTATGAAAAAATTCATTTTCAAAAAAACTTCAAGACAGACATAAGCTTTGCATTCTTGATATAATACTGTTTGCGTATGACTATTTGTTCGAACAACAGAGAAATTCGCACGAAGAATATCTAATGAATAAAAGCACCTCCAATCAAGGGGCATGGCATGATCATTGTCTGTCATCTGGGGCAGTTAAGTCAAGATTCGGAGAATCTCTCAAAAAGGCCAACTAGCTTGGGGCAAATCTCCATCACTTGGGGCATTGGACGATCAAACGAAGATCTTCTGGTGGTATGGCAACACAACAACAGGGGCACCTCCCTACATTCTGAGAGTGTGAACATAGTCGAAAAAAATACTACGCACAATCAAAGACCCGCTAGGTTGACACACCTAGGCAAAAATGAGGGCTTCCCGGCGAACCAAAAGGGTTCGGGAAAAAATAAGGGATGAATATGAAGAATCTGTACACCCGGCAAGCCGAAAACCTGAAAAGGCGGCTTGGGCAAAAAAGGGTATCCCGATGGACTGAAAACCCAAAAGGGCAGTCCAGGCAAAAGTTAGGGATCAAAACGTACGACTATGTCCTGTCATCTTATCACCTGCCTACCAGAAGAAAGTTGGTCCATCAACAACTATCATCACCTCACAGGTCTTCCTCTCCCACCTCAGAAACAGGGGCAATAAAGAGTTGTCTAAGCAATCTAATTGTTCTATCCTCCAAAGTATCAAGGTGAGTTCAGCTGAAGAACATAACCCGTACATCCAAATTCCCCAGAGAGTGAGCCAGCAAGTCAGTACACTCTCCCCAAGTAAAGCTATTGTCAACCTTAAGGAAGTTGGGTATCCTCCCGCAGATCTCAACATTCCCCAACAATGTATGGACATTTTAAACAAACATCCCCAGCAGTCTTGGCCTAAAGATTGTTCCCCGGCGGTATATCCAACATTCAATGGAGTCACTTCCCCGATACAGCTCAAAACTTCCCCAGGAGAGTCCAATCTAGTTCCCCAGGAAAGTTGGAATTCATCTCCCCAAGCAGTAAGCTTATCCCCAGTAGATTCTGGAAGCTTACCCTCGCAGAACACGAACGCGTCCCCCGGCTTTATTCAAAGAGTTATTTCCCTACTAGGATATAACTGGGTTATCCTCAGCCAAAAGCCACGGAAGAGCGTCCTCGACAAAGTCTTCTTATCCCCAGCGAAGTCTATTAACACTTCCAACACCACAATGGTATCCCCAGCAATTTACCATCAACGTTCCAGCAAAGTACCTCTCTCCCCACAGAGTATTGTGTCCCAGCAAGACCACTAGAGTACTTTTCTCCCCGCAGAGTAATCCATTCACCAAGTTTATTCCCCAACAGAGTTATCTTCTCCTACCGGTATTCTTGCAACTATCATCCCCAGCGGAAGCAAAGCACTATTCTTCAACATCAGCCCAGAAATGACTTCCTGGCACCCGTCAAAGATTTATTTTCCGAAAGACGAAAAGATACATTCATAAACATCACACTTCCATACATTATAGCATGCATATATGCATCATATCTTACAAATCTCATTCATGTTGAGAACATCATTGCTTGATCCATATCATGCATTGCATATGACTGACCTTTACCTTTCAGGAAAGATCCAGTTAAGTTCTCAGCTATATTCAAGACCATGACCGGTTCAGTTAAATCGACCCTAAGATTTTTTTGTTTCTTATCCCGTCAAAGGCCTTCTCTGGTTCAGTCAGATCGACCCTAAGATCTCCCTGTTTCTTATCCAGTTGAAGATTTCAAGACCTAGACCGGTTCAGTTAAGTCGACCCTAAGACTTTACTGTTTCTTATCCCGTCAAAGGCCTTCTCTGGTTCAGTCAGATCGACCCTAAGATCTCCCTGTTTCTTATCCAATTGAAGATTTCAAGACCTAGACCGGTTCAGTTAAGTCGACCCTAAGACTTTACTGTTTCTTATCCCGTCAAAGGCCTTCTCTGGTTCAGTCAGATCGAACCTAAGATCTCCCTGTTTCTTATCCAGTTGAAGATTCCAAGACCTAGACCGGTTCAGTTAAGTCGACCCTAAGACTTTACTGTTTCTTATCCCGTCAAAGGCCTTCTCTGGTTCAGTCAGATCGACCCTAAGATCTCCCTGTTTCTTATCCAGTTGAAGATTTCAAGACCTAGACCGGTTCAGTTAAATCGACCCTAAGATTTTCCTGTTTCTTATCCAGTCAAAGGCCTTCTCTAGTCCAGCTAAATCGACCCCTAACAGATTTTTCTGATGAAGACTCAGTAGAAGATATTCAAGATTCCCTCAATGATTACTGTTGAGGTTGAAGTCGCCCAAGATTCTCTCAATGATTACTGTTGAGGTTGAAGTCGCCCAAGATTTTCTCAATGATTACTGTTGAGGTTGAAGTCGCCCAAGATTCTCTCAATGATTACTGTTGAGGTTGAAGTCGCCCAAGATTCTCTCAATGATTACTGTTGAGGTTGAAGTCGCCCAAGATTCTCTCAATGATTACTGTTGAGGTTGAGGTCGCCCAAGATTCTCTCAATGATTATTGTTGAGGTTGAAGTCGCCCAAGATTCTCTCAATGATTACTGTTGAGGTTGAAGTCGCCCAAGATTCTCTCAATGATACTGTTGAGGTTGAAGTCGCCTATGGTTCTCTCCCCGTTACTGCGGAGGTAGTAATCATCCCCAGATTCTCTCAGTGTTACTATTGAGGTTGAAGTCGTCCAAGATTCTCTCAGCGTTCCTGTTGAGGTAGTAATCGTCCAAGGTTCTCTCACCGTCCCTGTTGAGGTAGTAACCATCCCTGGTTCATTCATCACCTTTTGAAGTTCTAGATCCAGCTCCTGTAACCAGTCAGGACACATCTATACAAAGAGTCTGAAGACCAGCTCCTGTAACGGGTCAGGTAATCTTTTTCTTTTGCAGGTACGCAAGTTCTCGCTAAGGAATCTCTTACGCGATTGACACCCAGATGGCATCTATAAGCCCATCCTCCTACCCATCATCTCTTAGCATGGCATCTATAAGACCATCATCCTATTCATCAATCTCCAAATGGCATCTGTAAGCCCATTCCCCACCATCACACTACTATGTGAGCGCAAATTTCTGGGCACTCTAGTGTCCAATCATCTTCCACCTTCGGATTACGAAAGGCACGTCAGCCAATCTGCATCCTCAGGTCTAAGAAGATTGAACAGGGGCAACTGTTGTACCCCAAAATTTGCCCTCCCATATTCTTCAAAGATTTGCAAAGTCAAAGCTTCAAAATCTCCCCAAGGGTTGCACAGTGCAAGGGCCTCATAACAGTTAAAAACTAGGGTTTTGGTTTTGACAAAGAAAATGAAGTTTCCAAGGGTCCAATCAAGTCCCACATGCCTACAAACATGGTCAAGTATCCTCATATCAAGTTTCAAGACTTCCAGCACAAAATTGCACAGTAAAAACCCTAATTGCACTACAGTCAACTACAGGGGCAAAATGGTCATTTGACAGTCAAAAGTTCAAATTTTTGGTCAACATCTCATTTTGAAGCCACAAACATCATTTGATCAATGCTTGATCATGATTCTCAAAGTTTGGCTCAAAAAGTCTCAAGATGCAAAAGTTTCCATATTTGGACAGTTGAAAAAGTCAACTGTAACTTGACCAAGGCATAACTTCCACATGGATTATCAGAAAAATTCCATCCAAAGCTCATTTTGAAGAGAAAGACATTTCCTACAACTCCTCTTCACACTTCAAGTCCAAGAAATGCTCTCACAAAAAGTTATCAATTTCAACATTATAGGTCATTTTCAAAAGTCAACAAAAAGGGACTTTAAGTCAAAGGCCATAACTTGAGATTGGTAAATCAAAATGACATGGGACCAAAGGCATTGATTAGAGGACTTCAAGACCTTTCCAAAATGTCCAAGAACATGAGCAAAGCTTAAATATTGAGCAAGTTATGCCTTGTGGAAGTTGGGAAATTTTTGGATATTTTGAAAGGTCAACTTTGCTTCAAATGTCTTAAAATTGCTAATGGGCCTCTTTTTCTTCCAAGATTCATCATCCAAAGCATGTGCACGACCATTTGGCCCAAAGGGAAGTTTTTCATCATTTTTATTTATTTATTTGAATTTTTAATTGCTAGAAATTCATTTAATTAATTAAAATATGTGAAAAATACCAAACCAATGCAATCAAATCTTTTTATACATGAAATAAGCTCAAGATTTCGTGCATGATCAGATATGGAAGGAATCAAAGTGATTGGCCATGATTTGTATCAAATATGCATGAAGAAATATTGGAAAAGATTCTTAAAAATCAAATCTTGAAAATCATTAAAAGCAAGGCTATGGGCTTGGATTATTGTTCAAATTCGTTCCTTATACAAGCATAAACCTAACCCTAAAGCTCAGAACCTCCCAGCTGCGCAAGAACACCATAACCAAGCTTGAGTTTTTTGACAAAAATTCCAAAACTGAAAACTATATTCCAGTGCGATTCAAGCCAAAATAATTATTCCATTGTCTTGCTGAGACATCAAGGAAGGTGCCTGGATCAAAATCATAGCTTGAAACATCAAGAATTGGTAATTATAAGTCAGACTGTGTCACTTTTTTGCATAATCGCATCTGATCATTCATGCCATAATTTTCAAATCTAATGCTTGTTTTGTATTGCTCTTGTCATTCTGAAGCTAACCCAGTTGTTTGAATGAGTTTTCCTCATCCATACACGATTTCACCATTGATGCTAACTAGGGTTCTTCAAGCTTCGAATTGGGTATTTTCATATACTGTAAAATTGGGACTTCCCAATACCATGATCAAAATCAGGACACTTGGACGAATCGATTGCCATAGTCGCGCCTAATTTATGAAGCACCATAGCCTAATCGCTATTTTGGAAAAAGGCACATTTTGGGGGGGGTTTAAAACCCCCACTAATTCTTTTTTATGTTTCAGGAAAATGCAAACCATGAAGAAGACGATGATGTGTAGGACAACAATTGGTTCATTTAAATTTCGCGCTAAAAAAGTCCACTAACTCACGTTTTGATTGATATTATTTGTTAATTATATTACATACAAAGCATTCAGGTGGTTCAGTTGGCAAGGCGTGGGGTTGGTAATCTCTGGGACCTGGGTTCGAATCCCAGGTCCCCCTCCCTTTCCATATTATTTTTCTAATAATGATCCTATGTAGTTCAAGCTTCAGCGTCCACCATGCAACTCACAATCCAGGCATGCCACGCATCTCATGATCCCAATCAAAAGATGGAGATTTGAAGAACATCCTAGGCATGAGTCAACGCACCTACACGCTAGCCAAAAAGTCAATAAGGCCAAGGCTTAATGGGCCAGAATTGCTAGGACTTTACCTCCAATTGGGGACAGAACCCCCCCAAGGTATTGTATTTCTTTTCTTTTCTTTATTTTATTTGTTTCAATTATTTCTTTATTTAAATTAATTCCTTTAATTTAATTTATTTTCATAAAATATAAAAATAGTAAAAAAACAGAAAAGACAAAAAATAAATATATTTGATTTAATATTTTTTGTAAATAAATAATACCATTTAATTTAGTTTTCAATTAGGGTTAATTTTAATATCTTTTCTTAATAAATTAAAAGCTTGTAGAATTAGGTTTTAATCAATTTTATTACTTTTTCTTTTATTTTCTTCTCACTAATAATTAATTATTTATTTTTATAAATCAAATTGCATTAATTAATTAGGTTTAATTTTAGGTAATTTTCATATTTTCTTAATAAATTAAGAAAATAGCTAGAATTAGGTTTAAATTTCATTTAATTCTCATTAAAACCATAAATACAAAAAAACCTCAAAAATAATTTCTTTTTTTCTTTAATTTAATTAATTTGTTAGTAATAATTTAATTTCATTAAAAAGGGTCCAACGCCCTCGCTTTCAATTTTAATTCCTATTCGCGCATTTGTTTTATTTCTCATAATATTAATGTAATTCTCCCAAAGCCGTGTAAATTTATATTTCTCGCACTTTCCTTTATTTTATGTCAAATCGGGTCCTGGATTTAATTTTGCGATGTGGACCCGCGCCTTTGTAATAGTTTAGCAACTTTATATTTCTCGCAATTTTTTAACTGTTAATAATGGCATGCAATAATGAATGTTAAAATAAAAACAACGCGTAGACCACCCATGACATGACAAGACAAAATATCTGAAAACGACACACAAATCACACACCACCCCTAGGGTACGCCTCACTGTTGCCTTGCCTCGAAAGGTGATCGTCGAGTAGAGGATGTCTTAGTAAGTCCTCATGATCCGGGAACCTGGCATGAGGGTAGCTTCTAAGGTATCTTCCCATTGCTCTGGTGATCACCATGTCCCGAACCTCGAATTGACCCGAACACCTCCAACGGTGGTGCTACCTACCTCTCAATGGTGGGATGGCACTACTTTAAAGGACATTTACACAGACGAATTCCTTAGGGTAGGTAGACGACTCTAGATACTTGCTCTACTTTCAAAAACAAATCAAAAATACTTTTCACACCGACACATTTTCAAAAAGCTTTCGAAAGCATTTTTTCAAACACTCTTGAGGACCGATACAAGAGTCGAACTGGAATTTTCAAAGAAACTTTTTAAAACCCACAATTGAAAAGCAAACAAACTCTTTTTGAAAACACAATGAGCAAGTATCTAAGAGCCTATGGATAACCATGGATAGAAAGGGTGCTAACACCTTCCCTTCTATAATCTACCTCCCGAACCGAGAGCAATCACTTTAAGGAATTTTTCTGTGCTTTTGTCCTTTCCATTTGGAGAAAATAAAAGACGGTGGCGACTCTTGCTTCCGCGACATTTCGCGAACCAGTGTTAAACAATCAGTTCCAGATCCACTGATCACAGGGCGGTTCCATCGACCCTGCATCAACGTGTGTCTATATGGCGCCAGGATGGGATCGTAGAAAACATAGAGGCAAATCATAGTTATTTTAGTGTTGATGTGAAGGTGGTGAATCAAAATAATTTTGACAAAGCATTTGCAACTATACCACTATGCGACCCAGAAGATGCAGTTTTCAGGTCGCATCGTGATGCGATCAATTTCTTGACTTTACACCCCACTCATGGTTTTATTTGGGACCAAGAAAAGTTGGACACATATCCAGCTGTAGAAGGGGAGTTTGAGCCCACTGGGTTGGAAGAAGATTGAAATAATGATGATGCCTGAGGCGAATTCTCTGGCAAGGATTTTGGCCTATATGGTCGAGAACAAAATAAAAGCGGCTTTGAGGATGAAGATATTTCAAATATGGCACCTGAGGCCATCATGGTGGAAAATCTTGGAGACACAAGCCAAACAACAACTTCAGAAATCCAGAGGCTTGATTTTATATATGAAGAAGATCGTTTGAGGTTTGAGAAATATCCAAGAGAGAATGTTTTGAAGATGCAAGCACAAGATCCCTTGGAGGAAGTCGACCTGGGTGATGGTTCTATTAAGAGAATTACCTACATCAGCACCAAGATCGACATCCAGATGAAGGATCAAGTGATCAAATTACTTAAATGTTGTACCCCAAAAATTTCCCTCTCATTTTATTCAAGACATGCTCATAGAGGTCCTTAATTGCTCAAGGTTGACCAAGAATTGGCCAGACAAATTCTCTTCCTAAGCAATGGACTTCCAACTAGGGTTTCACTTCTCAAAAGAATTTTAGGTTGAAACGGCCTCAAATTATTTCCATGGTCCCTAATATGTCTTCAAGATTGTCCATTCCAAGTTTCATGCCTTGCACTACAAGTTTGCTCAATCAACTGCTCAAATGCTTGAAAATCAATTGCACTAGGTCAAAAGTCAAATATGGCCAATATACAATCAAACTTCAATATTTTTGGTCAACATCAACATTTTTAAATGGTATTCATCATTTGATCAAGGGTTAATCATGATTCCTCAAGGAAAGTCCTCATATCATCAAAAGTCAAGAATTTCCAAATTAGGGTTTCCTTTGGAGAAGTCAACTGAACTTTGACCAGGCATAACTTTCACATGCTTCATCAACTTTTCACCAACCAAAGCCCATTTTGAATAAAATTCAATTCCCTACAACTTTTCTTTTATTCTCAAGTTCAAAAGATGCTTCATTTGGAAGATATGATGTCATACATTATATGTCATTTTTAGAAAGTCAACAAAACACACTTTTTGTCAAGGCAACTTACATCAAGATAAACTATTAAAATGAAAAATTGATTAAAATATAAAGTGTAGAGAATATCTTGGGATTTCCAAAAAGTCCAAGGTCATCTTTAAAATAAGAAATTTGAGCAAGTTATGAAATGCACAAGTTGGGCAGTTTTCAAAGGAAATGCATGAAATCTCAATTGAGCAAATTTGTGATTTTAAGTTATTGGGCCTAACTTCTTGGACTTCAAACATCTTCCTAACCTTATGATAGACCTCTAAAATCATTTCTACATTTCCTTGCCATTTCCACCTATTTTATCCATATTTATTTTGTTTTATTCAAATAAAAACTAAATAAAATTGCATAAAATAGTAAATATTGGTTATGGAAATATGGGATGATGGTTTGAATTCTTTTTGGGCCCAAAATTTCGTGCAAAGGAGGCCAGGTGCATTGCACTTCAAAGTAGGCAAGAATTTTCATTTTTGGAACTTTTTTAATGTGTTTGATTTTGGTTTGAAAGAGGGCCATTATGGATGGATTCTTACCATCTTTGTTAGCCCTCTTCTTCCTCTATAAATACAAGACCAAGGCATGAGCAAAAGGGGAAGAAAACACATTGCCTTACCAAAGCTCCACAAAATTGTAAAAAATCATAAAAGTTGTGAAATTCGAAATTGAGTTTTTCAACCATCATCCATCCATACCAACTGCTCAGTTGTATTCCTGAGATTCCTAGGAACTTATTCCACCCATTCCTAAGGCCTGCAACATCCTAGATCACCGGATCCACGCATCACCGGTTGGTAAGATTTTCTTGAAATCAAAATTGCATTTTCATGTCCTAAATGCTTTTCATTATTTGATTCGTGTTCAGGATTGTTCATAGTACATGTTTAACGGGCAGTATGTAAGCTTAAGGACCGGAATGAGATCGTGCCATTGCTAGAGCATGATCTGTAGTTTCCTTCGAATCTCAAGATCCAGGAGTGATTCCCAGGCCCATGTCTTTTTTTAATTCTTACTTTTTTTAGTTTTTTTTTTAAATTTTATATTCATTTTCTTTTCAAAAACCATTTTTATTTTTTATCATAAAAAATCACAAAAAAAATAGGTTTTTGTTTTTTTTATTAAAATTAATTATGTTAATTAATTAATTACCATAACACTTTATTAAAATTAAAATTAAGCAGACATAGATTTTAATTTCTTTTATTAATAAAAATGCAAAAAAAATATATTAGGTTTAGTTTAGAATTAATTTTTAATTAACAATGTTCTTTTCTTTCAATTAATTAATTAGTCTAATTTTAACTTAACCATTTTATTAAATCAAAACAAACAAAAAGATTTCTTTATTCACCTATAATTGTCTTAGGGTTTTTAGACGTCTTTTCCATTTCGTACACGTTATTTACTTTTTCATTTTTTTCATACTAATGTATTTGCTTATGGGATGTAATAAACTGTAATTAGGACTTTTTACTTTACTGCTTTCTTTATTTTATCCCAAGTTTTGGACTTGTAATAATCCCCCTCCTTGAAGTCTTGTAATAGTTAGATTTATATTTCCGTACTTTTAATTACTACAAACTATTAACTGTTTAGATGCATGACTAATAGGATTGTATGGTAAGAATAAAACAAAACACTAGCAAACCTAACGCAAGACAAAAATAACTGAATACAAACACAATTGCACATATACACCTCTAGGGTATCCCACTTTGGTTGCCTCAGGAAAAAATAGTCACATCTCTCGAAATGTGAGAGATTTTAGTAGCTATCCTCCGGTTTAAAGATTATAAGTCTCTCGATGACCCTCTCAATGTTGCCTCGGTATGATCTTAAAAACCCTAGGGTAGTTACTAAAGTTTCTTGCCCAATTGCCTTTGTGACTGTATAAACGTCCCTTCGAATGTCCTTGAAACATCCAACGACTAGGGCTACCTACTCACTAATAATAGGATAGAACTGTCTAAAGGAAAAGAGGAAAAGAACAACACTTTCAAGTAAAAGTAGATAGTTCCTAGATGCTATGCTCAAAACAACATTTTTCTCATACACAAAATTCTTTCAATTTTTTTTCCCAAATACTTTGTATACATTCTCTACCATTCCAAGAAACATTACAAAGTTCACCGTGCCAAAAAGTTTTATTCAAAATACTTTTCAAAAATGCACAAAGCACAAGGTATTTAAAATTGAGCTAAGCATCTAAGAGCCCGTAGATAACTACGGATGGAAAGGGTGCTATCACCTTCCCTTTCCATAATCTACCCCCTTACTCAGAAATAATATCGAAAGGTCTTTTTATGTTATTTTCACCCTTTTCTTTGTTGGATAAAAGAAAATTCGGTGGTGACTCTTTCTTACTGCAACATTTGCGAATACAAATGCAAAACCAGTATAACAATCGGTTCTGCCACCGTATTACAGAACTGGCAACTCTGCTGGGAAAATACTTATAAAGTGGGGTTACCTTAGAGTTAGATCATTTTAAATTTGCTTTAAATTGTGTATTTTGTATGCTTTACTTTTGAGGGCTTGTTTGGGTTGTTACTAAAAGATCCTACACCCGGATCTGGGGCATATTTTTAGGTAAGTAGCAATAAATCATGAAGGTTGTACGGTGTAGACCAATATGGACGAAGTGATAACTACATTAGCGTGATACTCTGGCTTGTACTAATATTCCTTGAGTCAGTCAAGGATAACATTAGGCTTCCTTATAGTGTCATTAAGCACTAACTAACCTTTAGAACCTTTAATTGACTCATCCTAAACCATTAGAAAGTAGTGAGATGTCCGACTTTGGTTTTGACCTAAGATTGGTTGATACTCGATGCTACACTCATTGAGATCAGACTTTTGGGATATTTTGGCCGCAATACTTTGGTGCTTGGGCTAAAACAATGTCTAAAAGAAAGTTCAATGATATGAGACTCCTTAGAACCCAGTTACTATTACTAGGACATGTTAAACCAACTAAAACTTCAAGAGGGTACTTACCTACAAACTGCATGCAAGCCTAAACCTAAGGCTACTTGTATGACTTGTTTGCTTTCATTATCTAACAACTTGAACTCCTTGCAGAGCTTCTTTGTTTTCATTACCTAACGATGTGAGTTCCTTGCAGGACCTATTTGTATCCATTATCCAATAACCTGGATTTATTTCAAGATTTACTTGTTTACGCCACCTTACACTTTTGATTTGTGCATAGCATAAACATCATGACATCATGCCATAGCATTTTTTTTAACCATTTCAAGGATCTCAAAGTACCCGTGATGCAGGTTATGATGAACCATATGTCTAGAAAGGGGAAAGGGGATTTATTTTCCTCTAGCCAATGTCGACAAAGCATAATGTCTTGAGTCAGCGGCTACGACCCACTTGACATGGTGAGCTTGATTCTCATAGAAGGGCATTCAATGATACAAAGTTCTTCAATCGAAGTTGCACTCAGATTCAGTTGCTAACATTTTCTTGTGTTTACCCCGTAAAATCCTTGAAAACAATGCATGCATGTCATTACATAACAGGTCTTCCAGTATAGGTTTCTCATTTTCTCGCTGTTTATTTCAGCAGAAAAATTGCTCTCGAATAGAATGGCGGAGGTTTCCAAGCTCAAGATGCTCAGTTCGAGGAAATGTTCCTAAATCTATCCAAGGGGCAAGAAGAATTGAAAACACTCCTCGCTGGGAACATGACCAAGAAAAATCCTGAAGACAACAAGAATTACCATTTGGAACAACTGCAAGCTGAGATCGAAAGGATGAGAATCCAGATGAGTAGTCAGATGGCTCTTATCCAAAGTTTAGCTCGGGCACAAGAAGAGTTGAGGATTCTCATCAGCAAGCTTTATCAAGATAGATACGACCGCCTAGGGAAAACTGCTAGAGTTTGGGGCATAATCAATGATCAATCTCTGTTGGTAGACATGGAATTGGGTGACATGTTCATGCGGGAAGATGTTGAAAATAAACTCAGGAGCGGTGAAATTCAGGAGACTGCATCTTTAAGTACTCAGAATAGACAATACCATGGAAAGAAGGAGTCCAGTACCACGTACGACCATAAAGGGTCATAATAAGAGTATCTCAACCAATCTAGGGGGGCTGTGCGGATCTCTAATCCAGCACCGATGCAACAAAACGACAAGGAAATCAGCGTGAGCAGGACACGCCCAAAAGGCAATTCACTAAAATCAACATGTCCTTGGCTCAAGTATTGCAACACATGTTGAAGATGAAGTTGATTACATTGAGGGGCCCTCTTCGGAATCCAAATACCTCTCCTCCTAGCTATCATCCTAATGCTATGTGTGCATACCATTTCAATAGTCCTGGACATGATACGAATAACTGTTAAGCATTGAAAAATAAGATTCAGGAATTGATCGACAAAAGGGTGCTGGAGTTCACACAAGATGGCCAGACTGAATTCTTTTGTCATCCAAGGCACATCATCTGAAGTAACAAGTTCAGACAAAGAGGCTTTTTGTTCATTAGAATTTTCAAATTGTAATTTTCTTTTGATTGTTCGAACACTTATTTCATGTCAAACTTTTTTATTCCATTAATGCATTGTATATGTTTGTCTTGAATTAATCCATTCGTCATCACTATACTGAAACTACGCTTTTACTTCCTTTTTGTGATATTCAACTCTTGATTAAAAGTTGTAAGCCTTTAGAGGGAGGATGACGAAAATAATACCATAATCTCTACAATATACTTTGGAACATACCTTGCTGACGATGTACAAGCATTGTTTCAAATCCTAAACAATGGAGTTATAAGGAAGATAATCCCTAGTCAACCCCTTTGAGCCTAAGAAGTAAGGGTTTTCTTTTTCACACAAATTGAAACCTTTAATCATAATCTAGGGCAAGGTAGTTTCTCAGTTAATTCAATGGTGCACTCAATCACAAGTTTTCTCTTCGTATATGAAGAGTAGTGTCATAGGTATCCTTCCAAAACAAAAGATGGTGATGGTTCCATATAATCATTAAAATAGGCAGTCATTATCTCTCAAAAGAAAAGCCCGCTAACTCAAAACCTAGGAAGGAGACTTAAGAAAAAAACTCGGGCATCCCGCTGACTGTAATTACAAAAGAAATAGTTCAGGCAAAAGGTAGGGATAATAAAATCAAAAAATAGGTCGCTACGAATCCTCAACAAAAAATATTACAAAAAAATGATGACTGCCTTCTCAAATAAACTTTCAGTATCCGAACCATCACCGAAATATCAGGGAAAAGATTCCAGACTCAATTGGGATTTAAACGCACAACTAACTGAGTTAGGACTAAGGAACATCATGAAGAACGGGTTGGGTGAAAATAAATTTCGATCCTTTATCCTTTGTTTCTTAAATTGTGAACCAGGACACACTACAACCCTTAAAAGTCCTAGCTGAAGCATGTGTTAATTCAAAAGCATACTGTTTCAAAAGGTATCCTGACTCCTGTAAGGTTTACTATAAATCCCGAGTTGAATTCATATTCTTACAAAATTCTATTTGTTTACTAAAAATTCATTTTCAAAACTTCAAAACAGACATAAGCTTTTCATTGTTTAAATGCCATTGTTTTCATATGACTAATCGTTCGACAGCAGAGAAATTCGCACGACAGAAATTCAATGAACATAAATCCTCTCAATAGACAGAATCACCTCAGCTGGAAATACATTTCTAGTAACAGGCCTTTCATAATCAAGGGGCATGACATGGTATCTAACTGATATGGGGGCAGTCGAGTCAAGATTCGAGGAATCTCTCAAAAGTGCCAAAGAGCCAGGGGAAGACCTCCGTCTAAATCACTTGGGGCATTGAACATGAGTTCCAGCAGAGGGCCATGTGTGATGAAGCAAACATCTTTCTGGAAGTGCTACAACACTTACTACTATGGACAATGATCATTCTCCGCACCCTGTGAACACAGACATAGCCATAAAATACTATGCATGAAAAAAAAGACCTGCTAGGTTGACTGGCCTAGGCAAAAATAAGGGCATCCCGGCGAACCAAAGGAGTTCGGGAAAAAAAATAGGGATATATAAATAAAAATATACACCTCACATGTCAAAAACCTAAAAAGGCAGCTTGGACAAAAAGGGTATCCCGGTGGACTGAAAATATGAAAGGACAGTCCAGGCAAAAGTTAGGGATTAAAGCGTACGACTATGTCCTGTCATCTTGTCACCTGTCTATCAGTAGAAGGCTTATCACCCTGATCAACATTTACTCAAGACTCCAGAAGTTGGTATAACATTCAAGCTATCCACAAAATCCCCACAGAGTAACCACCCCTCAAAGACTATCTTCGCAGAATTCATCATCAGTAAGGATATGTTCCTCAGTAGGTATAGAGGTAGAGACGTCCTCCTGCGAAGTCACTGCCATATCCTTAACATACAACCTAATAATGTCAGGGGTTCTGGTATCCTCTGCAGAGCAAGAGTCTCCAATCATCTCTCCAGCATCTTGAAGAATTCCTCAACATGGTTCAAAAACTTATTGGGTTCCCCAACAGGGCTTCATAAAATCCCCAAGCAGTTTACAGAGTTTTCTTTCCCCATTAGAGTTCATTTCTCTAGCCACAGAACTCCATCTCCCAACAATTCAACTTCAACAATTAATGAAGAATCACATTCTTCATCCCTAGCAGCATTCGGGGATTTATTTTCCCTCAATTCAACGACGCTACAAAGAACAACTGACCAGTTCATATGTTGCATTCATTCATTATTTTACAAACGTCATAGAATATGCATACAAAATACGTATAACACAATCTCATTTATTTTGAGAACATCATTACACAATGTGTTTCATGCATCATGACATTGCATACAACTAATTCTTTACCTTTTCAGGAAAGATAAACAAACAAATATCTTCATCAATTTTCAACAAGTTGCAGATTAATTCCTAAAACAAGACATGGCAACTATCTGAAGTAACAACTCATCAATCACCGTAAAGCCTAGAATCTGACCAGATAGCAGTTAATATCAAATTCAAGACAATGTGAAGCCAGGAATCCGACCAGATAGCAGTTTACAACACTGTGAAGCCTGGACCCAACCAGATAGCAGTTAACATCATTGCTGAAGCCCGAAATCTGACCAGATAATAGTTAAACCTCCTCAATTACCGCGAAGCCTGAAGTACGACCAAATAGCAATTTACTTTTTCAATTTATTGAGAAGCCTGGACCCGACCAGATAGTAGTTAACATCATTGCTGAAGCCTGGAATCCGACCAGATATCAGTCAATCTATAATTCAAGACACTGAAGCCTGGAACTCGACCAGATAACACTTTAAGTTGCTGCGAAGCCTGGAATACCACAAGATAATAGTTAACTTCTTCAATTACTGTGAAGCCTAGATTTCGACCAGATAACAGTTTAAGTTGCTACGAAGCCTGGAATCCAACCAGATAACAGTTAACTTCTTTAATTACTGTAAAGCCTGGATTTCGACCAGATAACAATTTAAGTTGCTGCAAAGCATAGAATACGACACGATAACAGTTAACTTTTTCAATTACTGTGAAGCATGGATTTCAAGCAGATATCAGTTTAAGTTACTGCGAAGCCTTGAATACGACCATATAACAGTTAACTTCTTAAATTACCGTGAAGCCTGGATTTCGACCAGATAACAATTTAAGTTGATGTGAAGCCTGGAAACTATTAACTGTTTAGATGTATGGCTAATAGGATTGTATGGCAAAAATAAAACAAAACACTAGCAAACCTAACGCAAGACAAAAATAACTTAATACAAACACAATTGCACATATACACCTCTAGGGTATCCCACTTTGGCTGCCTTCAGAAAAAATAGTCATATCTCTCGAAACGTGAGAGATTTTAGTGGCTACCCTCCGGTTTAAAGATCATAAGTCCCTCGATGACCCTCTCAGTGTTGCCTCTGTATGATCTTAAAAACCCTAGGGTAGTTACTAAAGTTTCTTGCCCAGTTTCCATTGTGACTGTATAAAAATCCCTTCGAATATCCCTCAAACATCCAAAGACTAGGGCTACCTACTCACTAATAGTAGGATAACACTGTCTAAAGGAAAAGAGGAAAAGAACAACCCTTTCAAGTAAAAGTAGATAGTTCCTAGATGCTATGCTCAAAACAATATTTTTCACATACAAAAAACTCTTTCAAAAAACATTTTTCAAATACTTTGTATACGTTCTCTACCATTCCAAGAAATATTACAAAGTTCGCCGTACCAAGGCGCTTTCTTCAAAAATACTTTTCAAAAACACACAAAGCACAAGGTATTTCAAAATGAGCTAAGCATCTAAGAGCCCGTAGATAACTACGGATGGAAAGTGTGCTAACACCTTTCCTTTCCATAATCTACCCCCTTACTCAGAAATAATCTCGAAAGGTCTTTTTCTGTTCTTTTCACCCTTTCCTTTGTTGGATAAAAGAAAAGTCGGTGGAGATTCTTGCTTACCGCAAAATTTGCAAATACAAACGCAAAACCAGTATAACAGTCAGTTCTTCCACCGTGTTACATTAAATAATTCAAGGATTGCTTTGCATGGGATTACAATGAGATGCCTGGCTTGAGTAGAGAAATGGTGGAGATGAAGTTGCCTATAAACCTAGGAAAACGACCAATTAATCAAATGCCAAAGAGATTTGCGCCAGAAGTGCTATCCAAAATCAAAGTAGAGATTGAACGGTTGTTGAAAAGCAAGTTCATCAGGACATCCATGTATGTTGAATGGTTAGCTAATATAGTCCCTGTGATAAAGAAAAGTGGAACTTTGAGAATTTGCATAGACTTTAGGGATTTAAATAAAGGCACCCCAAAGGATGAATATCCAATGCCTGTGGCAGAAATGCTGGTCGATTCGGCCGCAAAATATGAATATTTAAGTCTTTTGGATGGACATTCAGGCTATAATCAAATTTTCATCGCTGAAGATGATACCCACAAAACTGCGTTTCGATGCCCTGGGGAAATAGGCACATATGAGTGGGTCTTCATGCCTTTTGATTTGAAAAATGCAGGGGAGACTTACCAAAGAGAAATGAACTCAATGTTTCATAATTTCATAAACACCTTTATGCAGGTGTACATTGATGACATTCTAGTCAAATCAACCTCGAGAGTTGGTCATTTGGACCATCTTAGATAGTCTTTTATTAGAATAAGGGAATATGGATTAAAAATGACTCCATTAAAGTGTGCTTTTTGTGTCCGTACATGAGATTTTATGGGGTTTGTAGTGCACAAGAAAGGCATAGAGATTAATAAGAACAAAACCAAGGCAATTTTGAATACCAAAGCGACAACAACGAAGAAAGAACTCCAATATTGGTTGGTGTGATACGGTGGGAGAACTGACTTGAGGTTTTGCGTTTGTATTCGCAAATGTTGCGGTTAGCAAGAGTCGCCACCGACTTTTTATTTTATCCTAAGGAAAGGTTAAAAAGCACAGCAAAAACCTTTTGAGATGTTTTCTTGGGTTCGGGGAGTAGATTATAGAAAGGGAAGGTATTAGCACCCTTTCTATCCATGGTTATCCATGGGCTCTTAGTTACTTGCTTAGATCACTTGCCTTGCATTTTCAATTGTTTGAAATGGTGCTTGAGTGTGTGGGTTTTGAAAATGTTTTTGAAAAGAGGCCAATGTGGTGGCAATCTTTGTAATGATCCATGTGGGGATGTATACAAAGATGTATGTCTTTTGAAAAAGTTTTCATTTGTTTTTGAAAGTGTTTTGAAAGTGTTGTGAGGTGTGATTTTGAAATTAGGCAAGTGTTTTGTTTTGCAAGTTGATTTAGGTAACTAAGAGGTTATCTACTCCTAAATTTCTCAAAAGATCATTGTTATACTCTTAACCCTTTTAACAAGTTTGCTCCACCATTGTATTTGGTGGGCAACCTTGTGTTAGGATGTGAGAGGGACAGGCGTGGGTCATCGTTTTAGACCATAATTGCAACGGCGTTAAATGTCTTTGGGCAATTTCTCTAAGGGACTTGATCATTTTTAGGCAACTTTCGAAAGCGTCATCGAGGGACTATGATCATTTGATATTGTTTTGTTTTGCCAAAGACACCTAACATGCAATATGGCCCATTTATTTGAAGGCAACAAGTGGAATACCCTAGGGGGTGCAAGTGTGATTTGTGTGTCCATTTTCATGCTTGTCTTATCTTGTATTAGGTCAAACTATTTTTTATCGTTTTTCGCATACAAACCCTAATTCTAACATGTTATTATTAGAAAGCAATAAAGTGCGAAATTAAAATTACTAAGCTATTACAAAACCAAATATGGGAAGGGGGGTACAAATGTTCAAATGGGGATATTGACAAGAATTTAAATCTAAATTATTACATCAATTGGATATTTGCAATGCATAATTAAATGTAAATTAAATAAATATGTGAAATGCAAAAAAGAAAGTTTTTTTATGTGTATGAGAAAATATTATTTGTGTAAAAGGAAAAAGAAAATAAAAATGTATTATTTTTTTGAATATTTTGAATTTAGGGCAAAAACCCTAATTTTAAAGAAAAAGGTATTATTTTCTAATTTAATTCAACTATTTATTTATTATTTAATAAAAATAAAATAAAATGAAGTGTATTGTGAAAAAAGGTATTTTTATGGCAAATATTAATAAAAGTGAAAAATCAAGTATTTTTATATTTTGTCTTAAATATATTAATAATCATATATATATATATTTATATTAAACCCTAAATATGCATTATACAAAAATAAATATTTATTTAATATTTTAATAAAATAAATAAAAGAGTATTTTTGTGTGAAATATTTTCAGAAAGTAAATAAAAATAAAAATTGTGTTTACATTATTTCTAATTTATTCTAATAATAATACATATATATATTATATACAAACAAAGAAAATAAACAAATAAATATGCAATAAATGCAAAAAATGATGAAAAAAATATTTTTAATTTTTAAATGTCATGAGAAAAAATAAACAAAGTCAGCCAAAAAGGAAAAAGTCAAAAATGTTAAAAAATGAGCAAATGGGCTCAGGGGGGTGTAAACCAAAAAAGATGGTGTGAAAAGCAAAATAGCACAGGCCCAGCCCACTTCACTCCTTCTTCAACCTCCAGCACAGATTATTTGAAAAAACGCGCGCCATGTTCAGTTCCTTCTAACTCTTGATTCTTGGCTTTTTAGCAAAAACTCATAACACAAGAAATGTTCAGCATGAAGAGACGGTTCTAACCATATAAAGAACTTGACCTATCTCTCTAAGATGAGGGAGAATTTCTCTCCCCCTCTTTTCTGACCTAATTTTTTTACCATTTTCAAGCTCCAAATTCTCTCTACTCAGGCAAAAGAAATGAAATGTAAAGATATGTACATGTTCAGGGCTATGAGTAGGACCTTGTTTCTTCACAAACTTAAGGCTAAAGATGCATGATAAGAGAGATACGAGTTCAAAGTTTTACCTGTGCAGTTGAACTTCTATGTGGAGAATGAGAGACTTTCAGTGCAATGTAATGATTGGAAAAGCTTCCTTGAGGTCCAGGGATGCTTTTTCAATGCTCACTTTGTCTTGAACCTTCTTGTATCAAGCTGCAGAACTTCAACTGCAAAAGGAGAAATTAAAAATGGTGGAAACTATTAGAGTGATTACAGGTCAGGTTTTAGGCCATGGATAGCTTGCATATGTTGTAGGGAAGGTAGAGGAACAGGTCTTGATCAAAATGCTCGAAGGGATTGGGAGTTTGCACTCAAACTGCAGGGGCACCCCCGTTTGTGCAGTTTGAGGATGATTCTGAGATGGAGGGTGTGTTGGAGGTCAAAAGCTCGTGTGTTAGCTTGGATATGTTATGTGGAATGTGTTTGATCACTTCTCCCTTCCGTTTCTAGGCTGAGATGAGATATGTGATAAGTTATGCAATGTTACTTGAAAATGAAGCAAGCAATGGTCACTTTTGTTTTTAGGTCAGTAGGGGCCTCTAATCCTGCTGCATAATCTTCTCTTGATCAGAGCAACTTGTCCATAATCTTGTGTCAAGAGGATTTGGCTTGTACTTGCTTGGATTTCAAATTGACATAAAGCTAGCTTTTTACAAAAATGGATAAAGCACTTTATCTAGTTTAGGATTAAACCATCATGCAATGTTAGAGCACAAAGAACATGACCTTAACACATTGAATATGCATTAAATTATTGAGTATGGATTGGTTCAAGGACCTGTAATCAAGCATAAAGCAAACTGATTTCAAATTGGCAAGATTATGAACATGTCTTGATGAAGAACAAAAGTGAATTTTTGCCAACTTGTGAAATTTGAATCTCTCAAGTTATGAGGTTGTTTGATGAGTTCTTGGACATTTTGGAAATCTTGGAATGTGTACTACAATCCATCTTTGAAATGCAAATCAAAATTCCAAGTGGAAGGGTATGAAAAGTGGCCTTGAAGTAGGGTAGAAAACCTTGTCAAAATAGGTCAAATTTCACTAAGTTAAAAGATGGTTTAGTGCCCTTATTCAAAAATTTATAACTTGAGATACAAGCTTCAAATGAGAAAACTTTGTGAATCAAAGTTGTAGATTATGCAACAAGCTACAACTTTCATGTTTTGACTTTTGTTTGAATCCAAATGGATCATGGTGAAAAGATGGGGCAAAGTTGGGAAAAAATTAGGGTTTTTCATAACTTAGAAAAATTCTAAGTTATGAAAAATTCCATTTTCAAACCCTAATTTGCATTTTGTGATTTCTTGGTGAACAAGTTTCATGATTTGGCATGTTTTGATGAAAAATGAATCTTGACTCTTGATTTTGACCAAAAAGTCAAAGTTTGACTTTTCAGTATACAGTCAAAATTGATCAATTGACTGGGAAATTCAACTGTCAATCTTGTGTACTTGGGATCTTTTGAGCTTGATGAACATGTCAAGATAATTCCATGGGGTCCTTGAGGCTATATGTGAGCTTGGTTTGCCATTGGTTAGGTCAAACAGTCAAAAATTGCCTTTGTGCAGTCAAAACCCTAAAAATGACCATTTTGCCCTTTTGGTGATCTGATCAAATTTCTTGTGGAATTGTGATCCAAACTTGATCAAATGGTCCATATGAGTTCATAATGTTGATGTGGATCAAATTTCATGAGGTTTGACTGTCAATTGGCCACAGTTGACTTTTTCCCCAACACAGCTGATTTCTAGGTCAACTGTCTAATTGACTGGGTAAAACTTGGAATCAAGACTTGAAACTTGGCATGGGTAAACTTGGGAGTCCAACATGAAGCATGAAAGTCATCTTAGGCATTTTAGGTCAAAACACCCTTAGGCAAACACAAACCCTAATTTGAGTCCACAGTGCAAGGAGAAGTCTTGAGCAGAGGAAACCCTAATTGTATCTTGATCTTCAAATGTCTTGTGATGAGAAAATGTTGAGGAAATGGGAGGGCAAATTTTGGGGTACAACAGTTGCCCCTGTTCAATCTTCTTGGACCTGAAGAGTTAGATTGGCAAATTTGCCTTTCGTGACTCGAGGGTAAAAGGAGATTGGACACTAGAGTGCCCGGAAATTTGCACTCGCATGCTGGAGTCTCAACCATGTGGTGTCGGGAATGGGCTTATAGATGCCATTTGGAAAGGTGGTTGATAGGGGGATGGGCTTATAGATGCCATCTGGAGACGTGACAGAACCTTGTCGGGAATGGGCTTATAGATGCCATTTGGAAGTGTTGATCGCATAAGAGATTCCTTAGCGAGAACTTGTGTATTTAAGAAAGACAGATGTTTTCCTGGCTTGTTACAGGTGTTTGATCTTCAGTCTCCTTATGCAGATATGTCCTGGCTAGATACAGGTATTGAATCTACAATTGGTTGCTCAGATGTGCCCTGGCTGGATACAGGAGTCGAATCTGGAAATAGTCGTTTAATAGACGTGCCCTGGCTGGATACAGGAATCGAATCTTCGAACTCTTCAGACGTGCCCTGGCTAGATACAGGAGTCGAGTCTGGAAACGTGGTCAACAGATATGCCCTGGCTGGATACAGGAATCGAATCCGAAAATGTTGTAGTTGATAGATGTGCCCTGGCTGGATACAGGAATCGAATCTGGAAACTGATCACTCTCAGATGTGCCCTGGCTAGATACAGGTATCGAATCTGGAATTGTGACAGTTGAAGGTAGTTGTTTTTGGGATTGCCTTTTTCCTAAAAGGCAAAAACGTAAGTTGTATGCAATGTCATGATGTATGATATGCACGATATCATGATGTTCAACATGAGATGTTGTATGCGTTTCATCATGTATGTAAGCAAGATGTATGAAAACGTGAAATGTTTATGAGTGTAATTTCATCTTAGGAAAATAAATCCTTGACGAATGGCCGGAGAATTGCTCTGCGGAAGAGATATTTGGCCGAAGTTTTGATGAGAGGTCTGCTGAGGACTTTAACAACGGATTCTGCTGAGGATGATGATGATAAACTCCGCTGGGGAATACCAAAGGTAGATTTCGCTGGGGATTAAAGGAACTTTGCCGAGAGCGATCTTCCGTGGCTTTTAGCTGAGGATAACCCAGTTATAAGTCCTTGTGAGGAAATAACTCTAAATAAAACTCGGGCAAGACGTCCGTACTTTGTAGGGGATAAGCTTCCAGAATCTACTGGGGATGAGCTTTAAGACCTGCCGGGGAATGTTGGGCTTCTTCAGGATCGACGGGGGATCAACTCCGCTTGGGGAAAGTACTGTCGCATCCTGTCTTATTCTGCGGGGAATTGAAATGATTTGGCCACATTCCTCAGTTGAACCTATCTTGGTGCCTTGGCGGACAAAACAACTAGACTGTAATAGACAACTCCACATTGCCCCTGTCTTTGATGTCACCTGTAATCAATCTCTTTTTTCATATGCAAACATTTATGAATCAGCAATTTAATGTCAAATGCATATATCAAAAATGAACATTGGACGTTCTTCGCAAGACAAAAACAGAAAAAGAAAAACAATGGCAATTTGTATGGACAAGTGAATTCGTATTGATTTAAACTTTGCCTGTGAATAGGCGTTTTTGTACACGAGGCTGACATCCTAGCAAGAGGACATCGCCAAATAGAATAGAGTTTACAATTTGAAAAAGAAAACAAAACTGCTATGTGAACAATCCCACTGGGTTCCAACTCTGCTATTGCCTTTATGTCTTTGAACGTCTCATCGCTTTGCTGCCTAATTTGAAGATGAAGCTGATTGGTCAATGCCGAAATCTGGAGCCAGATAGTTGATGCCGAATTCCGGATGCGAAGTGATCCAATGAGACATAGTGTTACGCTTTTATCCCTAACTTTTGCCTGGACCGCCCTTTCGGGTTTTCAGTCCACCGGGATACCCATTTTTGCCCAAGCCGCCCTTTCAGGTTTTCGACTTGCCGGGTGTACAATTTTTTTATTCGTTTCATCCCTTATTTTTGCCCGAACCCTTTTGGTTCGCCGGGAAGCCCTTATTTTTGCCTAGGTATGTCAACCTAGCGGGTCTTTTATTTATGCGTAGTATTTTTTCACTATGTCTGCATTGGCGGGGTGAGGAAGGTCGTCACCATCCATGGTGGTTAGGATCATGGCTCCTCCTGAGAACACACGTTTAACCACAAATGGCCCTTCGTAAGTAGGGGTCCATTTGCCCCGGGGATCACTTTGAGGAAGGATGATGCGTTTGATTACCAGGTCCCCAACTTGATACTCTTGCGGTCTGACTTTCTTGTTAAATGCCCTGATCATCCGTTTCTGATACGTTTGACCATGACAGATAGCAGTGAGCCTCTTTTCGTCAATCAGATTTAATTGATCAAGTCGAGTTTGGATCCAATCATCTTCATTCAAGTCTGCATCCTTCATTATTCGGAGAGAGGGTATCTGGATCTCGATTGGCAAGACTGCCTCCATGCCATAGACCAAGGAGAAAGGAGTTGCCCCGGTCGATGTCCTTGCTGAGGTGCGGTACCCATGAAGAGCGAACGGTAACATCTCGTGCCAATCTTTATAGGTCACTGTCATCTTCTGCACAATTTTCTTGATATTTTTATTGGCTGCTTCTACAGCCCCATTCATCTTCGGCCGGTAGGGAGAAGAATCGTGGTGCTGTATCTTGAATTGTTCACAGAGTTCAGTGATCATTTTGTTATTGAGATTGGTACCATTATCCGTAATGATTCTTTCTGGGACGCCGTACCGACAGATCAGATTATGCCGGATGAAACGCGCCACGACGCTCTTGGTTACTGTGGCATAGGAAGCTGCCTCGACCCATTTCGTGAAGTAATCGATCGCCACCAAGATTAAGCGATGCCCATTGGATGCCGTTGGTCGGATCTCACCGATCATATCGATGCCCCACATTGCGAAGGGCCAAGGTGCCGTTAGGACATTCAAAGGAACTGGAGGGATATGCACCTTGTCAGCATAGATCTGGCACTTATGACAAGTTCGGGAGTGTTGGTAACAATCGGCTTCCATCGTGGACCAGAAATATCCTGCCCGAAGGATTTTCTTAGCCATGGTGTGTCCACTGGAATGGGTCCCAAATGTACCTTCATGCAGCTCCATCATGATTTTCTCAGCTTCAGCCTTATCCACACAACGCAGCAGAGTCGAATCATGATTCCGTTTGTAGAGAATGCCGTTGCTGAGGAAGAATTTTGCAGCAAACCTCCTCATGAACTTCTTATCATTGACAGATGCACCTTCAGGGTATTCCTGAGCTTCCAAGTATCTCTTCACCTCATGGTACCAAGGCTTCTCAGTCACCAATTCAGTCTCGAGATCACAACAGTATGCCGGTTCGTCCAGTTTCCAAATAATGATCTGGGGAGCCTCATTGTCCCATTTAACTTTGAACATTGAAGACATTGTGGCTAGTGCGTCCGCTAGCTGATTCTCCTCTCTGGGGAAATGCTCAAAAGTTATCTCTTCAAAGTGGGGGAGCAAGGTCGACACATACTCCTTGTAAGGAATAAGATTCGGGTGTTTCGTATCCCACTCGCCCTTGATCTGATTGATCACGAGAGCGGAATCTCCGAAGACACTTAGAAACTTGATCCTCAAATCGATTGCAGCTTGTAGACCCATGATATATGCCTCGTATTCTGCCATGTTGTTGGTGCAGCTGAAACATAATCGGGCGGTGAGGGGAGTATGAGTTCCCTTGGGAGATATGATTACAGCGCCGACGCCGTTACCCAAAGCATTGGAGGCTCCATCAAAATGCATAGACCATCGGGATCCTTCCTCAGGTCCTTCATCCGGTCCAGGTACTTCACAGTCAGTTACCACCATGATGTCCTCGTCCGGAAAATCAAAGTTCAATGATTGGTAATCGTCCACAGGTTGGTGTGCCAAATGATCTGCCAGTACACTTCCCTTAATTGCTTTCTGAGTTGTATACTGGATATCATATTCTGTTAAGATCATCTGCCATCTCGCTATTCTCCCAGACAGAGCGGGCTTTTCAAATATGTACTTGATGGGATCCATCTTTGAAATCAATAAAGTAGTGTGAGTCAGCATATACTGTCTCAGCCGGCGAGCAGCCCATACAAGAGCGCAGCAAGTTTTCTCAAGCAGTGAGTAACGAGACTCACAGTCGGTAAACTTTTTGCTCAAGTAATAAATAGCGTGCTCTTTTCGGCCAGACTCGCCATGCTGCCCCAGCACACACCCCATTGAATTATCAAGCACTGTCAAATATAGTATCAGAGGTCTTCCTTCCACCGGTGGCATAAGAATAGGTGGCTCCTGGAGATATTCCTTTATTCTTTCAAAGGCGGCCTGACATTCGTCATTCCAGCGTACCACTTGATCTTTCTTCAGTAATTTGAAGATTGGCTCACAAGTAGCAGTCAGATGTGAGATGAATCGGGCAATGTAATTCAGTCGTCCCAGGAAACCTCTGACTTCTTTCTCTGTTCTTGGAGTCGGCATCTCTTGTATGGCTTTTACCTTGGCAGGGTCCACCTGAATACCTTTATCACTTACAATGAAACCTAACAACTTTCCGGATCTTACCCCAAAGGTGCATTTGTTGGGATTCAATCTCAGCTTGTACAACTTGAGTCGGTCAAACAACTTCCTCAGATGGTCAAGGTGCTCCTCCTCAGTTTGAGACCTTGCAATCATGTCATCAACGTATACCTCAATTTCATGATGGATCATATCATGAAATAAAGCAACCATGGCACGTTGATAGGTTGCCCCAGCATTTTTTAATCCGAACGGCATGACCTTATAACAGAAGGTGCCCCACTGAGTCACGAAGGTAGTCTTCTCCATATCCTCTGGAGCCATCTTAATCTGATTATACCCTGAAAAACCATCCATGAAGGAGAACACCTTGTGTTGAGCTGTATTGTCAACAAGGACATCGATGTGAGGTAGGGGGAAGTCATCTTTGGGGCTGGCCCTGTTCAGATCCCTGTAGTCAACACACATTCTGACCTTACCGTCCTTTTTCGGCACTGGCACCACATTGGCAACCCACTGAGGGTAAGAAGTCACTGCAAGGAACCCGGCATTAAACTGTTTCATAACCTCGGCCTTGATCTTTTCAGACATCTCTGGACGCATCCGTCGGACTTTTTGCTTTACCGGAGGGCAATCCTCCTTGGTTGGCAGGTGGTGAACTACAATGTCGGCATCCAAACCAGGCATATCTTCATAGGACCAAGCAAAAATCTCCATGTAGTCTTGTAGCATCTGGATCAATCGTTGCTTCACGCTGAGCTCTAGATTGGCACCAATCTTGACCTCTTTCCTTTCTGTCTCAGTACCCAAGTTAATTGTCTCCACCGGCTCTTCATGTGGTTGAATAGCCCTCTCTTCCTGGAGTAGCAGTCTTGCGAGTTCACCAGGCACTTCGCAATCATCTTCACCTTCGTCTTCGGCCAAGTTGATCGGATTTTCGAAGTCATAACTGGCGGTAGCAGAGCTGTTACCAGTGAGATCCAGAGTGGATTGAAACCTGTATAAGTGAGTGTGTGTAAATATAGCTGTTTTGCAATATATATAACACAGAAAGGAAAAGAGCCAAAGATTTGAAATGCAACAAACGTCCAATGTTTTGATTTATGATATATGAAGATGTCATACAAAAAAGCCCTCACAAATGGAGCTACGATGCCCCGGGTAGGACATCGAGCCAACAGAGTTTTAACATATTGTTTGTTACAAATTTGGAAATCAAAAGAAATCAATTACTGCGTGACAAATGTGATAGGGGTAAAATCCTTTGCTGTCCAGTTGCTCGGTCCGTCGCTGGTAGTCGGGTAGATCCAACTGTCAAACTCAACTTCCTCCACATCCTCCTCGATAGCATTCACCCTTGAGCTGGAAATAAACACCGGAGCCTTTCCGATCTTCTCTTTGCGCACCGCCTTCTGAGCCTCTACAGTAAAGCCTAGCCCAAACTTGTCGTTCTTCTGAGTGAAGTCAGGAAGCTGACCCCAGTGTGCACAATTGCCTTTCTGAACCACAGCCCGGGCATCCCTTAGGGAAGCCATCTTCAAGGAATCATTCTCTTCGGCCGTTGTCTCTGCAGCTGCTGAAATTGGATGTACCTCCTCGAAATGTTGGAAGGGGGTTTCAATGAACTCTCCGTCCATCTCGATGTACCTGAAGGAATTCAAATGGCTCACCATATACTCCTCTTCTCCTTGTACAGTGACGATCTTCCCCCTGACAGGATACTTCAGCTTTTGGTGCAAGGTGGAGGTCACTGCCCCAGCTTTATGGATCCAAGGTCGACCCAACAGACAAGAGTATGATGGACGTATATCCATCACGTAAAAGGTAGAGTCAAACACTTGAGAGCCCACACGAATAGGGATGTTAACCTCTCCATGAACCATCCTCTTGGAACCGTCAAAGGCCCTGACGATGATATTGCTGGGTTTCAACTCCAGGCCTTCATAATCCAGACGATCTAAAGCCTTTTTCGGAAGAACATTCAAGGAAGAACCAGTGTCCACCAATACATGTGCCAGAGTAGTGCCCCTGCATTCAATAGAGACATGCAGGGCATCATTGTGGTCTCTCCCTTTTGCGGTCAGGTCAGCATCTGAAAAACCCAAGCCGTTGTCCGCTGTCAGATTCGCTATGCAGTCAGTGAACTGGACTGCAGACGTCTCTTGCGGCACATGGGCCGTCTTGAGAAATGAGATTAAGGCCTTAGCATGGGCCTCAGAGCATAGCAATAGGGAGAGCAGGGAGATCTTGGAGGGTGTATGCCCCAACTGCTCGACAACATTAAAATCGCTCTTCTTTATTATTTTTAGAATCTCCTCCATTTCTTGTCGGGAGGCCTCAGCATTTACGGGTATTGGTGCCTCCATCCGGGCAGGCTCTTCTCCAATCCCCTTGCCCCGAGCATTTGATGACTCGGCAGCAGGGGACACAATTTGATCAGCAACAGGACTAGGTAAACTTGCAGGTTTTATGAGGAGGGGTTTTCGAATAGCGGGCGGCGCAATGTCAGGCGAGAAGAGCCTGCCACTGCGGGTGACTTTAGCTGGACCAGTGATATCGCAGATACTGGCACTAGCGTCAAATTCTTTCTTGATTCCATTTACATACACGTCCGCCCCATAATGCCAGGGGACAGCTTTATCAGACACGTAAGAGAGGGGCCCTGGAACAGTAATGATCACAGGCGCAACTGTCATGATTTGAATAGGCTTCTTTGGGGGAGCCTTGATTGGATTTTTGAAGATGGTAATCACGGAAACTTCTTTCATCGGTACCAATTGAACAGCAGTCTTTTTGAATAGAATCTCCTTGCTATCCATTAGGCCTTGGATGCCTAACCTTAGCAAGGGACAATCAGATAGGGAAATAGCACAGAATGGGCAACCTTCGCCGCAACCCGGAAATAAACCGGCCCGCAGTAGGTTCTTCTTAACAGTCTTCAAAGGGGTAACAACTTCATCTATCGAAACAGCATACACTTCTTCCTCAATGGCACTTACCCTATGCTGGGGCATAGGAGCTGTTACAACATTCGGTCTTTCCGGCGCTTCAAACTGAATTTCCTTTGCGTCGATCAGATCTTGCACTTTGTTTCTTAAGGCCCAGCAATCATCAGTAGTGTGCCCGGGACTATCAGAATGATAAGCACACCGGGCATTTGGGTTGTATTTAGGAGATGCAGTGTTAACGACCTTAGGAGCCTCTTTGAGGGTCACCAGGTTGGTGGATAATAGTTGGGGTAAAATTTGAGATAATGTCATACTCAATCGGGTATACTGCCTCTTGGGCCTTTCACTTCTTTGTTGATTGTACTGCTGAGGAGCAGCAACGGGTTTGGAGATGACCAAAGCATTGACGGCTTGGCGACTTTCGGGCTTGACCTGTCTTCTAGGACCATAGACGGCACTTGCTTCTTTCTTAAACGGCCTCTTCTCAGTACTTGTAGAGGCAGCCTTTTGTATCTTGCCTGACCTGATGCCAGCTTCAATTCTTTCTCCCGTTAATATCAAATCTGTGAACCCAGCGGAGGAGTTACCAACCAAATGATTGAAAAACGGACCAGACAACGTTCCCAGAAACATATCAACCAGCTCTCGATCAGTTAATGGAGGCTGCACCCTGCCAGCCAAATCTCTCCATTTTTGAGCGTACTCTTTGAACCCTTCACCCGTTCCTAGAGACATACCCTGAAGTTGGGTACGTGTGGGAGCGAGATCAGAATTGTATTGGTATTGTCTGTAGAATGCGGTTGCCAAATCTTCCCAGTGTCGGATGCTAGCTCCATCCAATTGGTAGAACCATTCAAGCTGTGACCCCGAGAGACTATCTTGGAAGAAGTGAATCCAGAGGTTCTTATCCGCCGTGTAAGGTTGGATTTTCCTTACGTACGACCTTAGATGCAGCTTTGGGCAGGAGACCCCATCATACTTGGCGAAGGCAGGCGCCTTAAACTTGTGTGGAATGACTACCCCAGAAGATAACCCCAAATCTCTGAAATCCAGTCCCGACACATTCTGAATCTCCATGGCGCTCAAGCGGTCCTCCAATTGTTTGTATCTGTCAGCAGCAGGTGGGTATTGTTCTTCGTTATAGTCCGTCTCGTTGTCGGAGACTGCGGGACTAGGAGCTCCTCCCCCTTGGGGACTATTTTTCTCAGCAGAAGAAGTGGTTGGATCAGCTTCATTGTGGAGTGTATTCCCAAATCTGCGTCCGGTGTTGAACAATGCAGTCCTCTTTTTCTTCTTCTTCTTCAGGAGTAGAGTCTTCAACTCTTGCTGACCTTGGGCTAGGCTTAGGACCATCTCTTGAAACTGTGCACTTTGGGCCTGAAGGGCCTTGATTGCTTGCTCACTGGATGAGTCTGGATTCATGATGACTGTGCACATAAACAGCGAAGAAAATTAAGCAACCTGTGAAATAGGGTACCTGCTATGCATATGGTGTAATGGAATGCGTATGTTTTATGTTTTCAAAGACAAACAAGATTCAACTTTGTAGACAAAAAGGGAAACATACTTCATTAGATTAAAATTTTCAATTTTTCAACAATTTGCCCTTAGGCATTACAGGAATGAAAAATACTGAAAAGGAAATAAAACTATAAAAGGAAACATCAAAGCTCATCAATGCTCCCATGGCCTCCTCTTTTCAGTGCCGATGTAGTTGTTCAGGACCCGTTCTTCCTCCAATTGCTTAGTCAGCCTCTGGATCTTCCTTTCCTGCTCGTTGAACTTCTCCCGATAGAAATCCCGTTCTTCCTTTAGTTGTGCCCAAGATCTCTTCATTGTATCAAAATCAGTGGGTATCTGAGGAGGGAGGACAGTTGGAGGAACCCTATCTTCATCGGGAGATTCAAGGATGATTGGTCTGACAGCTTCGTACGGCATACCTAACTTCTGAGCACGGATGCGGACCCATTTGCAATAGGGCTCCAATGGTAGAGAAGTCTTTGGTCCTAACTCATGCGGGTCAGCTTTGTGAATTCTGTCCCAAGCTCTAATGAATCCCTGGCGTAGTTTGTCACTGCCTGCCTGAAACTCAAAGTGGAAGTGAGGAACCAGCATTTCATGAGGCCCATCTCCTCTGGCTCTTCCAAACTGACGGAGAGCTAAACACGGATTGTAAGAGATTCCTCCTTGGATACCAATCAACGGGACATTAGGGTATTCTCCGCAACGGTCGATAACAGCTACCTCATCCAAACCTCTGAGGGTCCAAGTGATATCCTTATCTGTGAGAGACATTAACCTCCGAGCCCAACCTTTTCCTTCTTCATTCTTCAGCACGAACTTAGGAAGGTGCGAAATAAACCACCTTACTAGCAAAGGAGCACAACACCACGGAGTCCCCCGTTTTCGAGCAGTACGAGCATAGAGTTGTTGTAGAATGTCACCCAAGAGAGTGGGTATCGGATTCCGAGACATGAAGATCCTTATGACATGGGTACTGATAAAGGTGTCAGGGTTAGGAAATAGCACCAGACCATAGATCAAAAGAGCTAGAATATCCTCATATGCCTTGAAGTCCAAGTCATTCCAGAAATCATTAGCCTTGCCAACCAGAAATTTGACCAAAAAACCCTTGACCCCATTTCTAGTTTCCCAGTTGGACAATATCTCTTCTTTGGTCAAGGGGAGAATTGCAGCAATCTCTTCAGGCCTAGGAGTCTTTTCCAAACCAGTGAATGGAGTTTGTTCCAGGATAGGGATCCCAAGCAGATAAGAGAACTCTTCCAGGGTAGGAACCAGCTGGAAGTCTTGAAAGGTGAAACAATGATGCAGAGGGTCATAAAACTGGGTCAGAACACTTATCAGTTGTTGGTCCCATTTTGCAGTGATCAAGCCAAGGAGAGAACCATGTCTGTTGATGAAGGAGGTAGTGTTTGGAATTCTACTAACCAACTCATCAAGTAACTCAGGTGAACAAACAAAGTTGAACCGGATAGTATTTCTACGCACGGGCATCATAATGTCCTACAAAACAGAGCAAAGATGAAACCTTTTTATCTTTGAAATGGGTTAGCCTTTATACAGGATGCATGTAATGGTATGATGGCATGATGCTATGATGAAGCACAACACAAGTATTCACATAGGCAAATAAAGCACACAAGTCACACAAGACACCCTTAGGTTTCAGGCCAGCATGAGTTTCAGGTATTACCCTCTTTTGGTTTTGTTGGTTAAAACCTGTCCTATCAAAAGTAACCGGGTTCTAGAGGATCTCAAATCATTGGCTAACCTCAATCGGTCATAACTCCAGCATCGCAATCTTTTCTCGCGGCCAGAACCATCTCGAGAGTTTAGCCTCAATGAGTGTAGCATACTGCTACTGTCCTAATAGCCAAGTTGGTCAATTTAGGGTTCTAAGGTTGGTTGGTGTTTAATGACCCCTTAGAAGACCTATATTCTCCCCGTTACAACACAAGGGATATAGGTACAGACTAAGACGCCACACCAACGTAGCCACTGCTTCACCCATGTCGGTCTACGCCGGACAGGTCCCTCACAGATTATGCTACCTAAAAAGGGTATTTCCCAGATCCGGGTTATGATCTATAAAACTCCGATACAAAGCCCACAAGATGTAAAAGCAAACAAAGCAAGCAATTGAAAACAAAGGTGATCTAAACCCTAAGGTTACTCCACTTAAAAGTTTATCCCCAGCAGAGTCGCCAGTTCTGTGATACGGTGGGAGAACTGACTTGAGGTTTTGCGTTTGTATTCGCAAATGTTGCGGTTAGCAAGAGTCGCCACCGACTTTTTATTTTATCCTAAGGAAAGGTTAAAAAGCACAGCAAAAACCTTTTGAGATGTTTTCTTGGGTTCGGGGAGTAGATTATAGAAAGGGAAGGTATTAGCACCCTTTCTATCCATGGTTATCCATGGGCTCTTAGTTACTTGCTTAGATCACTTGCCTTGCATTTTCAATTGTTTGAAATGGTGCTTGAGTGTGTGGGTTTTGAAAATGTTTTTGAAAAGAGGCCAATGTGGTGGCAATCTTTGTAATGATCCATGTGGGGATGTATACAAAGATGTATGTCTTTTGAAAAAGTTTTCATTTGTTTTTGAAAGTGTTTTGAAAGTGTTGTGAGGTGTGATTTTGAAATTAGGCAAGTGTTTTGTTTTGCAAGTTGATTTAGGTAACTAAGAGGTTATCTACTCCTAAATTTCTCAAAAGATCATTGTTATACTCTTAACCCTTTTAACAAGTTTGCTCCACCATTGTATTTGGTGGGCAACCTTGTGTTAGGATGTGAGAGGGACAGGCGCGGGTCATCGTTTTAGACCATAATTGCAACGGCGTTAAATGTCTTTGGGCAATTTCTCTAAGGGACTTGATCATTTTTAGGCAACTTTCGAAAGCGTCATCGAGGGACTATGATCATTTGATATTGTTTTGTTTTGCCAAAGACACCTAACATGCAATATGGCCCATTTATTTGAAGGCAACAAGTGGAATACCCTAGGGGGTGCAAGTGTGATTTGTGTGTCCATTTTCATGCTTGTCTTATCTTGTATTAGGTCAAACTATTTTTTATCGTTTTTCGCATACAAACCCTAATTCTAACATGTTATTATTAGAAAGCAATAAAGTGCGAAATTAAAATTACTAAGCTATTACAAAACCAAATATGGGAAGGGGGGTACAAATGTTCAAATGGGGATATTGACAAGAATTTAAATCTAAATTATTACATCAATTGGATATTTGCAATGCATAATTAAATGTAAATTAAATAAATATGTGAAATGCAAAAAGGAAAGTTTTTTTATGTGTATGAGAAAATATTATTTGTGTAAAAGGAAAAAGAAAATAAAAATGTATTATTTTTTTGAATATTTTGAATTTAGGGCAAAAACCCTAATTTTAAAGAAAAAGGTATTATTTTCTAATTTAATTCAACTATTTATTTATTATTTAATAAAAATAAAATAAAATGAAGTGTATTGTGAAAAAAGGTATTTTTATGGCAAATATTAATAAAAGTGAAAAATCAAGTATTTTTATATTTTGTCTTAAATATATTAATAATCATATATATATATATATATATTTATATTAAACCCTAAATATGCATTATACAAAAATAAATATTTATTTAATATTTTAATAAAATAAATAAAAGAGTATTTTTGTGTGAAATATTTTCAGAAAGTAAATAAAAATAAAAATTGTGTTTACATTATTTCTAATTTATTCTAATAATAATACATATATATATTATATACAAACAAAGAAAATAAACAAATAAATATGCAATAAATGCAAAAAATGATGAAAAAAATATTTTTAATTTTTAAATGTCATGAGAAAAAATAAACAAAGTCAGCCAAAAAGGAAAAAGTCAAAAATGTTAAAAAATGAGCAAATGGGCTCAGGGGGGTGTAAACCAAAAAAGATGGTGTGAAAAGCAAAATAGCACAGGCCCATCCCACTTCACTCCTTCTTCAACCTCCAGCACAGATTATTTGAAAAAACGCGCGCCATGTTCAGTTCCTTCTAACTCTTGATTCCTGGCTTTTTAGCAAAAACTCATAACACAAGAAATGTTCAGCATGAAGAGACGGTTCTAACCATATAAAGAACTTGACCTATCTCTCCAAGATGAGGGAGAATTTCTCTCCCCCTCTTTTCTGACCTAATTTTTTTACCATTTTCAAGCTCCAAATTCTCTCTACTCAGGCAAAAGAAATGAAATGTAAAGATATGTACATGTTCAGGGCTATGAGTAGGACCTTGTTTCTTCACAAACTTAAGGCTAAAGATGCATGATAAGAGAGATACGAGTTCAAAGTTTTACCTGTGCAGTTGAACTTCTATGTGGAGAATGAGAGACTTTCAGTGCAATGTAATGATTGGAAAAGCTTCCTTGAGGTCCAGGGATGCTTTTTCAATGCTCACTTTGTCTTGAACCTTCTTGTATCAAGCTGCAGAACTTCAACTGCAAAAGGAGAAATTAAAAATGGTGGAAACTATTAGAGTGATTACAGGTCAGGTTTTAGGCCATGGATAGCTTGCATATGTTGTAGGGAAGGTAGAGGAACAGGTCTTGATCAAAATGCTCGAAGGGATTGGGAGTTTGCACTCAAACTGCAGGGGCACCCCCGTTTGTGCAGTTTGAGGATGATTCTGAGATGGAGGGTGTGTTGGAGGTCAAAAGCTCGTGTGTTAGCTTGGATATGTTATGTGGAATGTGTTTGATCACTTCTCCCTTCCGTTTCTAGGCTGAGATGAGATATGTGATAAGTTATGCAATGTTACTTGAAAATGAAGCAAGCAATGGTCACTTTTGTTTTTAGGTCAGTAGGGGCCTCTAATCCTGCTGCATAATCTTCTCTTGATCAGAGCAACTTGTCCATAATCTTGTGTCAAGAGGATTTGGCTTCTACTTGCTTGGATTTCAAATTGACATAAAGCTAGCTTTTTACAAAAATGGATAAAGCACTTTATCTAGTTTAGGATTAAACCATCATGCAATGTTAGAGCACAAAGAACATGACCTTAACACATTGAATATGCATTAAATTATTGATTATGGATTGGTTCAAGGACCTGTAATCAAGCATAAAGCAAACTGATTTCAAATTGGCAAGATTATGAACATGTCTTGATGAAGAACAAAAGTGAATTTTTGCCAACTTGTGAAATTCGAATCTCTCAAGTTATGAGGTTGTTTGATGAGTTCTTGGACATTTTGGAAATCTTGGAATGTGTACTACAATCCATCTTTGAAATGCAAATCAAAATTCCAAGTGGAAGGGTATGAAAAGTGGCCTTGAAGTAGGGTAGAAAACCTTGTCAAAATAGGTCAAATTTCACTAAGTTAAAAGATGGTTTAGTGCCCTTATTCAAAAATTTATAACTTGAGATACAAGCTTCAAATGAGAAAACTTTGTGAATCAAAGTTGTATATTATGCAACAAGCTACAACTTTCATGTTTTGACTTTTGTTTGAATCCAAATGGATCATGGTGAAAAGATGGGGCAAAGTTGGGAAAAAATTAGGGTTTTTCATAACTTAGAAAAATTCTAAGTTATGAAAAATTCCATTTTCAAACCCTAATTTGCATTTTGTGATTTCTTGGTGAACAAGTTTCATGATTTGGCATGTTTTGATGAAAAATGAATCTTGACTCTTGATTTTGACCAAAAAGTCAAAGTTTGACTTTTTAGTATACAGTCAAAATTGAACAATTGACTGGGAAATTCAATTGTCAATCTTGTGTACTTGGGATCTTTTGAGCTTGATGAACATGTCAAGATAATTCCATGGGGTCCTTGAGGCTATATGTGAGCTTGGTTTGCCATTGGTTAGGTCAAACAGTCAAAAATTGCCTTTGTGCAGTCAAAACCCTAAAAATGACCATTTTGCCCTTTTGGTGATCTGATCAAATTTCTTGTGGAATTGTGATCCAAACTTGATCAAATGGTCCATATGAGTTCATAATGTTGATGTGGATCAAATTTCATGAGGTTTGACTGTCAATTGGCCACAGTTGACTTTTTCCCCAACACAGCTGATTTCTAGGTCAACTGTCTAATTGACTGGGTAAAACTTGGAATCAAGACTTGAAACTTGGCATGGGTAAACTTGGGAGTCCAACATGAAGCATGAAAGTCATCTTAGGCATTTTAGGTCAAAACACCCTTAGGCAAACACAAACCCTAATTTGAGTCCACAGTGCAAGGAGAAGTCTTAAGCAGAGGAAACCCTAATTGTATCTTGATCTTCAAATGTCTTGTGATGAGAAAATGTTGAGGAAATGGGAGGGCAAATTTTGGGGTACAACAGTTGGGAAAGATAAATTTCCTAAGGCGGTTCATGTCAAACATGAGTGGAAAAACTTTGGCATTTTCTCCTTTGTTGAGATTAGGCAATCAGTCCGAATTCAAGTGGGAAACGAACACCAAGAGGAATTCGATCGTCTGGAAGATTATTTGATGAAGCCTCCAATACTTGCACCTCCAAACAGAAACAAAGGCATGAAACTGTATATTGCAGCATCAAATTTGACACTGGGAAGCATGTTGGCCCCAAAAGACAAAAATGGGGTCGAAAGGGCCATTTATTACCTTAGTTGAGTACTAAATGACGCTGAAACTAGATATAACTCAATTTAAAAACTATGTTTATGTTTGTATTTCTCATGTACTAAACTCAAGCATTATATAAAACCAGTAAAAGTTTATGTTTATTCTCATTTTGATGTCATCAAACATATGTTATCTAAACCCATTTTGCACAGTCGAATAGGTAAATAGACACTAGCATTAACTGAATACTCATTAACATATGTTGTTTTAAAAGCAATCAAGGGGCAAATTATTGCAAACTTCATAATCGACCATTCAGTGGTCAACACTACTGAAGCTTATGTAAGCACTAAGTCTTGGCAATGTTATTTTGATGGCTCTAAAAACAAACAAGGAAATGGGGTAGGGATTTTTATCTTATCACCAGATGGCATTCTAACTAGATTTCGTTATAAAATAAAAGGCGAATGCTCTAACAACGAGGCTGAGTATGAAACCTTAATGATTAGTCTTCAAATTATGTTAGACATTGGAATAAGAGATGTAGACATTTTAGGAGATTCAGAGGTAGTGGTGAAATAATTGACAAAAGAATAAAATTGCGTTATAGATCATCGAGTAATGTATATGGCCAAAGCGTTATCATTACTTCAGAAGTTTGACAACGTGTCGATTAGTCATGTAAGGCGCATTGACAACCAAGAAGCTAATGACATGGCCCAATTGGCATCTGGATACAAAATAACCAAAGTATGCATAGACGAGTTCATTGAGGTAAAAGAGAAATTGGAGTTTGAAACCACACCTATGACAAAAACTTGGGGGGTAACACCTGATGTAATCCCTGATCTCCTGAACTATGAGTATTTTGGAAATTTTGAAATGGTAGAAGAATTTTTCTCCATTAATGCGTTAGGTAAAGACGACTGGAGGAAACCCATAGTTAATTACTTAAAAAATCCAGTTGGGTCGATAGAGCGCAAGGTTAAGTACAGGGCATTAAGTTATAGATTAATGGGAGACGAATTGTTAAGGAAAACGTTTGAAGGAGGGTTATTAAAATGCTTAGGAGAGAATGAAGCATATGTGGAAACATATGAAGTACATAGTGGTTCTTGTGGAATGCATCAAATAGGCCAGAAGATGAAATGGTTATTGTGTCGAATAGGAGTGTATTGGCCGACCATGTTAAAAAATGGCATTGATTTTGCCAAAAGCCGCCAAGAATGCCAAAAACATGCTGTAATTCAACATGTACCAGCTAGTAAGTTACACCATGTTATCAAACCTTCACCTTTAAGGGGACGAGATTTGGATATTATTGGAGAAATTAATCCTGCATCATCAAAAGGCCACGGGTACATCTTGGTAGGTATTGATTATTTTTCAAAATGGGTAGAAGCGGTCACTCTGGTTAAAGTAGACCAAGAGGAAGTCATGGCCGTCATTCAAAATCAAATCATATATAGGTTTGCGACACCAGAGACCATAACAACTGAGCAGGGAACTGTGTTCTTAGGGCAAAAGGTAAATGAGCTCGCTGCAGAAATAGGGTTCAAACTATTAACATCAACACCATATTATGCCCAGGCGAATGGGCAAGTTGAAGCAGCGAATAAGACCATTATAGATTTAATCAAGAAATACGTTAGCCAAAAGCCTAAAAGTTGGCATATAACTTTGGGCCAAGTATTGTGGGCATGTCAAAAGTCACAAAAGGAGTCAACTAACACAACACCTTTCAATTTGGTTTATGTACACGAAGCAGTATTTCCCTTAGAAATTCATTTGCAATCAGTGAAAATACAGAGGAAATCAAATATTTTATTGAGTATTATTGGGGGATGATGCATGATGCGCTGATAGATGTTGAAGAGCATAGGCTAGCAGCTTTAAATACTTTGTTCATGCAGAAAGAACAAATAGCAAAGGCCTATAATAGAAGGGTGAATGAAAAAGCATTCATCATTGGAGATTTGGTTTTGAAAGTGATCTTACCCATGGATCAGAGAGATAGGGTTCTAGGAAAATGGTCACCAAATTAGGAAGGACCGTTTCGAGTGGTTCAATTTTTTTCCAACAATGCTTATGATATCGAAGAGCTCACGTCAAAAGATCGAATATTAAAAGTAAATGGTAAATACTTAAAGAAATATAGACATGTGTTGCAAGAAATTGTAATAGGCAAAGAGTAAAAAAATCATTCATTACGTAGTAAAAGGCCACTAAAGGGCCTGAAAGACACATTAGGCATTACAAAGATGGCTAAAAGGGTACGTTTTCCTTGAGAGTCAGATAGAGGTCTCGAGCGAGATACAGTCGAACATTGGTCAATGAAAGAGAGGTATCCAGTTTGCCTAGGTCGATATCCAACGCCTCAACACGCTCCCAGTGAAGAACACTAGTAGAAGATTCATAATTCAGTTCCTTTTCATCTGTCTCAAATCCAGCAGTTTACAAGGTTTTAGCTTCATTGATTTTCTTTTCCAGCTCTTCAATTTGTTGTTTCAAAACAACAATCTATCGCTGCCATAGAGAGATATTATCGACCCTATTTTTGAAGTCTTCTTTGTCTTTGTCAAGAGCTTTCTTTAGAGGTTCACTAGAAGTTGTAGAGGACTCCACAAAGGCCAATTCAGTATTATGTTCCATCTATTTAGGAAGACGTTTCCCTAGGATCTCGTTTCGTTTGGCCAAATCGACCAAAAATTGGTCAAGAAAAGTAGATACTTCAGCCACAAACGTGACGACATGAGGAGAGGCTAAGTGAATGTCAAACTTTTGCAATGCCTCTTTGACCTTGGCACCATCAGTTGGAAATTCCTCTAAATAGGTGATCAGATCGACAAGAAAGAGTTGCGTTTTCAGGCGACTGAAAATTTCGCCTTGGGTTCCAAGAGAAGAAACGCCCTTAAAGAAAGTTGAAGTTCTAGAGCCCCCATTAGTCGAGCAATTTATTGCGGCCACCAAAAAATTACAGTATTCAAATGGTATACTTTGCTTTAAAGCGAATATTGCTTGAGGCGAAATGGTAGTAGTGGTAAGAGCCACGTTGGGAAGAGTTGAAATAGGGCGAAAGGGAGCATTTGTTTGAGGAGGCTCTTCAGATGTTTGAGAAGGTTGTTGGTTGATAGCCTCATCAATGTCAGCACCATGTTCAGGACCCTCTATTTCATCATTTCTAACATCCCCTTCTAAGCTGTCTTTGTGGGTGTCGTCTTTCACTCCCTCACTGAAGGGAGAATACCCAAGGGCTCCCTGATGGATAGGAGAATTGAGATCACTATCAATAGATTCACTATCTGAAAAAATTACAGCCGTTTTCTTTTTTCCCTTTGAATTCCTTAAGATAAGCTTGGTGGGGAGCTGTTTGGATTTAGCAGTGGTCACTGAAACAACAAAGACAAGTAAGAACAAAAATAAAAAGGAGCAAGTAAGCTTGAAGAAGCTAGGAGATTAAGGATGCAAAGAAAGCGTAAAGAGAAAAATGAAGGAATGAAATGGGTATTCAAACCACCAAAGAAACCAAACATTTGGCAAGAAAGTGGGAGAAAGTTGTGGCTACACGACTGGCACATGTCAAATATATGGAAACTGAGGTGAGAAAGTTTGTAAGTCGGAGGCCACGATTATCCTAGGAAGTTGGAGCTAGAAAGTAGGGAAGTGGATGTGTGATCGGTGATGTAGCATTTGAAGAACAAGGTCACGATTACAATGATGTCACTTCACACTAAGAGAAAAGGATTAAAATGTCCGTTTCTGTTCTTTAAGTCGAAAAGGACATTTTGGTGGACATTTTGTTGGCTAGGATTTTCATAAAGGGAGAAATCCAAACCAAAAGTTAAAAAGGTTATTTTAAGAGCATTAAAGAGCATTAAATTATGAGGAGTCGACTACATAAGCATGTTGACTATGAATGATCTCACAGGTAGTCGACCAAGGTTTCGTAAGTGCAGTCGATCAGAGAAGGGATCTTGGTGAATGGATTGGGCCCAATAGAAGTAAGAATCCAAAATGGGTTTAAAGTCCCATAAGCGCTTAAACTGCAAAGGCAAAGCATTATGGAGGGATAACATGGGTTCGATAGCAAGAATGGAGAACGTGCATTCATAAAGAAGAGTTACAATAGAGAACGTGGGTTCGACAACGAGAATGAAGAATATGGTTTCATAAGGGGAAGTTACAAGGGACACGTGGCATGCAATGAAATGAAGTCCACTTAAAAAGTAGTTATTTCCATGTATTATAAATAAAGCACTTAATGCACTTTGTAAAAGGTCAAACTTTCACATTCATGTACGTTAGTCACTCAGAATAACCAAGCGGACAAGTGAAATGAGTCAGATAAAGGTAATGTATGTTTGAACCAACCTATTTTCAACGTTTCTTTAATGTTATGTCATTACCTTTTACAATTTAATACGCTTTTTGTCTTATTTACGTTTTCTTTTTGTAATTAACTTTTGCAATTTAAACCATTTGGCTCTCAGTCGATTGCACCTTTTTGAAAACACTTTAACCCTAGCACGTAAAATGAAGCATTGTACTGAGATTTCCTGGTCAATCTTTCTTGTAAAGTTGTTTTAAAGTGTTGTTTACCAAATTCAGAGGTAAACACCAACCTAGTCAGATACATAATCAATGGCCTTCCTTCAACCAGAGGGAGATAGATAGGAGGCTCAAGCAAATATTCTTTAATGATTTCGAAAGCCTTCTAACAATCATTTGTCCATACACAACCTTAATCTTTCTTTAGAATCTTGAAGATCAGCTCACAAGTGGCAGTCATGTGAGAAATAAACCTGGAGATATAATTCAATCGTCCAAGGAATCCCCTGACTTGCTTTTAAGTTATTGGTGCAAGCATCTTTTGAATTTCCCTAACTTTATCAGGATCAACCTCAATACCTTTCTGGATGACAATGAAACCTAACAACTTTCCAGAACAAACACTAAAAGTACTCTTATTCGGATTTAAGTGGAGGCGATACTTCCTCAAACGCTGAAACAACTTCAACAAGTCTTTTAAATCCCCTTCCTAAATTTGAGATTTGGCTATCAAATCATCAAATTATACCTCGATTTTCTTATGAATCATATCATGGAATATGATTGTCATAGCCCTCTGGTACGTTGCACCAACATTCTTCAACCCGAAGGGAATTACTCTGTAACAAAATATTCCCCAAGGTATGATAAACGTTGTTTTTTCCATGTCCTCAAGAGCCATCTTAATTTGATTATATTTGGAAAATCCGTCCATGAACGAAAACACTTTGAATTTTGTTATGCTATCTACCAACATATCAATATGTGCCAAAGGGAAATCATATTTTGGACTAGCTTTATTCATATCTCTATAATCAATGCACATGCAAACTTTTCCATATTTTTTGGAACTTGAACAATATTGGAAATCCACTAAGAATAAACCGACGTCACAAGAAAACCGGCATCAATCTATTTTAGAACCTCCTCTTTAATCTTCACTTCCATGTTAAGATGAGTTCTTCTCAACTTCTGTTTGATAGGTGGAAATCCAGGCTTCAACTATAGGAGATGCTCCACAATATCAGTATCCAAACCAGGCATGTCTTGATAAGACCAAGCAACGATGTCAACATATTCCTTTAATAACTCAATCAACATGCTCTTCATATAGGGATGAAGTAGTGCCCCAAGCTTGACTTCGTTTAAATCCTCTTCAGAACCCAAGTTAATAGTTTCCAATGGCTCTTTGTACGGATGAATGGTATTCTCCTCACGCTCAAGAAGCTGAGAAACCTCTTCTGGGATTTCAGTAAACTTTTCTTCTTCGGCCACATACACAGGGAATTCAAAGTTGGGAGAGGGCATAGGGTCATTGTTTCCAACGGGTTTTTTTAATTAATCGGCACATATGATTATGCTTGAGTTTAGAAACTGATAAATGCAACAAGTGATTATGTAGATTTATTTGCATTTATTATTTATTTTGAAAGGTTTTTTCTAATTATCATTTTTCTAGAAAAAGCAGAAAATAAAACTAAATTGGAAATAAAAACAACTTTTATTAATGATTTTAAAATTCAAAATAAAAGACACGCCCATACAATATCACTTTCACCTTAGGCATAATGAAAGGATTTTGAAAAACAAGCAAATACAAATTACTTCGAAATGCGAATGCAACTGGGAACATCCACAATGATCCAATTTTGGACTCTCACTCCTTGAGTTACAAAATTTTGCATCTCCTTCTCTAGCTCATCTTCAAAGATAATGTCGACCTCTTAATTAGTTAGATGAAGATAACCCGCAATATGGAAGGTGTCTTGATACGGACGAAAGGCAGATTTTGGCTTCACCATTTCATTCTTATCCTTCTTTAGAGAGAACCTCATACCTGTCTTGTTTTTATTCATGGGTGGATCAATAATATAACCCCACACACTGCTAAGACCTTTTTGAACAGATTGTTGTGCATCTCTAAAAGAGGTAATAGAATCTGCATTCTTCTTTATGTTATCAATAGACAAAGCTTGGAACTGAGTTCCAACAACAACTTCACCAGCTTCTACAACAGTGAAAGAAGTCAAATGGTATACCATTAAAGCTTGTTCACCATTCACAATCACTAATTTTCCTTCACAGAAAAATTTCAATTTCTGATGTAAGGTGGATGTAACGTGTGATACGGTGGCAGAACCAACTGTTTAATATTGGTTTTTGCGTTTTGTGTTCATAATTGTTATGGTAAGCAAGAGTCTCCACCGACTTTTCTTTTATCCAAGTTAAGGAAAGGGTGAAAAGAACAGAAAAAAGACCTTTTCGAGATTATTCTGAGTAAGGGGGGTAGATTATGGAAAGGGAAGGTGTTAGCACCCTTTCCATCCGTAGTTACCTATGGGCTCTTAGAGGTTTTCTCATTTTGAAAGTACTTGGTGCTTTGTGTGTTTTGAAAATGCTTGGAAAATGTCTTAGTGCGATGATTTGCTTTGCGTTAACTCTTGTATCAGTCCTCAAGAGTGTTAACAAAGCAAATGTTTTGAAAAATTGTTTTTTTGAAAAGTAGTATTTGTGTAAGTGCAAAATGTTTTTGAGAAAACTTCTAACAGCTATCTACTTTTATACTCAAAAAGGGTAGCTCTTTTCCTCATATCCTTTAGACAATGTTATTCGACTATTAGAGAGTAGGTAGCCCTATCATTGGATGTATGGGGGACATCGAAGGGACAATACAGTCACGAAAGCAACTTGGGGAGACGCTTTAGAAAATTTGTTTAGGGACTAGATCATTTACCGAGAGGCAACTGTAGGGTCATTGAGGGACTATGATCTTTTTGATTTATGGGTCTTTGCTAAAGCGTCCCCGTTTCGAGGGACATGACTGCTTTATTTCCGAAGACAACCAAAGTGGGGTACCCTAGAGGTGTATATGTGCAAGTGTGTTATGTTCAGTTATTTTTGTCTTTTTGTTAAGTTTGCTAACATTTTGTTATTAGTCTTTTCATACATGCCTAGTTACTAGCACTAAATATGTACCAAATATAAAGTGCAGAAGTATAAATCTACACTATTACATGGCCTTGGGGAGGGGCTTTTTACATGTCCAAGAATGAGGGGGATAAAGCAGTAAATGTCCTAGTTTTTTAATCTATTACATCCAGTAAACAGATACAATAATCTAAAAATGCGAAAACAAATAAATGTGCGCGAAGGTTAAAAAATATGTCTAAACCTAAGGTGATTCTAAGTAAATAAGACAAACTTTTTGTTGTTTTTGATTTTTGATTTAAGAAAACAATGAAAATTTCCCTAAAATCCATTTAGAAAATAAAGTTAATTTTAAGAAAATAGTCTAAGTTTTTTTTAATTATTTTTGTTATAAAAAGAAAAATAATTTAGACATATAAATCAAACCTAAATTAAGAAAAGGTTAAAGTTTAATTAATTAATCAATTTTTAACTTGATAAATGACACAACTAGCCTAATGTTTTTTTTGTGAATTTTGATTTTAATGCTAAAATAAATAAAAGGAAGAGGTCAATAAAGAAATGAAAACAAAAGTAAAAAAAAATGGGGGCATCCTTCAATTACAGGTAGAAATGGGGATTTTTCTATCGAGAGGGGAAGCTGCCTTCGATTCAGAGGAAGATGAGATTTTTGATCCAAGAGGGATGTTTCCTGTTTCGATGGAAGGAAATGCTTCCTTTCGATCTAGAAGAGGCAATCAACTTTTTGACTCATATCTGTATGACAAATATTAGAACAAATAAAGATGTAGGACCTGGGTGTCGAACCCAGGTCCTTTGATGCTGTGCGTGCTGGTCTTCAAAGATATGGTAGCAAACGAAAAGTATGACCTGGGTGCCAAGCCCAGGTCCTTCGATTTTATGCACACTGACCTTACTTATACTAAATCTGCAACAAGTGTTAGAAAACAAAAGGAAACAAATACAAGCTTTTTCCTTACCAACAATGGTGTATGGATCTGTAGTGTTGGAGATGTCTAGTGCTTGGGCACGTTCTCTGCCAACTTCAAGGAATAAGTGGAGTATTGTTGAAGATTCCTTCAATTTGGATTACGTATGAGGATTTTGATACCTTTGGGGTGGTTTATGGGGCAGCGTATGTGTGTAAAAAATCATCCCTGGGCTTCTGTCTCCCATCTCCTTATATAGAGAAGATGAAGTGGACAAGAGAACACATATTTAAACAACCATAAACAAGTGTTTTCAACACCATGAATGATATTTTGTAACATTAAAAAAGTCATGGAAACTTGTCCCTTTTTGAATTTGAATGAACCTGGACATGCTTCCCTCTTTCGAATGCCTTCAACCCCTGCCCTTCGATTGGCCTCAAGTAGCCTCTTTCGGCTGGACCTCTTGTGTGGACTTCGACTGGATCATGTTCTCATCACATAGACTTCTTCATTTGGACTCCAATTTAGCTAGCCCAAACAAAAACTCTTTCCTGGCTAATGAATGTGCTTGTGCACGTTGGCTTAAAACTGGCAGTATATTGGCTTTTGGGCCAGCAGGCCTCTTTGAACATTTTTCTTTCGTTTTGTATAGCAATATCCTTTGTTTTGAACCAATGTGTGTGCTCTTTTGAAGGGGTCATATGCATGCTTTGTTCCTTCTTTGAATGGATCTCCAAGGTGTGTCCTTCGGCTGGACCTTTGGAATGATCTTTCAAAGGGGCCATATTGTGCTATAGTGCAGAAACTGAGTTGAGGAGTCTTAGCCTTGTGCATTAAAGGAAAACCCGAAGGAAGTCCTTGCCTTATGCTTCCAACACAAGCATGGATGAACTTTTGGCCTAGTGAATCGAAGGCATGCTGATGAGTCTTTTCCTTGTGAAACCAAGGCAAGCTGATGGGTCTTTGACTTGTGAAACCAAGGCAGGCATGAAGAAGCATACGTGCGCATGTGACAAGCTGATAGGCCTTTTTCACAGTGGGAACTTTGTGAATCGAAGGCCAGTTTGAAGAAGTTCTTGCTTTGTGCGCTGAAGGCACGCACAAAGGGATAATTTTCCTAGTCAAAGCAGGAACCAAGCTTTCTCCAAAGACATCAAATGCCCAATCGAAGTAGGATTCTAGCTTGCATGTAGGTAGCCATTGCATTTGTGAATCAAGCCAGCATGCAAAGCTAATGGTGAAATCGAATGAGAACTAACAAGAGTCCTTTCCCCTTTGGATCGAAGGAGGTTGTTTCAAAGGAAACACATGCCCAGTCAAAGTTGGTATGCAGCAAACAAGCAAAAGACCAAGGCTTCAGTCGAAGCTTGGAAATTTGAGACAAGCTTGAAGGAGGTTAGGCACTCAATCGAAGCCTGTCCAAATGCCAATCAAGAGACACCTTTTTCATGCCAATCAAAAGACCTTGTTTATCTTCAAAAAATTTATTTTTCTTTAACCAAGTGTTTGTAATCACCAATGTAAGTGAAAAATCTTAGGAAAATATGAGAGGGAAATTTTGGGGTACAACAGCTGTCCCTGTTCAATCTTCTTAAACCTGAGGATTTAGATTGGCTTGTCTGCCTTTCGTGATCTGAAGGTGGAAGATGATTGAACACTAGAGTTCCCAGAAATTTGCACTCGCGTGAAATAACACTGATGGTTGATGATGTAGGGAATGGGCTTACAAATTCCATTTGGAGGAGATGACAAAGAGTCATCAGAGATAGGCTTAAAGATGCCATCCAAAGTAAATAATGATTTCACACATGGTCCCTTTAGGGGTTCCTGTTCCTGCTGTCTGAGGAGGAGTCCATTGGGGAATGTGGGTTTCTGTTGTTCTCTTATTTGAGGAAAACTCTTTGGGGAATAGAGTCTAGGAACTTTCATTGTCCAAGGCTCTGCTAAAGAGTTATCTTTGGAGAGATGAAAGTTTGCTGTATTCTGGTTGAAGTCCAGGTTTTCAGTGATTTGCTGGGGATAATGGAATTAACCGTTATCTATAACTGTATCATAAGAAACCTGTGTAGGGATGTTTCACCTGGTCGTGTAGATAGATTTCCTATCTGATTTCAGGTATTGATCTACAAGTCAGCTATTCGCAGATAACTGTCTTATTTGGTTTCATGTATTAATCTGGAATTTGAAAATTGTCGGTCATTGAGGTAGTTGTCATGGCTTGTTACAGGTATTAATCTCTGACCCAAGAAATAAAGATAGTTTTCCTGTCTGGTTTCAGGTGCTAATCTTCAACCTCCTTTTGTAGATAGTATTCCTGGCTTGTTGCAGGTATTAATCTTACAGTCGGTCATCCAAAAATGATTCTCCTGGCTTGTTACAGGTGTTAATCTGGAACTTGAAAATTGTTGGTCGCTGAGATAGTTATCCTGGCTTGTTACAGGTATTAATCCACAGTCGGTCGTCAACAGATAGTTATCCTGGCTTATTACAGGTATTAATCTGGAACTTGTTTTTGTTGGTCGTTGAGATAGTTTCCCCGTCTGATTTTGGGGATTAACATTTGACCTGCTGTATAAGTTGATAGTGTTTTTTTGTCTGCTAATTTATCCTGAAAACGTAAAATCAATTTCATGCAATGTCATGATGTATGAATTGCATGATGATCCCAAAATAAATGAGATAATGATATATGTATTTGTATGCACATGTCATGATGTATGAATATGTAATGCTGTTTGCGCAGTATCTTTGTCTAGGAAAATAAATCCCCGACTGCTGCTGAAGAGTACCAAGAAATTGGATCCTGGACTGCCGTTGGTGAGTGAAGAAAGTGATTCTTCAATTCTGCTGGGGATGATGAGTGGAGATAATTTTGTTCTCGATTCCCTTTCTCTGTCGAGGATCTTCGACTTCTGTTTGAGATTGATTTTGTCGGGGGGCGGGGGGGGAGAGTTTTGTTGGAAGATTTCGCCAATTTGGAGAAATAAACTCCGCTGGGGGATGGACTTCCGTAGCTAGAGAAATAAACTCTAACGGGGATAAAGTTTTATAAACTACTTGAGATTTACAAAACTTTGTTGCGGAAGGTGAACTTTATAAACTGCTTGGTGATTTTGTTGGAATCCTGTTGGAGAATCTTGAGAAGCTTGGTGACTTCATTGGGGAATTTTCCCCAGATGTTAAAGTAGTAGTTTGGAGATTGTTGTTTGGTCGGGGATATGATAACATGGCACTTTTAGTCTGCATATTGCGAATGTGGAATAAACCTTGTAGTAGGACATCTCTGCCTCTGTACCTGCTGGAGAAGGTATCTGTCGAGGATCTTGTGGATGGCCCTTAGATATTGTCCCATTTTTTAAAGTCATTAGAAATTGTCTTTCTATTGTTATACGTGTATTTGTAAGCAGTAATCATATTCAAATGCATATGTTCAAAAATAATCATTGTATGTTTTTGCACAAAAAATAAAAAACAAAATTTTTACACTTTCAACGGGATAGTTTTGTATTAACTTGAATACACATTTTTATACAAGGAGATGGAAATTCTAGTAGGAGAATGTCGTTGTAAGAATGGAAATTATACAAAAGAGTATACAAATAAATACAGCTATGTGAAATAATCCCATTGGGTTCCCATTCTTCGATTGCCTTTATGTCTTTGAGCGTCTCACCCCTTTCGCTACATGTCCGAAGTTGATTGGATTGATTAGTAACTCTTGAGCTTGATAGTTGATATTTAAGATTGGATGTAAGGTGATCCAACGGGACATAGTTATATGCTTTAAATCCCTAACTTTTTCCTAGACCTCCCTTTCGGATTTTCAGTCCACCGGGATACCCTTTTTTGCCCAAGCCGCCTTTTCATGTTTTTGACTTGCCGGGTGTACAGATTTTTTATGTATATATCTAGTTTTTTCCTGAATCCTTTTGGTTCACCGGGATTCCCTATTTTTTTCCTAGGCCAGTCGACCTAGTGGGTCTTTGTTTATGCGTAGTATGTTTTAACTATGTCAGTATTTACAGGGTGCGGAAGGTCGTCACCGTCCATAGTGTTTAAGATCATGGCTCCACCCGAAAATATGTTCTTGATTACAATGGCCCTTCGTATGTGGGAGTCCATTTTCCCCTGGGATCACCTTGTGGCAGTATGATGCGCTTGATTACCAGGTCACCAGCCTGCTATACCTAACGCCTGACCTTCTTGTTGAAAGCTTTGATCATACGTTTTTGGTACATCTGACCATGGCAGACAGCCGCGAGCCTCTTCTCATCAATCAAGTTTAGCTGGTCAAGTCGAGTCTGGACCCACTCGTCTTCATTCAGCCCTGCATCCTTCATGATTCTCAGGGAAGGGATTTAGACTTCAATGGGCAAGAAAACTTCCATACCGTATACCAAAGAGAAAGGGGTTGCCCCTGTTCATGTGCACATTATGGTGCGGTAACCATGAAGATCAAATGGTAACATCTCATGCCAATCTTTATATGTCACCTTCATCTTTTGTATGATTCTCTTGATATTTTTGTTAGCAGCTTCAACAATTCCATTCATCTTCGGCCAATAGGGAGAAGAGTTATGATGCTAAATCTTGAATTGCATGCAAAGTTCAGTGACCATAGTATTGTTGAGATTGGTACCATTATCTGTAACGATTCTTTCTAGAATACTGTACCGATATATAAGATTATGTTTGATGAATCGGGCCACAACGTTGTTGGTAACAGAAGTAAATGAAGCTGCCTCGACCCACTTCGTGAAGTAATCAATGGCAACCAGGATGAAGCGGTGTCCATTAGAAGCCGTAGTCCTAATTTCTCCAATCATATCGATGCCCAACATTGCAAAGGGCCAAGGAGCAGTCAAGACGTTCACAGGAACCAGAGGCACATGTACTTTGTCATCATAGATCTGGAATTTGTGACAAGTCTGCGAATGTTGAGAATAGTCAGCCTCCATGGTGGACCAGTAGTATCCTGCCCGTAGGATTTTTTTAGCCATTGAGTGCCTACTAGAACGAGTGCCAAAGTTACCTTGTGTAAGTTAGCCATAATCCTTTCCACCTCACTCTTGTCTACACATAAAAGCAAGGTAGAATCATGATTGTGCTTGTAGAGGATCCCGTTACTGAGGAAGAACTTAACAGAGAACCTCCTTAGCAACTTCTTATCATTGACTGAAGCTCCCTCAGAGTATTCTTGGGTTTCGAGATATCTTTTGACTTCATGGAACCAAGGCTTGTCCACTACTTCTTCAATACCAATCTCGTGGCAGTATGCTGGCTCGTCCATCCTCTCAATGGTGATATGAGGAGCCTCATTATCCCACCTGACCTTGAACATGGATGACATCGTAGATAACACGCCTGCTAGTTGATTTTCCTCTCGTGGAAAATGCTCAAAGGTAACTTCTTAAAAGTATGGGATTAATGCCAACACATGTTCTTTGTACGGGATGAGATTAAGATGCTTCGTGTCCCATTCTCCTTTGATCTGGCTGATTACCAAAACCGAGTCTCCAAACACATTTAAGAACTTGATCCTTAAATCGATTGCAGCTTTGAGACCCATGATACATGCTTCATACTCAGCAATATTGTTGGTACAGTTGAAACACAACCTGACAATGAAAGGAGTATGACAGCCTTCAGAAGATATGATCACAATGTTGATGCCATTTCCAAGGGCGTTGGAAGCCCCATCAAAAACCATAGTCCATCGAGATACTTTTTCAGGTCCTTCATTCGGTCCAGGTTCTTCACAATCAGTTACTAACATGATGTTCTCGTCCAGGAACTCAAAATTCATGGATTGGTAGTCATCCACAGCCTGATGAGACAAATGGTCAGCTAGTACACTTCCCTTAATTGCTTTATGGGTTGTGTATTGAATGTCGTACTCGGTCAGGATCATTTGCCATCTTGCTATTCTTCCGGAGAGAGCGGGCTTCTCAATGATGTACTTGATAGGGTCCATCTTAGATATCAACAAGGTAGTGTGGATCAGCATATACTGTCTTAGTCGGCGAGCAGCCCATGCCAAAGCACAACAAGTTTTCTCGAGCAGTGAGTATCTTGTTTCACAATTGGTAAACTTTTTGCTAAGGTAGTATGTCGCATGCTCTTTTCGACCAGACTCGTCATGCTAACCCAACACACACCCCATTGAATTATCTAACACTGTTAAGTACATTATCAAAGGTCTTCCTTCCACTGGAGGCGTCAGAATTGGAGGCTCCTAAAGGTATTCCTTAATTTTGTCAAAGGCATAATAGAAATCGCCATTCCACTTCACTTCTTGATCTTTCTTTAGTAATTTGAAGATTGGATCACAAGTAGCAGTCATATGTGAAATGAACCTGGCAATGTAGTTTAGGCGTCCCAAGAATCCTCTAACTTCCTTCTCAGTGCAAGGAGTCAGAATTTCTTGTATAGATTTGACCTTTGAAGGATCCACTTCAATGCCTTTGCCGCTGACAACAAAGCCTAAGAGCTTACCGGATCTTACTCCAAAGGTACATTTATTCGGGTTCAACCTCAGTTTATATTTCTTCAGCCTGTCAAATAGCTTCTGTAGGTGATCAAGGTGTTCCTATTCAGTCTGAGACCTAGCTATCATGTCATAAATGTAGACCTCTATCTCGTGATGGATCATATCATGAAACAAAGCTACCATGGCGCGCTGATAGGTTACCCCGACGTTCTTTAGCCCAAATGGCATAACTTTGTAGCAGAAAGTGCCCCACTGTGTGATGAAGGTTGTCTTCTCCATGTCTTCATGTTCCATTTTGATATGATTATACCTGGAGAAACCATCCAAGAAGGAGAATACCTTATGTTGTACGGTGTTGTTAACCAGAACATCAATGTGAGGAAGCAGAAAGTCGTCCTTGGGGCTTGCCTTGTTCAGGTCTCTGTAATCCACACACATACGTACCTTACCGTCCTTATTAGGCACTGGAACAACATTAGCGACCCATTGTGGATAGGACGTGACAACTAAGAAACCGACATTGAACTGTTTCATGACATCAACCTTGATCTTTTATGACATATCCGACCGCATACGATGAACCTTCTGTTTCACTGGAGGGCAATCCTCTTTTTATGGTAGGCGATGAACCATAATATCGGTGTCAAGCCCTGGCATGTCTTTGTATGACCAGGAAAAAACCTCAACATAGTCATGTAGCATCTGTATTAACCGCTGTTTGACACTAGGCTCCAAGTTAGCACCTACCTTGACTTCTTTTATGTCCTCTTTAGTACCCAAGTTCACTGTCTCATCTGGTTCATCATGAGGTTGTATTTCCCTTTCTTCATGTTTTAACAGTCTGACAAGCTTTCCTGGTACCTCACAATCTTCCTCACCTTTGTCCTCAGCTTGGTTGATCAGATTTCCAAAGTCATAATGAGCAATAGTAGAACTGTTATCAATGGGATCCAAAGTGGATGTAGATCTGTAGTTTGATATGTGAGTGTGTGTAAGAGCATAGCTATTTTGATAAAGTAAAAATGAAGAAAAGAAAGGAAGAGAGCGCAAAATTTGTATATAAAAAACGTCCAATGCTTTATTAATGACATATGAAAATGAAACATGATAACCCTCACAAATAAACCATTGCGCCTCGGGTAAGACACAAGGTCTTAGAGTTTGTATTACTCATTTATTACATATCCAAAAAAAGGACAATTACTCCTGAATAAAAGTAATTGGCACAAACTTTTAGTCTTCCAGTTGGTGAGTCCTCCGTTCACAGTTGGAAAGATCCACTGGTCCAGGTCACAGTCACTATCACTGTCCTCCAAAGCATTAACCCCATGATTGTTGATGCGTAGGGGTGGTCCTCCAGCACGAGCACAACAAATAACCCTTTGAGCTCCTGATGTAAAACCCAAACCAAATTTTTCATATTTGTAGGGAATATCGGGAAGTTGCCCCAAATTGTACACCCACCTTTTTTAACAACTGCCCTGACATCTTTCAAAGAGGTCATCTTTAGCGCAGGCCTAGTAGTCTTTGGAACACTGGCAGAGGTTTTGATTGTAGCAACGGTCTGTGGAACCTCCTCAAAGTTCTGACAGGGGGTCTCAATGAACTCTCCGTCCATTTCAACGTACCTGGAAGAGTTCAGGTGGCTCACCATGTACTCCTCCCCATGAACTGTGATAATTTTCCCATTGACTGGGTACTTCATCATTTGATGTAAGGTGGAAGTCACAACACCAGCCCCATGGATCTCGGGTTGACCCAATAAACAGGAGTAAGATGGGCGGATGTCCATCACATAAAAATTGGAATTAAAAGTCTGAGTGCCCACTTTGATAGGGATGTCCACCTCCCCATGCACCACTCTTTTAGAATTGTCAAAGGCTCTCACCACAATGTTGCTAGGCTTCAGAGTCAATCCTTCACAATCTTACCTGTCAAGGGCCTTCTTGGGCAGAACATTCAGTGATGAACCTGTATCCACTAGAACATGGCCCAAAGTAGTTCCCCTGCACTCAATAGAGACGTGCAGGGCATTATTATGTTTCCTTCCTCTGGGATTCAGATCAGCATCAGAGAAACGTAGCCCATTGTCAGCAGTCAAACTGGCCACACAGTCTTCAAATTGATTAGTAGAGGTTTCTTGAGGCACATGAGCAGTCTTGAGGAATTTCACTAAAGCCTTGGCTTGGGCTTTAGAGCATAGTAATAGGGCCAGCATTGAGATCTTGGAAGGGGTCTTCCCCAGTTGTTCAACCACATTGTAGTCACTCTTTTTTATAATCTTCAATATCTCTCCCATCTCCTTTTTAGAATCCTCAGGAATAGCTTCTGGATGTGCCTTCATTCGGACAAGCTCAACCAATACCTCTTTGCGCCGAGTCTCGGCCGACTCGTTAGCAGGGATAACAGTAGGACTAACAGTAGGAGTAGTCATAGGAATACAGACAGGAGTAGCAGTAGGGATAATCACAGGAGTAGCAACCGCTTTAGGTGGAGAGATCTCGAGAGAGAAAACTCTTCTGCTTCTTGTTATCTTACTGGTCCCAACGATATTACTAATGTCAGGATCAGAGTCTTCAGCATCTTCATCTTTAACAATCACCAAATCTCGCTTGACGCCATGGTAATAGACGCCAGCCCCATAATTCCAGGGAACAACTTTATCCGAGGAATATGGTATAGGTCCATGGAAAGTAATTATCAATGGAGCAACTTTCAGAACAGATGTAATCCTGATAGGTCTTTTGGAGGAGACCTTGGGAAGATTGGCGGAAATGGTAATGAAAGAAACATCTTCACATGGAGCACTTGTAACTGGAGTCTTCTCAAACAAGATTTCTTTATCATCTATCAGGAACTGAACGCCTTCCTTCAACAAATGGCAACCATTAGGTAAGGACAAACATAAGTGGAAACCTTCACCATAACTCAGAAATAAACCGGCCTGCAAGAGATTCTTCTTAATAGTCAGAAGTGGAGTAGCTAGTTCATCCACATAAACAACAAATATGTCATCATCAATATCATTGACACCACGGTTGTGCTTGGGCATAGGGGAAGTAATAACATTAGGAGTCTCAGGAGAGTCAAATTCAATCTCCTTTACTTCAATCAAATCCTGCACTTTATTCTTCAAAGCCCAATAGTCGTTTGTATCATGGCCCGGACTTTCATAATTGTAAGCACACCGAGCATTTGCATTATAGTGAGGAGATGTAGTGTTGGGATTCTTGGAAGCCTATTTCAGGGTAACCAAATTGGATTTCAGTAGGTGTGGTAAAACCTAAGAGAAGGTCATGTTGATTCGGGTAAACTGTCTCCTTGGCTGATCTGTTCTGGACTGATTATTCCATTGTCGGTTTGATGCAGAATTGGAAATCATAACAGCCTCTACCTTCGGACAATGCTCAAATTTGTTAAGATTTCTTTGGCCATAAGCAGCACTGACCTCCTTCTTCCATGTGAATGGTTTCTTTGCAGTGATGGAGGATTTATCCCTCTTTATCTTACCACTTTTAATGCCAGCCTCTACTTGTTCACCCGTCAAGATCAATTCCGTAAACCCAGTAGAAGAACTTCCAATCAGGTGGTTAAAGAATGGTATGGATAATATGCCCAAGAACATGTCCACCAGCTCCCTATCAGACCATGGAGGCTGGACTCTTCCCGCAAGGTCTCTCCATTTTTTGGCATAGTCCTTAAAGTCATAGCTGGAATCCATAGACATGCTTTGCAACTGTGTACGAGTTGGGGCGAGGTCAACATTATATTGGTACTTCTTATAGAAAGCAGCAACCAGATCTTCCCAATTATGCACATTGGTTCTTTCTAGTTGATAGAACCATTCCAGCTGAGTCCCTGCCAAACTTTCCTGGAATAAGTGTACCCACAAATCCCTATCAGTAGTGTGGGGATGAATTTTCCTAACATACGACCTTAAATGTAGCTTAGGGCAAGAGACACCTTCGTACTTAGAAAATGTAGGGACCTTGAACTTCCGCAGGATGACCACCCCTGAGACCAGTCCTAACTCTTAAAAGTCCAACCCAAGCACCATTTGGATCTCCATGGAATTGAGCTGATCCTCCAGTTGTTTGTATTTATCACCAGCAGGAGGATACTGCTCCTCAGAATAGTCAGGTTCATCTTCTTCAGACTCCCTCGTGTTATGGTCTTCTTCTCTTAGCTCTCCATCCTGATTGTCTCTCTCTCCCTTGACGGAGTTGTGAGCTCTGAAACGTGCTTCACTGGTCCTTTGAACCTTCTTCCTAAATTCAAAACACCCACTGGCTTCTTTTTCTTCTTCTTGTCCTTGAGAATTAGAGCTTTCAAATCTTCTTGTCCCTTATCCAGATTTAGGAACATTTCTTGGGATTGAGCATTATGTGCCTGAAGCTCCTTAAATGTTTGTTCAAGAGCCATTGCTGAAATAAAAAACAAAGAAGATAAGAAACTTGTCCTGAAACCTGTTTATGCAATGATATCTATGGTATATGTATGCAATATTTTCAAGGACTCCGGGAAATTTAAATTTGTGAACCAAAATGAAAGAAAGAATTCATTAGTAGAATTCAAAATACAATTGCCTTTTTAGGCTTACAATTAAAAAAATTCTAAGATCTAAGACATCAGGTTAGCCATGGGCGCTTCCTCTTCGTGACGAGATAAGCATTAAGACTTTTTTCTTCGTGAAGTTGCTTCATAAGCTCCAACACTTTCTTCTCATTGACATAGAAATGATCTCTAAAGGTATCCCTTTCTTTCTTCAACTGAATCCAGGATCTCTGCAGCTCTTCAAGATCAGTGGGCGTGTCAGGATGGAGAACTGTATAAGGAATATCCCCTTCGGAAATGGGCTCCACAACCATTGGTAAGATGGCTATATACGACATTATAAGGTTCTGAGCGCAAGCTCGTACCCATTTGAGATAAGGTTCCATTGGGATGGAAGTCTTAGGCCCCAAAGTCCTGGTATCAAATCTGTTTACCATGCCCCAAGCTCGTATAAACCTCTGATGATACCCTTGAGAATCATCCTTGTAGTTAAACACAATGCCCTGGATAAGCATATCGTGGGGACCATCCCTACGAGCATAACCAAATTTTCATAAAGCCAGAGAAGGATTATATGTTATGCCTCCCCTAATTCCAAGTAGTGGGACATAAGGGAATTCCCAACAATGGTCAATGACAGAGATATATCCAATGGATCGGGAATACCAGAGAATATCCGAGTGAGAAAGTGACATTATCCTTCGCGACCAACCCAAGCCTTCTTCACTCTCAATACCGATTTAGGGAGGTGAGAAATAAACCACCTTGATAGCAATGGCACGCAACATATAAGAATCCCTTTTTTCTTCATGGTGTGAGTGTGTAGGGTATGCAAGATGTCTCCGAGTAGAGTAGGCACATGGTTACAAGAGAGGAAAACCTTGATAGCATTCACATCTATGAGAAAGTATGTATTAGGGAACAACACTAAACCATAGATTAGAAGGGCCAGAACCTCCTCAAAAGCTTGGAAATCCAAATCATCCCAAAATTGGTGAGCCTTCTCGTACAGAAACTTGGCAAGAAAACCCTTAACACCACTTCTTGTTTCCCAGTTGGATACAATGTCAGACCGTTTCAGATGTAAAGTTTTTGCAATGACCTCTGGCTTGGGAGCTTCTTCTAAACCGGTGAAAGGCGTTTGATCAAGAATAGGTATACCTAATATTTGAGAGAACTCTTCCATGGTGGGCACCAACTGATAATCTGGAAAGGTGAAGCAATGGTGGTTAGGGTCAAAGAATTGAAAGAGTACACTCATCATCTTCTCATCAAAACCCGAGATAACCAGATTGAGAAGTCGACCATAGTTCTTAGTAAATGAGGAAGTCTCGTGAACCCTTGATACTAGCTCTTTGAGTTGGAGAGGTATTCTCACGGAGCTGATTCGGATAGTATTTCTATGAGCGGAAGCCATGATCAACAAAATAGAACAAAAATAAAATCCCCCGGTCCTTGAAATGGTCAGTGTAATGAAAAATGGATTTTATGATGCATGATGTCATGTTTAAGCAAACTAATCACACACAAGCAAAACACAAAAGACCTTAGGTTCAGGGTTGCATGGAGTTTATAGGTAACTACCCTCTTTCAATTTTAGTTGGTTCAACCTGTCCTATAAATAATAATTGGGTTCTAAGGAGTCTCAATATCACTGATATTTCTTTATTGAGAATTATTTTAGCTTAAAAATCTTTTCTTGCGGCCGAAACATCTCGAAAGTCTGATCTCAATGAGTGTAGCATCGAGTATCAACCAATCCCCAGCTTTACACTGAGGCCGGCTATATCACTACTTTATAATGGTCAAGTTTGTCCAACTAAGGTTCTAAGGTCCGTTAGTGCTTCACGACACCACGCGGCGACCCCGTATTCTCCTCTATTCAACATAAGGGATACCGATACCAACCAAAGTATCACACTAACACAGCTATCGCTTCAACCATATCGGTCTATGTCGTACAGTCTCCACGATATATTACTGTTTACCTAAAAATATACCCCTGATCCGGGTGTAGGATCTATAGTAACAACCAAAACAACCCTCCAAGGATAAAGCATACTGTAATACGGTGGCAGAACTGACTATTTTTAGTTACTACTATTTTTTACGTTTTTTGTTCGCAAATGTACGGTAAGCAAGAGTCGCCACCGTCTTTTATTTTATCCAACAAAATAAAAGGGAAAAAGAACAGAAAAAACCTTTTTTGAGATGTTTCTGAGTACGGGGGGTAGATTATAGAAAGGGAAGGTGTTAACACCCTTTCTATCTGTGGTTTTCCACGGGCTCTTAGGTACTTGCTCATTTTTAAATTGCTTTTGTGTGTGTTTTGAAAAGGTTTGAAAATTCCTTAGTGTGGCGTTTCACCTTATGGTAACCCTTGTGTCAGTCCTCAAGAGTGTGATAAAGCATTTTTGAAAACTTTGTTCGAAAAGTGTAAGTGTGAAAAAAACTAGTTGTTTTAAGCAAGTACTTAAGAGTTTCTACCTACTCGAAAAAGACTGTTCGTTTTCTTATTTCCTTTAGATAGTGATATCCTACTATTAAGGAGTACATAACTTCATCGTTTGGAGTTTGAGGGACAATCGAAAGGGACGATTACGGTCACTTAAGGCAACAAGGAAAGATCTCTTAGTAACTGTCCTAAAGTTCTAAGATCACATTTTGTTTTACCGAGACAATCTTCGAAAGGGACTTGCGATCTCTGAATTAAAGGACAGTCACTAAGAATTCTCAGGTTCGAGAATAGTGACCGTATTTTTCCGAGGCAACCGAAGTGGGAGATACCCTAGGGGTGAGCATGTGCAAGTGTTTGATTTCAGTTTGTTTATCTTTGCACAGTTAGGGTGTTTTACTGTTTTAAACATTCGATTTATCTTTCCATTCAATCCTATGATCATTCATCTAACAGTTAATAGTAGCGAAAAAATAAAATGCGAGAATCTTAAACCTAGCTATTACAAGGCTTTGGGGAGGGGGTTACATAACCAAACTTGGGAGAAAAGCGGTAAATAAAAGCAGTAATAAACCTAAGTTAAAAGCTATTACAAACTCGAAATAGATACAATAATTGTAATAAATAAATAAATAAATGCGCGCGAGAATAAATTAAATATCCTAAAGAATCTACTTAAATAAAGAAAATATTTTTGATTTTTTATTGAGAAGACTAAATATTTGTGAATTAAACCTAATTTTTTCTAATTAACTTTACTTAATGAAAACAAATCAATTTAATATCATTAAAATAATTAATTTCCAAAAAAACTAATTTTAATAAAAAAACCTAATTCTATATTTTTTTTATTTTATTGATTTTATGATTTAATATTAAAAAATGATTTTTAAAACTATAAAACAAATAACCCAAAATAATGAAATAAATAAGAAAAACAAGAATGGGCCTGATGCTGAAAGTGATTTTGGGGGTGCATGGCTGAATTTTGTAAAGCCCAGAATAGCTGGCCCATCTGCCTTACGCGTGATTCAGTGAGGCTCTCATCTGGGGGTTCACCATGCGCTGATTTTGTTAGACACTTGGATCTGGGTCACATGATGATCTAAGGGCTGGATCTGTGAGCGCATGGTGGAGGCTTGGATAGGAGATGCGTTGGATCTATAAGAAATTATCAAGAAAAATACAAAAGCTTACGCCTGGGATCGAACCCAGGACGTTTGCCTCACATATTCATTCCTTGACCATCTGCGTTGGAAAGTTAGGTTGTATATATAATAAATAAATAAAACATAAGCCAAACAAAACATTATGCCCAGGAAGCGCGCGTGGATTCAAACCCTCTAAATGGATGCTGCCACCTGATCTTCTTCTTCATAGGGCTGTCGTTTTTGATACCAGACCTTTACCTACAGACAAAATTGTCACTAAAAGCTATAGTGACAATTTCTGTCCGTAGCTACATCCCTGCAATATTAAAAACGTAATACAAGTAAGATAAATTAAAACTACAACTAGGGATCAATCAGAAATTTGCCCCTGAATGCTATGGTACCCGTAATCTGGTCCAATTTTCCCTAGAGAAGGAAACCCCAAATTCGAGCTTATGAACCCTAGCCATGGCAAGAAGCTATTCATGTGCTTAAACTTTAATCAAACCAATCAAAAACATTGCAAATGTGATAACAAGCATGGATATATGATCAAAACAGATTCATGATGGACAAATCATTAGAATCGAGTTTGAAAAAAAAACACAAACTGTGACTGTTAGAGAGCACGGTTCTTGATGTTTCAGGCTTTGGGAATGCTTGCAATGGCTTCAGTGAATGTTTAGGAGTGCTGTTGTGTCCTTAGAATGCTCTGAATTGGCCTCTATAGGAATATAAGGTCTTCACTTTCTTGGCCAAAATTTGGAATTTGTTATTGCTGTTTGAAGCAGATGCGCAGCCTCTTCCTCCTTGTTAGGGTTCACAATGCTTGTGTATATGTACTAAATCAATCTAGGGTAGCATAATTGGAAAGAATCACAAGATGTATTTTTTATTACTTTTTGATTCAAATCTTTCCACATTTGGAGATTTCTTCTTGTTTTCAATCTTGCACGTTTTTCCTTGGCTATAGACAGCTTGCATGATCTATAATTCAATGCAAAACAAATCTCATTCCATTGATTTTATTTATTTTGATTATATTTGAATTTTAAATAAATAAAATCAAAATAAATTAGGTAAATAAATAAATGAGGCAAGAAGGGTCCCATGGGTCGTGGACCATTCTAGGGATAAGATTTAATCTTGAAAAAGACAGACCCATGTGAAAAAAATGCAATTTTGAGCATTGTTGACTTTGTGCAAATTTCCAAAAATGGCCAACTTCGACAATGCATATCTCTCTCAATTTTGACCCTAAGAGGGTGTTCTTGGACTTTTTAGAAAGCTTAGGATGTCCTTTAATCAACCCTTTTGGTTTCATATCTATTGGATCTTCCATGTTCATGTAAGAAACTTTGACCCAAAAGGTGTTTTTGTTGACTTTTTTGGAAGGACCTATAATGTATAAGCTTGTATCTTTCAAATGGTGCTTTTATTGGACTTGAGGGCTGAAGAGAAGTTGTAGGGAATTGGATTTTCTTCAAAATGATTCGTGGATGGGAAATTTCTGATAAAGTATGAGAAAGTTATGCCTGGTTAAAGTTTGGTTGACTTTTCCTATAGGAACCCTAATTTAGCAACTTTTGAGTTTTGATGAATTAGGAGCATTCCTTGAGGAATCACGATCAAACCTTGATAAAATGATGGATATCACTTCAAAATGTTGATGTTGACCAAAAATCTTGAAGTTTGACTGTATTTGGGTCACAGTTGACTTTTGCCCTAATACAGTTGATTTTCAGGCATTTGAGCAGTTGACTGAGCAAACTTGTTGTGTAAGGCATGAAACTTGGCATGGATGATCTATACGACATATTAGGATAATGGAGACCATTTGGGACCCTTGGAACTCAACCATCTTGAAACCCTAGTTTGAGGCTCATTGTCTTAGGAGGAGGTTTTGTCTGGTCAATCCTTAGTCAACTTGAGCAATTAAGGACCTCTAGGAGTATGTTTTCTGTGAAAATGGGAGGGAAAATTTCGGGGAACAACACATACAAAGCACATAAAGAAGTTTAATAATGAACTAACTCTAAGGTAAACCCCACTTTTTATTTGTTTTCCCGAACAGAGTCGCCAGTTCTGTGATACGGTGGCAGAACCGACTATTTAATACCGGTTTTTGCATTTTGTGTTTACAAATGTTGTGGTAAGAAAGAGTCTCCATCGAATTTTCTTTTATCCAGATTAAGGAAAGGGTAAAAAGAATAGAAAAATACCTTTTCGAGATTATTCTGAGTAAGGGGGTAGATTATGGAAAGGGAAGGTGTTAGCACCCTTTCCATCCGTAGTTATCTACGGGCTCTTAGCGGTTTGCTCATTTTGAAAGTACTTGGTGCTTTGTGTGTTTTAAGAATACTTGGAAAATGCCTTAGTGCAGCGATTTGCTTTGTGTTAACTCTTGTATCAGTCCTCAAGAGTGTTAACAAAGCAAATGTTTTAAAAAATTGTTTTTTTGAAAAGTAGTATTTGTGTAAGTGCAAAATGTTTTTGAGCAAACTTCTAACAGCTATCTACTCTTATACTCGAAAAGGGTAGTTATTTTCCTCCTATCCTTTAGACAGTGCTATCCTACTATTAGAGAGTAGGTAGCCCTATCGTTGAATGTATGAGGGACATCGAAGGAACGATACAGTCACGAAAGCAACTTATGGAGACACTTTAGCAAATTTGTTTACGGACTACATCATTTACCGAGAGGTAACTGTAGGGTCATCGAGGGACTATGATATTTTTGATTTACGGGTCTTTGCTAAAGCGTCCCTGTTTCGAGGGACACGACTGCTTTATTTCTGAAGGCAACCAAAGTGGGGTACCCTAGAGGTGTATATGTGCAAGTGTGTTATGTTCAGTTATTTTTGTCTTTTTGTTATGTTTGCTAACATTTTATTATTAGTATTTCCATACATGCCTAGTTACTAGCAGTAAATATGTACAAAATATAAAGTGCAGAAGTATAAACCTACACTATTATATTGCCTCGGGGAGGGGGTTTTTACATGTCCAGGAATGAGGGGATAAATAAATAAATAAATAAGACAAACTTTTTGTTGTTTTTTATTTTTGATTTAAGAAAACAATGAAAATTTCCCTAAAATCCTTTTAGAAAATAAAGTTGATTTTAAGAAAATAGTCTAAGTTTTTTTTTTGTTTTTTTTTGTTATAAAAATAAAAATAATTTAAACATATAAATCAAACCTAATTCTATTTTATTTTAAATTAAGAAAAGGTTAAAGTTTAATTAATTAATCAATTTTTAACTTGATAAATGAAACAGCTAGCCTAATGTTTTTTTTGTGATTTTTGATTTTAATGCTAAAATAAATAAAAGGAAAAGGTCAATAAAAAATGAAAACAAAAGTAAAAAAAAAAACAAATGGGGGCATCCTTTGATTGCAGGGAGAAATGGGGATTTTTCGATCCATAGGGGATGCTGCCTTCGATTCAGAGGAAGATGAGATTTTTCATCCAGGAGGGATGTTGCCTGTTTCGATGGACGAAAATGCTTCCTTTCGATCTAGAAGAGGAAATCTGCTTTTCGACTCAAATATGTATGACAAACATTAGAATAAATAAAGATGCGGGACCTGGGTGTCGAACCTAGGTCCTTTGATCCTGTGCGCACTGGTCTGCAAAGATATGGTAGCAAACGAAAAGTATGACCTAGGTGCCAAGCCCAGTCCTTCGATTCTATGCACAATGACCTTACTTAGGCTGAATCTACAACAAGTGTTAGAAAACAAAAGGAAACAAATATAGGCTTTTTCGTTACCAACAATGGTGTATAGATATGTGGTGTTGGAGATGCCTAGTGCTTGAGCATGTTCTCTGCCAACTTCAAGGAATGAGTGGAGTATTGTTGAAGATTCCTTCGATTTGGATTACGTATGAGGATTTTGATACCTTTGGAGTGGTTTATGGGGCAGCGTATGTGTGTAAAAAACCATCCATGGGTTTCTGTCTCCCGTCTACTTATATAGAGAGGATGGAGGGGACAAGAGAACACAAATTTAAACAGCCATAAACAAGTGTTTTTAATGCCACGAATGATATTTTGTAACGCTCCAAAAATCATGGAAACTTGTCCCTTTTGAATTTGAATGAACCTGGACATGCTCCGTCTTTCGAATGCCTTCAACCCCTGCCCTTCGATTGGCCTCAAGTTGCCACTTTCGACTGGACCTCTTGTGTAGCCTTCGACGGGATCATATTCTCATCACTGGGACTTCTTCGTTTGGACCCCTATTTAGGTAGCCCAAACGAAAACTCTTTCCTGGCCAATGAATTTGCTTGTGCACGTTGGCTTAAAATTGGCAGTATGTTGGCTTTTGGGCCTGCAGGCCTCTTTGAACATTTTTCTTTCGTTTTGTCTAGTAATATCCTTCTTTTTGAACCAATGTGTGTGCTCTTTTGAAGGGGTCACATGCATGCTTTGTGCCTTCTTCGAATGGATCTCCAAGGTGTGTCCTTCGACTGGACCTTTGGAATGCTCTTTTGAAGGGGCCATATTGTGCTATAGTGCAGAAACTGAGCTGAGGAGTCTTGGTCTTGTGCATTAAAGGCAAACACGAAGGAAGTCCTTGCCTTATGCTTCCGACACAAGCATGGAGGGACTTTTGGCCTAGTGAATCGAAGGCATGTTGATGAGTCTTTGCCTTGTGAAACCAAGGCAATCAGATGGGTTTTTTCCTTGTGAAACCAAGGCAGACATGAAGAGGCATACGTGCACAGGTGACAAGCTGAGGGACCTTTTGCCCAGTGGGAACTTTGTGAATTGAAGGCCAGTTTGAAGAAGTTCTTGCTTTGTGCGCTGAAGGAACGCACAAAGGGATAATTTGCCTAGTCAAAGCAGGAATCAAGCTTGCTCCAAAGACATCAAATGCCTAATCAAAGCAGGAATCCAGCTTGCATGCAGATAGCCATTGCATTTGTGAATCAAGCCAGCATGCAAAGCCAATGGTGCAATCGATGGAGCATTAACAAGAGCCCCCCCCCCCCCCCCCTTTGGATCCAAGGAGGCTGTTTCAAAGGAAACACATGCCCAATCGAAGTTGGTATGTAGCAAACAAGCAAAAGACCAAGGCTTCAATCAAAGCTTGGAAATTTTAGGTAAGCTTGGAGGAGGTTAGGCGCTCAATCGAAGCCTGTCCAAATTCCAGTCAAAAGACACCTTGTTCATGCCAATTGAAAGACCTTGTTCATCTTCAAAAATTTTATTTTTCTTTAACCAAGTGTTTGTAATCACCTATGTAAGAGACAAATCTTGGGAAAATATGAGAGGGAAAATTTTGGGGTACAACATAACGACTCCTGCCTCATGAATCCAGGGTTGTCACAACGAACAACTGTAGGCTGGAAAGGTATCCATGACTTGAAAGGTTATTTGAAACATATGGGGACCTATGTATATTGGCAACTCCACCTCTCCAATGACATATATTTCATTGAACCATCAAAAGCTTTCACTACAATACCACTGTAGCGCATATGAGTTCCTTGATATTTGAGCTTCTCCAGAGTACTCTTTGGTATCACATCAAGAGCAGAGCCATTATCTATCAACACATTAGACAAGGCATCATTCTTGCAATTCAGAGATATGTGCAAGGACATATTTTGATTTCTTCCCTCATCGGGCAGTTCATCAATACCAAAATTTAGATTATTCCAAGCCATGATATTTCCCACAACACCGCTAAACTGGTCAATTGATACATCCTTCTCAATAAACGCTTGGTCCAAGACCCTAATTAGATATTCCCGATGAGCTTCAGAATTTATTAATAATGCCAGAGTGGAAATTTTGGATGGAGTTTGTAGTAATAGGTCAACAATTTTATAATCGCTATCTTAATGATCTTCATCAGATTATCAACGTCCTTTTCCAACACAATGCCACTAGTCTTTCCTTCTACCTTCTTAGGTTCAACACTAGATTCAACAGTCTTCTTACTAGAATCAACATTTCCTTGAAAGGTAGGAGTGAATACACGACCACTAAGGTTCACCCAACTGGCCTCAACAATGTTTTTAATATGAGGCAAAGGATGAATTGGAACTTCCATGCCGTCTTCCATAATAGTTGCATTATACTTGTAAGGTATAGCCCTATCAGACTCATACTGAACAGGACAAGGTAAATAGATAATCACGAGTGTTACAGCAGGCTTACTGCAGTATGCAATTTCCATGGGATTAACAATGTCAAAGTGTGGTACAATGACATTCACCTCGGCCTCTTCAGCATATTCAACAGGTATTTCATCAGGAATTACAAAATCATTATCAAAAGTCACACTTTACTCAGTAGACTCAAACTCATTAGGAGTCATAAACTCATCTGAAAATATAAACTCAACCTCATAGTCTTCCATCATATTAACCTCTTTATACTCAACTCTTGGTCGGATTATGTGGATAAGTCCCTCATCCATCATTTATAAGAAATCACTTCCCACTTTATCACATCCATGAATATATGTACTGTAGACACTGCAACCTGCATGATCATGTGTGTAGTAGTTGAATTCACAAAGATCATCATGAACTTGCACAAAATTACCTCTTACCAGGTTTATATAAAAAATTCTAAACTCTCCAAGACATCCAGAAACCATGTTCACGACATTCCCTCCTCCATGCTTGGGTAGCGGATTGGCTTGAACATTTAGACCTATGTTTTTTAAAGACAAGATACCAGATCTCACTAGCTTCTGAACTTCAGCTTTCAATGGATAACATTTTTCGATACTATGCCTTAGGGCTCCCTGATGAAAGGTACAAGTCAAATCGGCTTTGTAGTACCAAGGCAATTTCTCAGGGATGGCAGGAGGAGACCTAGTCTGAACTAGATTCTTCTGGATTAATGCATGAAATAACTCAGTATAGCTCATTGGTATATGATCAAAGGCTTCTCTTTTTATATGTTTCCCTTTGTTAGCTTGTTGAGGTGCTTTCTAATAAGTAACAGTGGTTGGAGATGTGTTAACAATTAGAGTCATCAAGGCAACATGTTGCTAATGTTGGTGATTCCTTCTAGGAGAGTTACTTCTTCTCTCCTGAAAAGTAGCATTTGTGACCCCTTCTTTTTTCTTATAGAAACCATATGCCCCCTTCTTAGTACTACTGGAACCTCCATCCCTTGATAAATATTCTTCTCTAATAACTTCTTCCAATTGGACGCCCATACCAACCATCTCAGTAAAGTCACTGGGCGCACTGACCACCATCTTTTCATAGTAGAATGAACCAAAAGTTTTCAAAAATACCTTGGTCATCTCCTTTTCCTCCATTGGGGGCATAACCTTAGTAGCAATCTCGCGCTAACATTGCGCATATTCCTTGAAGGATTCTTGGTCTTTCTGGGTCGTTGCTCTCAACTGATCACGATTGGGAGCCCTGTCCATATTATACTTGTACTGCCTCACGAAGGCCTCACCTAAATCATTGAAAGTGCATATATTGGCACTATATAAGCTCATGTACTACTTCAATGCAGCACCAGTAAGACTATCTTGGAAAAAGTGGAATAGCAGGCGTTGGTCATCAGTGTGAGTAGATATCCTTCTAACATACATCACAATATGAGCACGAGGACAAGTACTTCCCTTAAACTTATAAAACTCTAACAACTTAAACTTAGCGGGTACCTTCACATTGGGACCCAAGCAAAGATCACTAACATTCTTCCCAAACAATTATTTCCTTCTAAGGGCCTTCATGTCTTTTTGCATTTCATTAAAGTGATCTTGGAAATCATCCATTTTGTCATAAAAACCCAGGTCTTCACTTGGTGTAGCAGTAACATGGTGTACTTCATCATTAATGACAAGAACAATATGCACAACAGGTGGTGTGGTAACAGTAACAGGCTGAGCAGGATGGGAAACTTCAACAGCAGGAGTATAACCTTCAGGAACAAAACCAGGAGGCATTCCCCAAGGATAACCATGGGGCATCGGGAATTGAGGAGAAAAAACAACTGGAGTAGCAGAAACGAGCACATATAGTATCTCAAAAATGACCGTTGTCTGTTGTTGTTGAGTAACATGAAGATATGGAGATGGAGGAGGGGGTGGCTGATTCTGAGAAGCCACCAGCAACTCTACCAAAGAAGTCAAATTAGCCATTTCAATTCTTAAGGAAGAAACTTCTTCCTTGAGTTCTCAACTCTCTTGTTCTAAATGTTCCATCTTCTTTTTGTAGTTAGCTCGAGTGTTGTAAGAGTGCAACAACTTGCTAACTGAACGAAGTGGGAGAAACATATGAGAAACCTGAAGAAAAACAAGAATGCAAAAATGTGTGCATAATGATGCATTATATTCAATGAAAATGTTTTTATTTTGATTATTAATTTTCAAGGAACTTTAAAGAATTGTAACAATTGCAAACATTAAAGGAGTAACATATTTTGAAACGTTGAATAATCTGATTTCATTAATAATTCTTGGAAGGATTACAAATTTTAGCATAAGTTTCATAAATCCTGAGATATAAGAGAAAAATATAGAATCTATAGGTCCTAAGGAGCCAAGGTAGAAGAAGATCCCACTTCATACCGAGGCTTCATTTTTAACCCCCTAATCTGATCCTCAACTGCTTGTTTTCTTCTGCAAACTTCTCGACAACTCCTTTTCATCCACCAGAAGAAGAAAATAAATGAGAATAGTCTTGCTCACCGGGACTTGGCTGAATGCTAGAGGAAAATAAATCCTCTTGCTTCTTCATCATCTCTACGAAATTTCTCTCAAGAATCTCAATCAAATCATCTTTCTCCTTTAGCTTCTCCTAGAGTGTTTAATATCCCATATACAAAGTATGATATTTGTTCTTCCAAGCATCTTTTTCTTTCTTCATCTTGGACAATGCAAGCTAAAGCTTTTCCAAATCAATTAACAAAATAAAAACGGGTTCAGGAAAGACCAATGGCTCGTGGTGAGGATAAGACATCTTTAGCTTAACGACCCTTGATTGCACTCATTGAAGATAAGGTTCAAAAGGAGCATTTCCTCTCTTTCCTAACTCTCTTCTTTCCTTTCTACGAATAGTATGCCACACTTTATTGATATTCTCTATGAATTCCCTATTATCTTCCCCTTCATTGAGAAAGGAAGCTGCTAAAAGCAAGTTGTTTTGCTTATCAAGCATAAGGTAACAAAACTGATGACGAGCTAGGATCATATTATAACCGATACCTCCTTTTTTACCAAGAAGAGGTACATTGAGAAACTCTCCACAACCATCAACAATGGTTTCCCAATCATAGATAGAATTGATCTAATGAACATAAGAATGACTAAGAGACATAATCTTCTGCCACCACCTTAACCAATCTTTAGTATCCCGAAAGGAAGAAGACTGCGGCAAGTGAGAAATAAACCACTTGTACAGTAATGCCGCAAAATAGACGACCATCCCTCCACTCTTGGAATTCCTGTAATGGATAGAGTAGTACGTATCTCCAAGCAAAGTTGGGACTGGATTCCAAATCAAGAAGATCTTAATGGCATTCATATTAACAAAATTTGGGATATTGAGGAATAAGACCAATCCATAGATAAGCTGAGCCAAAATAGTCTCAAAAGAATCCTTATTTTTGTCTTTAGCAAATGCACGAGCCCTTTCCATGAGAAAGTTAACACGAAACCCTAGAATACCACTCTTTGAAGTAAGGTGAGCTTTAATATGATCATACTTAAGATGAAACATTTTAGCAATAACAAGAGGTTCAAGATCTTCCTCTAAACCAGAAAAATGAACCTTATTAGCCACATGCAATCCAATCAAGCAAGAATACTCTTTCAGGGTAGGCATAAGCTGGTAATCTGGAAAGTGAAGCAATGGTACAAAGAATTGTAGAACTGGATCAGAGTGTTGAGAATCCTATCATCCACTTTAGCGTTCAAGATGCCCTAAAGTCTTCCATAACAGCCTCTGAACTTCTCAGGACTAACCACCCATGATGCTAGCTCCTTTAACTCTTTTATCTCAGGTTTTCTGAAACTATACTTTTGGGTGCTTCTCCTTCCAACATCCATGAACAATTACCTGCGATGTTTTCAAAGAGATTATTTTAAGTTCCTTGAAAAATTGATCAAAAGAATGCATGATGCAACAATCACACACAAGATCACAAACATGGGGTTTCAAAGGTTCGACGTCACAAGCATGAAGCCAAATGTACTACCCACAAGGTAAGGGCTAATGGTTTAAAAACCTGCAGAAAAAGGTTGTAAGGAAATCTCAAAGTCCTCGATCTTCCTTTGGATATTACCAACGTCCCAATTTACTCAGTAATTAGTAATATTTGTAGGAAAAACCCGTCTGGGTGCAGTATCGTGTAACAAATATACCATAATTGACTCCTGGATAGTCTTTGCACCACACCTAAAAGGCTAAGATGGGTTAAGGTTTCTACATCTCTCATCTTCACGGGCTCCCAGGTCAAAAGCAGAAATGTTTTTACAGTTAACTTGTTCAACAAATACTACCCCAAAGGGGCCTCCACTAAGCCAGGAGTTTTTTTCAAATCAACTTACTAAGGAATTTCTCCACATAAGTTGAAGTGATTATACCACCCCTTCTATCTTAAGTTTTCCCAAGTCCGAGTATAAGACTTATAAAGGACCACCAAGCATCCTGAAAACTAGAAAAATCTAGACAAAAAGGCATATATATAACAAGTAATAGCACATACACAAATAAACAAAGATAGGCTCAACCCACTTAGAGATTATTCCCCAGTGAAGTCGCCAATTTTTTCTGTAGCGGTAGAAATGTTGAGACTAAGCCATTGATTGACTTAACCCACAAATAAGTGAAATTCGTCACCGCACTATTATTTCATCTAAAGGAATGGAAAAGAGCGAATAAACCCAATGTAAAATAGAGATCGGGGTAAGGGGGTTGGTTATGCAAAAGGAATAAGAAGGGGATGAGATGAAAAGGGAAAAGGGAATGAAGTAGAGATAAACAAAAGTTAAATCCCACATTTGAACCAAAGAATTAATCAAGCTATCATTAAAATTATTCATCCATTTGGTGGAGTTTAACTCAACACCCAAGATCAAATGATGTTAATGAAGCTTATGATTAAAATTCACATGATCCAAGATCGGCCAGAATATATACAATAATAAAATTGCAATTAAAACAAAAATATAATAAGAAAATGATTTTTTTTAAAAGGGTTTTAAATTGAAAATAAAAGGGGAAATACCAAACCACAATTAAGACTTAAAATAAATAGAATCCAGAGGCATGGAAAAATCAGAAATACCTCAAAGTATATTCACAATTTTTTTTTATAGTTTTTAAAAGTCAGAAATTATTTCTAAAAATTGAAAATTAAGTGGAATAAACCAAAAATCACAAAAAATAGCAAAATTGAAAATAAAAATCAAATTAGGTCACCAACAATTGTCAAGATGTCATTGGATCATTCCATAATTATCTCAGAATTTTTAAAGATCTAAAAATATTTTTAAACAATTAAAACAAATCAAATAAAGAGAAAAATCATAAAAAATATCAAATCATAAAATAAATTTATGAAAAAATAAAAATCAGAAAGATAATATTTAAAAATATTTTTGTGATTTTTTTCATGATTTTTGAATTTGAAATGAATTTTTTATGATATTTTGAAGTTTAAAACAAAAATAGAAAAAGAATATAAGTCAGAAAAACAAGAGACATCAGATCCATCTCACTTAAACATGCTGGCACATCTGATGGATGAGAGGTGAGAATTCATGATGGATCTGAGTCAAAATGTGCACATGTAACACACAAAAGTTAGGTCACTTAAAATAACACAATTGGCGTTCCTTCATTGGTAGAAGAATGTCACATAGGTCGTCTTCAACCTCCAGCCATATGAAAATAGGGCGAAGGCCAGATCCTTCAAACGATAAAATTAGAGACTCACATTGGTATAATCAGATGCGTCTTCTCCAGACAATTTCAACCGTGTATTTGCGAAATATTTATTTAAAGCATAGCTCACTTGATTTGAAAAAAAACAGAAGGTTTTGAAAACTTCGAAATCAAAAATAGAAGCATCAAATGCATTGATTCACCAAAATTAAATTAATAGCAAGCATCAATGAACATCATAGACCATTCCAGTAATTTGAGTTAGAAGATTTGGTGCCTTAACGTACCTGAACTAAGTAGTAAAAGCTTGCTCTGAAACTCAACTTGGTCTGAGCATAATAGAGCATGATTTGGCTTGCTTTTTGTTTGAGGAGCTTCACACAAGTTCACTGAAGAAGAATAGAACAAGAATTTGAATTGAAAAGCAAGGAAATAGTGGATTCTAACTTTCAGAATAATGATTTATGGAGAGGAAGTGGAAGGGTGATTTTGGCACTCAAAATCTTTGGTAATGAATGAGGAATCATCCTCTATTTATAGGAGAATGATTGGTGAGCTCATATGTGTGAAATGATGAGAAATAGATGGAATTCATGTGAAGTTTAAAGAATGGAAAGTTTGATGTGCAATTCCTCAAAACTTAGCCAAATGATATGTTTCAAATCTTAAACAAGTCTAAACAAGTTTGTTAAACATGTTTAGATAAGAAATATGCATCAATTTTACGATTAGAAGCCACATTAACCAATTTGCAATTTGACTAGAAGTGAGAACTCAGTTTCAATTTGCTATCTTCAACTCCATGGTGCATCCTACTCAAAAGGCTTTAAGGTATAATTCTTGTTGGATTTGAAAGACCTTATCACCATGTTTACAATGTTCCAAGAAATTATTCATTTGGACATTTGAGATGAAAGTTGTGTCCATTTGAAATCGTGGAAAACAAATTGATTTTGACACTAAGAAAAATTTCCAAGTGTAGAGCTTCATGATGACCTATAATGTTTCGCAAAATTACAGGCCTTTCCACTCAAATTTAGCTCTTGATCCTTGAATATGAAATGAAGTAGACTCCTTGAATGGAATCATGGAATTGGGATCATTCAAAAATCATAAACAATAAGAGAGTTATGGTTCTTGAAGGATGATGAAAATTTCTTGAGAAATCTACAAATGATCTATATTGTTTCAATGAATTCCATAACTTTCCACACATTTTGATATATTGATCTTATAATCAAAGTTGTATTAGACATCCTTAAGTGTATTGTTAAAAAAAGAATGAGCTCAAGGAGATAAAAATTGATCAAGTTATGATCTTTTGAAGTCAAATCAAAGGATATTCTTTTTTAAACTTAAAGGATCTTCTATTCAAATTTGACCTTAGATCCTTGCAGATAAGTTGTTACAGAATCTTTGAAGAAAATCATGGATTTGGAATCACTTAAAAATCTCAAAAATTGAGCAAGATATTGTTTTGGGAAGTTGACAAATCCTCACTCAAAAATTTCAAAAGTGACTTGTACTATTCTTCAAATTTTGATGATTTTCCTTGTACAATTGGATTTTGTAATGTAAAGAGAAGTTGTTGGTAAGGATGAGAAGAGTACATGGCAAAAATAACCAATTTAAAATACTGAATATTGGGAGAATTATGCACTTGTTACCATAGAATCAAGGAATTTCCAAATTAGGTCAACTATCTTAAATCAATTTTTAATCCTTTGATCTTTGCTTACAAATTAGGGCACAGTGAAGCTCCAGACACCTTTAAATGATGTTATATTTAAGCAAACTTTATGAAAAGGCTCAATGCTTGATGAAAATTGTTGAAGAAGGCATGGAAATAAACACATGAACTATTAAGTTTCTTGATGAATTCAACCACCACCTTTGAGACAATCTTGACAAAATGAAATTGAGAGAGTACTCAAACCCCTAAGACATATAAGATCACTGACTCCTTAAGGCTTCAGATCTTCCCGGTCCCTTGAAGAAGATTTATCTAAATGCACGGGCTACCCGCCGATGACTAATAACATAGTAGTGCTAACCTGTTAGTGATCCCTTAAGAATTCAGACCTACCTTGTCCCCTAAGAGATATAACAATCTAGACTCCTTAAGGCTTCGGACCTTCCCGGTCGCTTGAAGGAGATTTCTCTAAATCTTCTTGAGTATTCTGACTAACACCTTAGTCACTTAGGGAACAATCAACTTATAGTTGAATAATGTGTTTAAGCACAAATTGTTTAACACAAATATGAGCGACAACTCTTGTGTTTAAACAAATTACAATAATAACACAATAATGAGAAACAACTCTTGTGTTCGAGCAAATAATAATATCAACACAATAATGAGCAAAAATTCCTGTGTTTTAATAAGTTTCTTTTTCTTGCTTTGATTTGGGAAGCTTTACTGTTCTTGTTTTCTTCTTTTGCAGTATTGTCTCTCTTTGGAAATGAATTGCGTGAACCTTTATATAGGTGTTGAGGAAGTAAACCATTATAGTATACACATCACTTTCATCTTTCTAGCTACAACCGGTAAGAAATGATCGTGGGGGAAAAGAGTACACATTACATCCATTTGAGTGGAATGTGTAATTCTACCTTTGTACTATCTCTTCTAGCGCGTGTTTTTGATGATACTGTCTTCTGATGAGTATTACTTCTAATGAAGTATATTGGCTTGAGAAGATATCATATTTTGATCTTGTCTTCTGATGGACTATCATATGTAAAATAGTAATGAGTCCAAAAGATCTAACAATCCGAGTCTTTAGAATCTTGACTTTGTCTTCAGAATTAGAAGTAGCAGCTTTTCTGATGAACAAATCTCGACTTGTGAATCTGGAAATTAAAGATTTTCTTTGATGTATTTAGAACCTTTACTTTTTCTTCAGAGTTAGAAGCAACAGCTCCTCTGACGAACAAATCTTGACTTATGATCTTTGACGCAAAGGCTTGTTTCTGGTGCAATCATGTTTTCTGATCTTGTTTTGAAAACATTAACATTCTCATGATTTTTTGGATTGCCTTGTGCTTATAGAGATAAGTGTTGTGTTATTTGAACCATCTAAACCTTAATATCTTTTTATAGAAGTTGTGGTGTTTCTCTGATTGTTCCTTGTCTCTTCTTGGAATTGGGAAGTTTGGGCAGCATTCTTTTCAATAGCTACCTCCCAATCTACCTTATGTAGAGTTTGTTGCTGATTTTGCAAATTTCCCTAATGATATTTCCAGGAGAAATTAGAATGATTCTTCCACCCTAGATTGTAATTGTTTGAATAAGGATTATTCTGCTTCAAGAATTTTATCTCTTAAATTTGTTGTGGAGTTGCAAGATAATACACCATATAGAAAAGTCCACTATAAATTTCACAACTCACATTTTGAGTAGGTTGAACTTGGGAAACATGTTGGGTGGATATATTCACTGTCTTCAGTTTCTTTTCTACTTCAGCAACAATTATATCTTTTATCCTTATTTTGTTAGTTTCTAACTTCAGATCAATAACTCCTTCAGGCATGCTTGCATAGCTATCATACAACTCTAAATTCTTTTTCACAACTATTGCTTTTATGATATTCTTAATACCAGCGGATGTTGATAAATTAGTTGAGCCACCAGATGCTATATTAATTAATTTTTTGGTCTTAATTCTAAGACTATTAACAAATATCTCCATTTGCTCAGTCTGATCCATATTATGAGTAGGACAAGCCACTAGGATTCTTTTGAGTATTTTGTAAGCATCTCTATATGACTCACCCTCTTTCTACTTGAAGTTTAGAATTTCATATATTTTTCTCAATAACACTGATGCTAAAAAATACTCATTCAAGAAAGTCATTTCCATCTCTTCCCAAAAAGTAATACTGCCAGCTAGAATAGGAAAACCACTCTTTGGCTTCTTCAGATAAGGTGAAATGGAACACTCTCAACATATTTCCTTCATCAGTGTGCCCATAAATCTTCAAGGTGGTTCTCATAGTCAGAAACCTTTACAAGTGTTTATTAGCATCTTCATTGACCTTTCCGGTGAAAGATCTCTACTCAAGTTGGGTGATTGTGCACATATGCAATTGAAAATTTGGCACATTCACCAGTTGGTTTACAATTGTCAACCTACTACCCGATGCATTTTCCATACCATAGTCATAAAGGAGTCTCTCAGGCGATGGTGTATCTTCAGCCATAGTTTTCGGTTCTTCCTCTGACTCTGATTCTGAATGAACTAAGATTTTCTCTTCTTCATAATCCAGTCTTGCTAATCTAGCTTGTCTAAGTATCGCACGCAAAGTTCACTCGATTTCAGTGTCAAAAGGAAATTTAGCTGAGGGATCTCGTTGCATAAAAATATCAGACCCAGATTAGTAGTAACAGAACAAAAATAATAACAATAAAACTAAAAATAATATTTTAGTTGACGAGCAAAAAAATTTCAATTGAACTAAAATTAAACTCTATATTTTGGCAGTCCTCGACAACAGCGCCAAAAACTTGATCGGTAAAATAAAAAGTGTACTATTTTGCCCTGTAGTAATAATGAGGTAAGTTCCCCAAATGTCAATCTTAAGGACTGTGTACAGATATGGATTTCTAATTGTTTCTCAATTAAACAAAAACTAGAGTTTGGGTTTGATTTGCTAAAATAAAATAATTGCTAATAAAGTAAATGGAGGCAGAGAACAATTTCGACATATATGAGTGACATGCTAGGTAAAGTGTGTGATTTATTCCTGTAACAACTCCGAATAAATATTGCAATAAGTTATTTTAAATAATCAATTATCGGTTCTTAAGGGTGTTTACTCCTAAGTCCTTAGAGAGGAAACCTTCAATCATTCATCCTAAGCCCTAAGTCCAAAGAAACATACCAATGAAATTAAGCATTTGCAATATCTAGAATATCAGATTGCTATAGGGTATCCCTAGTCCTATGTGATATCTATTATCACATAATCTTATAAAAGCACTAACAACGATGGTCCAACCTAACTATTAATCATAAATCATTTCGTGTTTGTCCGACATAAAAGGCACTATAAACTTTATGAGATTAAATGGATAATGAAAAACAATATTGTTATTGCAATAAGAAAACCAAAGTCTATACAAATTCAAATCAGGTACACCCCCTAGGATTCGGGGGTTTAGGTACTCATACTATTCAAAGGAAACAAAATATATAAAGTGTAGATATTACAAGTATTGAGATGCGAATTTATTTTCAATCGCTTCCGCCCATGAAAATCTTCCTTCCACCAAAACCCTTGTCTTCTCCAATCTTTAATCGTGTAATTTTCCTCTTGCCAAAAGTCCCTTAATGTTTCTCAAAAACACACTTAAATAGAAAAGATCCACTGAAACCAGTTAGAAATACCTAAAGCACCCTTATAGTCCAACTATTGAGCAAAATAACATAAAATACTGAAATTAACATCATAAGCCGCTACGGGCCATAGTAGGTGTTATGGGTTCCCGTAGCAGACCTTGGGTCTTCTGATTAAACTATCTGTCCACATGGCTTGCCTACTACGGGTGCCGTAGCAGGCCTACTGTACCATGTTATTTTTGCTGGTTGAATAGGCGTCTACTACATTCCTGCTATAGGCCCAACAACTGCTATAGGCGACCGTAGCAGGCCTATCGAAACATAGGAAAATGTCTCTCATTCTTTGTGATATTTCCTGATTTATTCATCTAAACCTGCAAACATTAAAGCGACACAACCAAAGCACAAAATGCTGAAAAATGAAGTGCTTGACAACCAATGAAAAGATTAACTAAAATTAATGGTAAATAAAGGTGTAAAAATGACTGATCAGCCTCCAAAGCTTCCTTGTGGAAGTCACGATCAGACGGTCTTTTACTAATGTTTCTTAGAACCATTGCGCAAGACGAATTCCAGAATCTTGACTTAAATTGTAACACACCAAAGGTATTTTTCCAGAGTTTTGAGCTTAGAGCCTAACGACGTCATATGTTTGAAGGTTGAGAAAAACACAAGAAAGGGGGTTTGAATTGGGTTTTCAAAAACCTTTTCATTTAGAAGTGCTTTACAGAAAATATCAAAATAGAATTAATGCTATAGAGAGAAAAAATTACAAGTATAGTTTAAACAAGTTCACCTTAGAAAAGGCTACTCTTATCGACCCGCCGAGGTGATTTTGCCTTAGAAAAAGAATAAATCCACTAATCTTGAAAGATTACAAATGCAAGAGCTACCCGCCGATGACTAACAACAAACAATGATAAACCTGCAAGTGATGCTTTCAGAATTCTGACCTGCCCGCTCCCCTAAGAGATATATAAGGCTTCTGAACTACCCGGCCCCTTAAAGTAGATTTCTCTAAATCTTATTGAGTATTCTGACTAACACCTTAGTCACTCAAGGAACAATAAACTTATTAGTGAATATTGTGTTTACAAGGTTGCTTATTACAAGCGAATTTCAAAAAGGTTTAATTATAGATTATTTAACACAAATATGAGCAACAACTCTTGTGTTCATACAAATTACAATAATAATACAATAATGAGAAATAACTCTTATGTACTAGCAAATAATAATATCAACACAATAATGAGCAACAAATCTTGTGTTTTAATCTTTTTTCTTGCTTTTATTTAGGAAACATTATTGTTCTTGTTATCTAGTTTTGCAGTATTGTCTCTTTCTTTGAAAATGAATTGCTTGAACCTTTATATATGTGTTGAGGAAGTAGACCATTGTAGTAGTACATATGTCACTTTCATCTTGCCAACTTCCAATGGTAAGAAATGATCATGGGAGACAAATAGTACACAGTACATCCATTTGAGTGGAATATGTAATTGTACCTTTGTACTAACTCTTCTAGCGCGCGTTTCTGATGATACTATCTTCTCATGAATATTAGTTATGATGAAATATATTGGCTTGAGAAGATATCATCTTTTGATCTTGTCTTATGATGGACTATATGATGTAAAATAGTAATGAGTCTAAAAGACCTAACTTTTCTTGATTTGTATTCTGATGGAATACTTGTGATGTGAAGTAATATGCACATATTCCACGAAGTATCCGAGTCTTCAGAATCTTGACTTTGTCTTCAGAATTAGAAGCAACATCTTTTCTGATGAACAAATTATGACTTCTGATTCGGAAGTAGAAGCTTTTCTTTGATGTGTTCAGAACCTTAACTTTGTCTTCATAGTTAGAAGCAACAACTCCTCTGTCGAAAACATCTTGACTTCTAACCTTTGAAGCAAAAGCTTGTTTCTGGTGCAATTTTATTTTATGATCTTGGAGCAACAACTCTATTAGAAATTATTTCTTCTAGAATACTTTTTAATTCTAAAGCAGCATCTTATTGAGAAGTACACATGAGATCCTCTTTCTAGCGAACATTTAGCATTCTTCAAAACTACTGATGTTTCTTCATAAGCGGATGCAACAGTCTTTCTGATGCGTGCTTAGTATATTTGTGATGATTCTTCAGACAACAATCCTAAATCAATTAGAACTTCTAATCTGCACACTCAAGAAACTATTAGAAATAAAATTGTGTACATATAAAATATATGTACTGTTATCATCAAAATCCAGAGATTAATTGTAGAATCCAAATCTTGTTCTAACAATCTCCCCCTTTTTGATGACGGCAAAACCATGTATTTGGATGCAACAATTTTACAAGGTAATAACATAATCAAATCAGAGTTTAGAAGAAAACTTCCCCTGATTAGTGGGAGGTCCTCCTGAGTCTAAGACTTACAGTTTTTTGAAGGAAGGTATATCTGAGCAATGTTTAGAAAACCCCCCCGAGTTAAACAATCTCCCCTACATCTAAAAATCAAGACCTTATTAGAAATTAGGGTTTTCTGAGCTTGGTTATCTTTCCAGAATTCTGATTGAAGCGAATGGAAGCGATTATCATAGTTGCTTTATCATAATTTCTTTCATCATTAAAACCTTCTAATTATCAAAGACGTACGTCATAATAGCTTGATCTATCAGACCCTTCTAAGTGTTTGAATTTCGTTATTAACACTCGATCTATCATAATATTTTATACCCAAGAATTTCTTTATCAGAGTTTGATCAACAGACCCTTCCAATCATTAGAAGTTATTTATCACAACTTGATTTGTTTGAACCTTCTAGACTTTAGAAGTTCTTTGTTCATATATCTTTCTTATGAATGTACCTGAAACACATTCTAAGCTCTTTGCCTATATATTCATTAGAAATGTAAGCAATGAGATTTAGAGAGTTAGGTATGGTTCAAAATCATCATTGTGCTTTCTCCCCCTTTTTTTCATGATAAAAAAGATTTAAGAATTTTTAAAGATAAAAAATATGAAGCAAACAAAATCCAAAATCTTTCATTTATGATTTAAGAGAATACAATCCTTTCCAAGACGCTTGTTATAGAAAGGAATACAAGACGACAAACTAGGCTACAAATAGGGAGTCGTACTTAAATATTCCCATTTTAAATAAAATAAAATCTTGACATTTCCTTAAATGAGCAAAAGACAGGAGATAAGCATTGAGATTTTAACATATTCTCAAGGGCATTACATTGCTTCAAGGCTAATACTCTCATGATTTTAGACTATATACTCTTTTTGATTTATGAAGTTTCTAATCAAGATATCTTCTAACTGGTAGAAGTATCTAGAAGTATTTCATTAGAAAAAATGTAAATTCTAACCTGGTGTATCTTATCTATGATCATTTCATCTTTCTCATTTATCTTGTTTCTGGTGACCCACTTGGCTGGAATAACGTGATTTTCCTTCGGTTTAGGCTCTTGACCCTTAACAACATTTCTGAAGAACAGGTTTTTCTCTTCTTGTATTTTCTGAATCCATCCATTGTCTTGAATTATTTCATCATATAAAGTTGGTTCTATTAGAGATACCAATCCCAAAAGTTTTTCTTCATATTGTTTAAAGGTGGATCTTATCCTGAAAGGTTTAGCTTTATCTCCCAGAATCAAATCTTCAGAAGTAGTTTGTATTTTCCTTTTCCTTTTTTGAACTAATGCACAATCAGGTGCTTCTGATGTATCATTATTTCTAACCAGCTTACTATCAGAATCTTTTTCTTCAGAACCTGCAAGTGTTATCTCTAGATTTGCAAAGTTTTCAAACAATTTTGACTTTTCTGGGTCATTCTTATTATCAAATCTAACTGTTGTACCCCAAAATTTTCCCTCCCATTTTATCCAAGACATGTTCATTAAGGTCTTCGGTTGACCAATAATTGATCAGACAAATTCTCCTCCTAAGCAATGGCCTTTCAACTAGGGTTTCACTTTTAACCAAGATGGGTGAGATCCAAATGTATCAAATGTTTCCCATGGTCTTAATATGTCTTCAAGATTGTCCATGACAAATTTCATGCCTTACACCACAAGTTTGCTATGTCAATTGCTCAAATGTTTGAAAATCAATTATATTAGGTCAAAAGTCAACTGTGACCAATATACAGTCAAACTTCAAGATTTTTTGTAAACATCAACATTTTGAAGTGATGATCATCATTTGATCAAGGGTTGATCATTATTCCTCAAGAAATACTCTTAATCTATCAAAATTCAAGAATTGCTAAATTAGGGTTTCTATAGGAAACGTCAACTGAACTTTGACCAGGCATAACTTTTACATACTTAATCCATTTTGCCCCAACAAATGCTCAATTTGAAGAGAATCCAATTCCCTACAACTTATCTTCTATACTCAAGTTCAATAAATGCACCATTTGAAATATACAAGCTCATACATTACAGGTCATTTTCAGAAAATCAACAAAAGACACTTTTTCCAAGACCTTTTACATCAAGATAATTTCTCCAAATGTAAAATTTATCAAAATAGGGATTCAAGTATACATCTTGGGATTTCCAAAAAGTCCAAGATCATTATCATGGGATAAAAATTGAGAAAGTCATGGCTTGCACAAGTTGGGCAAGTTTCAAGAAAATACATAAAGTTAACTTTGGGAAAATTAATTTTTTAAGTTAGTGGGCTTAACTTTTAGGACCTAAACATGTTCAAGACATGCCTAAGGACCTATAAACACATTCATGCAAAGACTTGATTTTTTTATATTTTATTTTTTTGGATTTTATTCATTTTAACTCAAGAATAAATAAAATAAATTGTAAAAATACTTGGGCTAGCGCGTGGATTGGTTTATTTGAAGCCCAATATAGCTGTTAACAGCCAACAAACTTCCTATTTTCGTGCAAGGATAAAAATTGGCATGAAATCTCATTTTTGGAAATTTTTCAAATATGTGATCATGGCCTTAAAACATAGCCTTAACGCCATGATCTTTAGTTATTGCCTCGCCTTCTCCATGTCCTATAAATATGCAACAGAATTGTAATAATTGGACATTCATGGATTTCCTCACAAGAGCTACACAAAATTGCAAAAAATACATCAAAGTTGTTAAATTCAAAACACATAGTGCAAGCTTCCTCAGTCCAAACCAAGCCCACTACCCACTCCCTGAAGGTCCCAAGAGTGATTCCCATGCCTGAAGTAATTCAAACGCATGCAGAAACACGCTCATCCAATCCCTCTGTTTGGTAAAAAAAATTGACTTCAAACTCGTTCATTCTTTAACTTAAACCCTTGTTGATTGCATATTCATGTTATTGTCATTGTTTATGAATGTTTTGACGTAATACATGTGAGTTTCAGTGCCCAAAGGACAAATCGCCATTGTTAGGTTTTTAAAACGTTATTGCTTCGGCTTCAGGGATAGAGGCCATTTCAGGTTAAACTAGTGCCATGGTTGGATTGGCAGATCCCGATTTAGGGGGGGGGGGGGGGGTAGCCTAAAATTTGAGTCTTGATTTTGCTGTTTGTAGATTGTGGGACTTTTGTTTGACCGAAGAGGGTGACAGGAGTTTGACTCCGGCACCCTTGAAAAATGTTAACTCCGGCAGCATACATGTCCTCCCTTCATTGCTCCATTTAAAATGCATCTGGATATAAGTGGCTGGGTGGTAAGGCATGTATGTGTGCAAAGAGGAAACCTGGATTCGATACCCAGGTGTTGCATTTTTTCTTCTCACAATTATTTTGTAGATCCGGTGCTAGAATTTCCCACCGTGCACCATACATCCCCTGATCCTCACCATGAGATCTCAACACATCATGATCCAATACACCCAAACGCGCAGACCACCATGCGCTTTGCAAAGCTACCCTTGCTGGATCACAAAGCAGACCTGGGATCCTCTTTACTTGGGCCTAGCGTTTTTTAACTCACACCCCCCAGTTTTTGTTTTTACTAACCATGCCCATTTATATTTTTGTTTTTATCTTTATCACTTATTTCTTTTAGTTGTGTTTTAATTTGTTTAAATCAACAAAAATAATTAAAATCACAAAAAATATAGTTTTAGGTTTTTGATCAAATTAATTTTGTAAATTAATTAATAATTATTTTAACAATTTTCTTAAATTTAAAATTAATAGAACTTAGTATTTTAATTCATTTTCTTTTCATAATAAAAATACAAAAAACATATAATTAAGTCCTTTTAATTAGTTCCAATTTTCTTTAATTATTTATATTTTTCTTTAAGTCTAGATTTAGGTTAATCAATCTTAATTTAATTTAACCATTTTCTTAACTAAAACAAAAACAAACAAAAAGATTTTTCCTTTTTTGGGTTTAGACGTCTTTCCCATTTTACGCATGTTATTTACTTCGTACTTTTTCTTATACTAATGTATTTACTTATGAGATGTAATAGATTATAATTGGGACTCTTTACTTCTCTGCTTTCTTTATTTTCCTCCAAGTTTTGGACTTGTAATAATTCCCCTCCCCGAAGCCTTGTAATAGTTAGATTTACATTTTCGGAATTTTAATTATTGCAAATTATTAACTGTTTAGATGTATGCTAATTAAAATTGTATGGCAAGAATAACAAACAAAACGCTAGCAAATCTAATGCAAAGAAAAATAACTGAATACAAACACAATTACACATATACACCTCTAGGGTATCCCACTTTTGTTGCCTTCGGAAAAACAGTCACAACTCTCAAAACGTGAGAGATTTTAGTGGCTAACCTCCGGTTTAAAGATTATAAGTCCCTCGATGACCCTCTCGATTTACCTCGGTATGATCTTAAAACGTTAGGGTAGTTACTAAATTTCTTTCCCATTTGCCTTTGTGAATGTATAAACGTCCCTTCGAATATCCCTCAAACATCCAACGACTAGGGCTACCTACTCACTAATAGTAGGATAGAACTGTCTAAAGGAAAAGATGAAAAGAACAACCTTTCGAGTAAAGAAGATAGTTGTTTGATGCTTGCTCAAAAAATGTTTACACTTACACAAAACTTCTTTCAAATTTTTTTTCAAACACTTTATATACGTTCTCTACCATTCCGAGGAACATTACAAAGTTCAATATACTAAGGCGCTTTCAAAAATACTTTTCAAAACACACAAAGCATAAGGTATTTTTCAAATGAGCTAAGCATCTAAGAGCCCGTAGATAACTACGAATGGAAAGGGTGCTAACACCTTCCCTTTCCATAATCTACCCCATTACTCAAATAATCTCGAAAGGTCTTTTTGTGTTAGTTTCATCCTTTTCTTTGTTGGATAAAAGAAAAGTCGACGGCGACTCTTTCTTTTCGCAACATTTGCGAGTACGAACGTAAAACCAGTATAATAGTCGGTTCTGCTATCATATTACAGAACTGAAGACTCTGCTGGGGAGATAATCACTTTATAAAGTGGGGTTACCTTAGAGTTTATATCATTTTAAACTTGCTTTACATTGTGTGTTTTGCATGCTTTACTTTTAAAGGGCTTGTTTTGGTTGTTACTAAAGATCCTACACCCAGATTTGGGGCACCTTTTTAGGTAAGTAGCAATAGATCGTGGGGATTGTGCAAGGTATACCGATATGGTTGAAACGATGGCTACGTTAGTGTGACACATTTGTTGGTATCGGTAGCCCTTGAGTTTAGTCAAGGAGAATACGGGGCCGCTGTGTGGTGTCATGAAGCACTAAATAAACTTAGAACCTTTAACTGAACAACTTGGCCATTAGGAAGTAGTGAGATAGCCGGCTTTAGTGCAGTCCGAAGTTAGTTGATACTCGATACTACGCTTATTGAGATCAGACATTCGGGATATTTCGGTCGCCAATAAAGAGGCTTGCACTGAAACAATGCCCGATGAAGAAAGATCAGTGATATTGAGATCCACTAGAACCCGATTACTTTCTACGACAGGTTAAACCAACTAATTTTAAAGAGGGGACTTACCTATGGAACTCATGAAATATTAAACCTAAGGACTTGTTTGTGTGCTTGTATATAATTGTTTGTACATGACATCCTGACATCATAACATGGCATGTTGCAATAACCATTTCAAGGATTTTTAGGGCTTATCTTTGTGTTGTTTTGTAGGACATGGATTCCACTCGCAGAAATACTATCCAAGTCGACCTCGTAAGAGTGTCTCCGCAACTCAAGGAGTTAGCATCGAGGGCTCCCGAGCATTCTCCATTTACCAAAAGACATGGTCAACTTCTCAATAGGGTTACCTCGAGCATTGATAAAGACATGATGAAAGTGCTCTTTCAATTCTTTGATCCTTTACACCATTGCTTTACATTTCCTGATTACCAATTAGTGCCTACCATGGAGGATTTTTCTCAGTTATTGGGAGTGCCTATTCTTAATCAATTACCCTTCAAAGGTACGGAAAAAGACCCAAAACCTGAGGATATTTCTCAAGCTCTACATTTACCATGGTCCGATGTTGTGGCAGATTGGGAAACAAGAAGTAGTGTCAAAGGGTTCTGACCAAGTTTTTATTTTAGAAGGCTCACTACTTTTGGGATACTCTGGATTTACAAGCCTTTAAAGAAGTGTGGGCCCTTCTCATCTATGGGATGGTACTATTTCCTAATCCTGACCAACTAATAGATGTGAATATAGTCAAGGTTTTTTTGTCTCGTAACCCGGTGCCTACCTTACTTGGAAACATTTTGCACTCTCTTCACACTCGCACCATGAATAGAAGAGGGACCCTTATGTGTTGCACTCCTCTGTTGGCTAGGTGGTTTATTTCGAACCTACCTCAATCTATTTTGAAGAATGAGCAAGGCATGAGATGGTCTAATAGGTTGATGTCCCTCACACACTCAAATATTCAATGGTGTCCTCGATCTTTGGAGGAAGTTACCATCATTGATCACTGTGAGGAATTCCCTAATGTCCCTCTCCTAGGAATTAGGGGAGGAATCACCTATAACCCTTGTTTGGCATTATGAAAGTTTGGGTATGCTAGAAGGGATGGTCCTCATGATGCACGTGTCTAAGGAATTGTATTCGACTATGAGAACGATGTCCACGGTTATCGTTAGAGATTCATACGAGCTTGAGGCATGGAAAACAAAGTTGATAGCAAGACATTAGGGCATAAGAAGTCCATTCCTTTGGAGCATTATCTAAAGTGGGTGCAATCACGCGCTCAAAATATCATAATGCCCTATGAGGCCATCCTACCTGTTATCATGGAGCCTATTGCCGAGAGAGATTCTCCTTACATTTTTTCCATCCCGACACACCGACTACTCTCGAGGAGTTCTAAAGATCTTGGATTCACTTCAAAGAGGAACGAGACACCTTTGAAACCCAGTTCTACGCAAGCGAGAAGAAGGTTTTGGAGCTCTCAAGACAACTTCATGAAGAGCAGAGTCTGAATGCCTACATTGAACCAAAGAGGATGCGCTCATGGGAAGCTTGAGTCCTTATTGTTTTAGGAGTTTATTTTGTATTATCTTTGTTTCTTCCATTGTAAGCCCAAGAGGCGTCGTTGTAATCGTTTAAACTTATTAATGAAATTAATGTTTGTTCTCTCTTTGTTTAAGAAAATTTAAATCTTAAAAGTCCTTGAAAATATTGCATAAGCATATCATGCATATCATTACATAAGTAGGTGTTCCAAAACAGGTTTCTTATCTTTTCGCTGTTTATTTCAGCAAAAAGAAATGACTCTCAAATAGAACATTAAGGACATTCAAGCCAAAAATGCTCAATTCCAGCAAATGTTCTTGGCTCTGGCTAAGGGACAAGAAGTTCTGAAGGCTCTGATTCTCAAAGACAAGAAGAAAAAGACAGAAAACAATGGGTGTCCTGAATATGGGAAGGAGATTCAGAGGACCAGCAAAGCGAGCTCCAGAATTCGCAACTCCGTCAAATGAGGGAGATAATCAAGAGGAGAAGCCAAAAGAAGAAGATCACAACCTAAAGTCCAATGAAGAAGAGGCTGATTATACTGAAGAGCAATATCGTCCTCCTGATGACAAATACAAACAGCTGGAGGATCGTCTCAACACAATGGAAATTCAGAGAGTACCTAGGAGTGGTCTTTCCACAAAAGTTCAAGGTTCCTGCATTTTCTAAATATGACAGGATTTCATGTCCTAAGCTGCATCTGAGGTATTATGTTAGGAAGATCCAACCTCACACCGCTGATAGGAACTTGTGGGTTCATTTATTCTAGGAAAGTTTATCGGGAACTCAGTTAGAATGGTTCTATTTGATAGGGAGAACCAACATCCGTAACTGGGAGGATCTGGCTGCTGCTTTCTACAAGCAGTACCAATACAATGCTGACCACGCTCCAACCCGTACTCAACTTCAAATCATGTCTATGGGTTCTATCAAGGGCTTCAAAGATTACACCCAGAAATGGAGAGATCTTGGGGGAAGAGTCCAGCATCCTTTGTATGATAGAGAGCTGGTAGATATGTTCTTGGGTACTTTGTCAGGCCCATTTTTCAACCATCTGATCAGAAGTTCTCCAGCCGGGTTTACTGAGCTGATATTGACTGGTGAACGAGTAGAAGCTGGTATCAAGAGTGGTAAGATTCAGAGAGATGAATCTTCAAGTACAGTGAAGAAACCATTCTTTGGGAAGAAAGAAGTAAGTGTTGCCTACGGTCAGAGGAATCAAAGTAAAGTTGAACACCGTCCAACAGTAGGAGCTATGATGATCTCTAACCCTGCGCCTAATAAACAACAAAACAATCAACGTAGGTAAGATGCACCCAAAACACAGCTCACCCGGCTTAACATGTCCTTATCTCAGGTTTTTCCACACTTGTTGAAGTCTAATATGGTCACTCTGCGGGAGGCTCCTAAAAATACAAATTCTATATCTCCCTATTATAATCCAAATGCTCGATGTGCCTACCACTACAACAGTCCAGGGCATGATACCAATGATTGTTGGGTTGACTAACTCTTCAAGAGTTATACTCTACAAATCCTTATAAAGCTTCAATGTAGTAACCATAGGTCTCCATCTTTTAGGAAGACTTCTGATGATTTTCTTGACATGATCAACCGTGGAATATCCTTTATCTAAAACCTTAAGTCTTGCCACCAAGGTTTGAAACCTTGAGAACATAGTTTGAATCTTTTCTTCATCTTTCATTCTGAAGGATTCATATTCCACGAAGTATCCGAGTCTTCAGAATCTTGACTTTGTCTTCAGAATTAGAAGCAACATCTTTTCGGATGAACAAATTATGACTTCTAATTCGGAAGTAGAAGCTTGTCTTTGATGTGTTCATAACCTTGACTTTGTCTTCAGAGTTAGAAGCAACAAATCCTCTGACGAAAAAATCTTGACTTCTGACCTTTGAAGCAAAATCTTGTTTCTGGTGCAATCTTGTTTTCTGATCTTGGAGGAGCAGCTCTATTAGAAATTCTTTCTTCTATAACACTTTTGAGTTCTGAAGTATAAACTTATTGAGAAGTACACATGAGATCCTCTTTCTAGCGAACATTCAGCATTCTTCAGAACTACTGATGTTTCTTCAGAAGCAGATACAATAGTCTTTCTGATGCGTGCTTAATATATTTTTGGTGATTCTTCAGACAATAGTCTTGAATCAATTAGAACTTCTAATTTCCACACTCAAGAAATTATTAGAAACAAAATTGTTTACATATAAAATGTATGTAATGTTTCATCAAAATCCATAGATTAATTGTAGAATCCAAATCTTGTTCTAACAATGCCTTCTTACCAGAGTCAGAACCTGTTTAGAAAAATCTACACACTAGACAAAAACCATTTGAGTATACAATTGTTCTCTAAGATAATATGTAAAGTTATCATCGAAACATAAGGCCAAATGCAGAATCAATATTTTTCTTAATGTTACACCATTTGGTTAACCAGTTACCACTTTGAAAAAGTCATTTTATTTTTAAAATTTTAGTTCCCAGTGTGTGTGGATAACAAGTTAGAAGAAACCATGTAACCGTTACACTAGTTAGATAAGCTCTTTTCAAAATAGCTTTTAATGGGTTGATCAAATTCTTCCTCTACCCACTTTTTCTTGGTAAACCCCTATCCATTAATACCCACTCATATCCCAACAACTCCCAACATAATCCATTAAATACCATTCTTAAAACCCCTCTATAAATTGTTAGACGACAATGCCTTATCTAGAGGGGAGGGGGTGAATAGAGCACCAACCAAAAATCCAGATAAAAATTTTGGTTTTAAACTTGTTTAGAAAAGAGTGCACACAAAAGGTTTTCAAAAAGTGTCTTCTATACAAACCACGTTATTGGAAGTCAGATATGCAAATATAAAAAGGATTATGGTATGAATACAATAATCTATAATTTATATACTTCAACCAAGTAACAAGATATTCATTGGTTATAGCAAGTTACTAGCTGTTGTACCCTAAATTTTGTGCCTAATTTTTTCAGTCGCACTTTCATATCATATTTTGTCATTTGGTCATAATCATTAATAAATAGCTTCATTCATCACATTTTCATCCTATCTTTAAGTTTTCTCTTGTGTTGTTGACTAACTTCTAATCAAAATACAAAAATATATTAGTCTTTGTCTTTGTATATTTGTGTTTTGTAGGTACCGAGTCAAAGCATCTGACAAATAAGGTTTTTCGGTATTATTTTCCTAAAATCACTATTTGCAAAGAAAAATAATTAAAATTTTTTCATTTTTTTCACTGTACAATCGATTACTCTTAGAGTGAAATCGATTGCACAAAGTGCATTTTGCACAATATTTGAAAAAACTCATTGTACAATCTATTGCTCCCAGAGTGCAATCGATAGCACAAAGTGAAATTTTGAAAAAAAATCAGCAAATTTAAGCTTGTCAATTTTGACTCCAATTTTTCTTCATTTTTTGAAAGATATATCATTAATTCAAATTTTGGCTCCAAGAATCAATTACCAAGCCTAATTCATTTCCCAAACCAAACTCCAAACCACCACTAATTCCAAGCCTAAACTCTATAAATAGAGCCCTCATTTCATTCAAATCTCAAGCTTTTGATAGCCAAATTCACCTTGCTAAAAAATCTCTCAATTCCCTCCATCTACCAAATTCACTCAAAGCTCTATTTTCAAAAAAAGTTAGTAAGCTTTGCATTGAAGCTTACTAATCTTTGAGCTAAACCTTCATCGAAACACTTTCTCTCTACCAATTCTCTACATCCAAGCTTGGGAAATTAATTCTTGGGGCTGAATTGAAGCAAATTCTTGAAGTTGTTTTGATAGTTCTCTAGATCTACCTTTGGTAAGTTGGATTTTTCATCTTTCACAATGCGATCTCTTGTTGATATTTGGATTTGATTAATTGAGCATTGTTTTGTGATCCCATTGGTGCCATTTTCTCATAATTTGATGGAATTTTCATGCTCAATTAAATCCATGATCATAAGGTGTTTGATGAAAAGTTTGAACAAGAATTTGGCCTTTTAAAATGTCGTTTTTCTGTTTTTCACTAGGTGCAATCGATTTCTCTCAGAGTGCTATCGATTGTCACAGAATGCTTTTACGTTTTTTATTTTAAAAAAAAGCACTGATGCAATCGATTGCTCCCAGAGTGCAATCAATTGTAATATAGTCAAAATGTATTTTCTGCCTTGTTTTGGGGTTGTTTTGATCCATCTCTCTTTTTCTACTCACTCCTTTTGATTGTTTATTTGGATTGCAATTTTAAATATACAATTTCTCTTTAAATTCATTGGACTTTGGGTCTAGATGAAGTTGGATAAATGTTCATTAATTCAAATATATCGAATAGTGAATTATTTAATTCATTTTTGGTGCTTTGGATTAATGATATGTTTAGTCTTTAATCCATCGAGATGACTAATTGAACTTAAAGATGAAAGAAATTTGAGGTAGTCATCCAAATTACTTATCATTCCCCTCCCTCTTCATCTTATCCCTTTCTTTTTTATTTGTGTTACATGTTACGGGATGATGATCTCTATATCATTTAATCATGAAGTACATAGATTGCTATTGACCGGTCTCAAAATAGGTTCGACTTCTACATAGGTCCACTTACAATTTCTTAACATAGCGCTAAATTTTGTGCCGATTCGAGAAAATGATCATTCATGGCCCAAACCTATGTTTGCAAGCACAATTATGTTAATTTGAACCCTTTGATCCAATAACCTTGAGATTAATTGTTAGGAGGCTTTGGTTCTACCAATCCTCCAATGGATCTTCATCTAATTTGGTCAACGCGAATCAATTAAACATCATTTATCATTAAATGTTACCTTGAGGATTCTTAAATGGACAATATACTTGACAAAAAGCAAATGCAACTTGTTGTTGAGAGGCTTTGGTTTTACCAATCCTCTAATGAGTTCCAAATGCAAGTTTCAAGATGGTCGTCTAACTAACCATTAACTTCTAACAATTTACTTTATTTTATGCTTTTATCTTATGCCTTTACTTTATGCACCATTTAATTTAGCATTTACATTTCATGCTATTTTCATCTTTGATCACTTGGGCATTTACTTTTATGCCATTTTTATTTTGCTCACTCGAGCTTTGTCTTTTCCTTTTGAAGATACTTAATAATCAACATGAACCATAAAAAACATTAATGATACTTGGACTATTTAGTTGCTATCCTTGGCATTATAGAGTATTGGACTTCTTGGACTTAGGAATAGAAACCTTGATCTTGTTGGAGACCTTGTGATCTTAATTGATAATTTGGCTGGAGTTCTTGAGGTTTACCTCAATAAATTGGGTTGTTTGTTTGTTTTGTGTGTAGTATATTGGGATTACATACTTTGTCTGTAATCTGGAATTCATCTGTATACAATTGTTACTCTGCCCAATTTTTGTGAAGACTTGATACATTTGAAGTTTGATCTTTTCAAGAGGTTCGATATCCTTGCTTGGTGTCAATCTAAAGAATGGGAATTCTATCTTGACTCATAATGTCAAGTGTTGGCTTCTTGGTTTTTAGATGGTTCTTATCCCTAGCTTTTACCTTATGCTTTAGGATAGTCCCTTCATCTCCTCCCATCTTCTTTAATTTTCAAAACCTTCTTATCTTTTTTCAAAATATTCTTTGTGTATAAACTCAAACCGCTTTCATAATAAACCTCGACTTTGTCGAGTTCATTTTCTTTTAAAACTTCTTTTCCTTAAACAAGCTTCAATTCATTTAATCATACTTTGACATCTTTTAAAATTAACAAATAAAATTCAACTAATTCAAACTCTTTTGTGCGCTCGAGCACCTTTTACCCTTCAAACCTTTTTTCAATATGAGACATGATTCATTGATAGTCGAGCAACATTCTACTATCCCCATGGTTATAAAGGTGTCAACTTTTCCCCTTGAGTGCTAGAGGCGTTCTTAAACCCTCACTCTTGCTGACGCAAGGTCCATCTTTCCCACACCTTGTGGACGTTAGTCGAGATTTATCTCCTAATAATGATGACTTGTCTCTTCATTTAAAATCAATCAACAGTCAAGTATTTTCTATCCAAACTATGGTTCTCCGACTTTCCCATTGCACCAGGAAGTACATAGGAACTAAGTCTTACGACCCATGGTGAGCAACAAAAATAATAAAAATATTTTCATTTTCTTTTGTGTGCAAATACTCATTCGTTCTTTTCCTTTAGCAAGTAAACCTTTACATAACACTCACTTTTAAAGAAACCAAACAAAGTGGATCCTGCGGAGTACTGTAGATGCTTAGGGTGATTACACCTTCCCTTTGCATAACCGACCCCCGTACCTCGATCTCTGATCTTTTATTTCATTTTGGGTTTTACTCGCTTTTTTCCCATTTCCCTTTGGAAACAATAAAGTGCGGTGACGACTTCATTGTGTTGAGATAAGTCAATTGATGGCTCAAATCTCAAATCTTTACTGCTACATTTATTTTCCTATCATTACTGTCACAATTTAGTTCACCTCTGCTCGTCTTCGTCGGTGATTGCGTGCGACAGGAAAGTGGCGACTTCACTAGGACAGATTGACCTATTGTTGGTCTATTCCTAAGTGGGTCAATCCTAACTTTGTTTGTTTCTTTTCTATGAGTGTTTATATATTATTTTACTTTTTGTTTATTACTTCCCATTATTCTCTCTCTCTCTCTCTCTCTCTCTCTCCCTCTCTCTCTCTCTCTCTCTCTCTCTCTCTCTCTCTCTCTCTCTCTCTCTCTCTCTATATATATATATATATATATATATATATATATATATATATATATATATATATATATATATATATATATATATATATATATATATATATATATATATATATATATATATATATATATATATATATATATATATATATATATATATATATATATATATGTTTGTATGAATTTTCCTGGTTTTCAGGGGCTTGGTGATCTCTTATAAGTCTTCTACCCAGACTTTGGTAAAACTTAAGATAGGACGGTCGGTATAGTCATGTTAACTTTGAGGGAGTAATCCCAAAAAAGGAGACATGAGATCCCCCACACGGTGGAGGCCCCTTTGACTGTAGTATCATTTACCGAGTAATCGGGAAGACGCACTGCTTTTAAACTGGGAGCCTGCTGAAGTTAAGGACCGTAGAACCTTTAACCCAACTTGGCCTTTTAGGTCTAGTGCGGAAACTATGACGGAGAAATCCGGAAATAGTTATCACGCGATGCTACGCTCGGACGAGTTTTTCCTGAGAATATTACTAATTACTGAGTTAATCGAGATGTTGGTAATATCCAAAGGAAGGATGTAGACCCTGGGATTCTCTTATAACCTTATTCGGCGGGTGATAAACGTTAGTCCATACCTTATGGGTTATACCTTTAACTCCAGACTCGTGACTCTGATCCATGTGATCTTGTTACTGTGCAGGGTATTGCATAACATTACATATCATTTGCATCCTCTACATCATTCTGCATACATCCAGGTTTTTCAGGATCTTATTCCCAGTTGCTTCTTTCTTCCAATTAGTCGTCTACCGTCAAGCTGATTCCTTAACACAACTACGGGACTAGAGCTGCTGTCAAATTGAGAATGGAAAACCAAGAACAACACAACATGGAAGTAAGAATGGAAATCGATGAGTTGAAGTCAGGCATGGCCAAACTTACTGAGATGATGCAAGTTCTGATTTTCAGAGGAGAGCCACCTCAAAATAATGTGATATATGAAATCCCAACTGCTTCTGTTGACACTCAACCTATCCAGCATACACCTACTACATGGCCAGAGTTTGGGTTACCTCATAACTAGTCTCCGCCTGTTGCAATTACTTTAATGGTTGGCCAGTCTGCCCGACCAGTCTTTCAAGTTCCAGTTTTCACTAAACCTCAACCAATTGTTCATACTGCTTCTTGTCAACCTGCTACACAAGCTGATTTTGGGAACCCTCTCTTTGAGTACCATGCTGCCAGTCCTCGAAGTATGGGTCAGGGAGACTTTGGTGAATTGGAAGAGTTCAAAAAACAATATCAGACTTTAGAGAAGAGACTTAGAGCTATGAAAGGAAATTAGTTCTTCAGTGTTGATGCTAACAACATGTGCCTAGTTTTTGATCTAGTTATGCCAGCTGTTGTACCCCAATTTTTTCCCCTAAGATCCCTTCATCATACCATGTTGATTCAAACACAACAAGATCACACTACGATTCTTGGTTCCCCTACATTTAATTTTTCCTTTTTGAGGGATTACCAAACACCTTGACTTATGTTCCTCTTGTGATCATGAATATTGTTTTGTTTAACTAATAAAATGCAATGTTCGTTTGTCTTGCTTGTTATCCATGTAGGTGAAGGAAATGAGATTTAACAAGCTACCCCATGGGTTCATGAGTTTATTTCCATGCCCTAGCCAATAAAAGCTTGAGAAGTTCAAACCTCACCATTGGAGTGGTTTTGGAAGAATTGGCATGGCAAGGTTGTTTTGGTTCATCACATTTCAAGGTTATTAGATGTGACTCAAAAGTACAAGGGGTTGATTGGAGAAGTTGTTATGTTTGGACAAGGCCTTGTTCCTATTGGTCACAAGAGAATATTTATCTCAAATTTCAAGATATGGAAGTGGTTTTGGTGGCTATGAGTCCTCATTATCATCCTCAACAACTTCTATTCACAAAACAAGAATATTGGTACAAGAAAATTGTTCAAACTTGTCAAAGTTCCTCAAGGCATTTTCTTGATCTAGGAGCTAGGGTTTTGACCTTCAAAGGAGTATATCTTTCTCACCTTTTGGTATTTTTGAGTGATTCCAAAGACATCATTCTATTCAAAGGGTTATCTACAAATCACTTCAAAATTTCCAAGGAGTTTACATGTGGAAGAGCCTTGATGAAAAAGAAAGATTACAAGTCATCCAGATGAATCCACAATTTTACATAAGTGACTTCAAATGATCATAACTTGGTCAATATTTATCACCTTGAGTCCATTATTTTTCCATAATGATCTTGAAGAGATGAAATTTATGCCTTCTTTCATGTGCAAAGTGGGTGGGAAAATGGATGGAAGATGCCTTAAAGATGAAAAAGATTATAGGTCATTTCATGATATTTTGCCAACTTCAAAAATTCATAACTCTCTCAATTTTTTGAGATTTTGAATAGTTCAAGTCCCAAAATGTCAATCAAGAGATCTACTTCATGCCATCTTTTTTGGTCAAGAGCAAATTCCAAGTGGAAGGCCATGTTTGGATGCAGGACATTATAGGTCATTTTTTGAAGAAGAATTTAAAATATTTCTAAGTATGGAAAGTCAACCATTTTTCTTCAGTTTTGACTCAATGCAACTTTCAGCTCAAGCATCCATTTGATTCCATTCTTTTTCAATTACAAAGCTTGTAACCTCATTCTTCTAAAGCATCAAGAATCATGCCCTAAGACCCCTTGGGTTGAAAATTCCATTGGTCAGAAGTTGGAACTTTGAAATTGAATTTCTCACCAAGTCAGAATTTTTAAATCCATAATGTGGCCTCTAATCACAAGTTTTCCACGCGTTTTTGCCTCTAAACATGTTTAGTGAAGTTCCAGATTTGTTTAGCACATCAAAACGCAAGAATTGGATGAGTTTTGACGAAGTTTGTATCACACTTCACTCGTGCATCAGGTGTGCATGATTTCCCTCCAAAACGTATCATTCACTATTCCTTTTGATCCCATTCACTTCTCCTATAAATACATGAACTATCCCATTCAATTTTCCAAGCTTGGATAGCCAGAATCACCCTGCCAAACTTATTTCACAACTCATAATTCAACAACTTCAAAATCCATTCTCGACCCTTTTTCAATCCAATTTTCCCCTAAATTCACCTTCCTTGATCTTCCCTGAAGCTAACCATATAATTACATTCAAGAATCGTGCCCTATATTGTTCCATAGAAGTTCAGTTTCAGAGTTATACAACTCAACTTCAATAGGTAGATTCCTTAATCAATTCTTCAAAACATCATATATCATTGTGTTGCTCTCATTGCCCTAATTCTAGTCGCAACATTTACATTTCACTGGCAACACGTTTTGACCATGACATTTCAAATCCCTTTTCAAAACTTTCCTTCCAAATTGCTTGAGTTATAGTTTATATAAATTTGGCGCGAGGGTGTGGTTATTTTCGTCTTGAAGAGACGAAGCGAATGGCATAGGTCTGAGTTTCTGATTTTACAATTTGAGAGACCTGCAAATCACGTTGGCTGGAGGTTGAAGATGACCTACGTGTCATCTTCCAACCAATGATGGCACGCCACTTGTTATTTTTGAAAATCAGATTTATATTTGATTCTGTACATTATTCACTAATGACCATGATATGCACAACGCGCCATATCCCTTGGATTTGATTACTAACGTGTTTTGACTCTCATCTAATGGTCCACATATTTGACTTTTATTTTCTTTTTCTGTTTTTTATATTTTAATTGTTTTAAATTTCAAAAAATCATAGAAAATTCATTTTTAGTCCAAAAAATCTGAAAAAATTATGAAAAATATTTTTGATTATTCTCTTTCTGATTTTTATTTTTTTACAATTTAATTTTGTGTTTTGGTATTTTTTATAAATTTTACACTTCTTTGATTTGGTTTAAATGTTTAAAAATACTTTTATACATTTTTAAATTCTGGAAAAATTATGGAATGATGCAATGATAGTGTGACAAATATTGGTGACCTTATTTTAATTTTTGTTTCCGACTTTAATATTTTTTACCATTTTTTTTAATTTTACCCATTTATTTTAATTTTAAAAATAGTTTATGACTTTAAAAAATTACCAAAAAATTTGTAAAATTATTTGAGCCTTTTTCTGATTTTTTTATGGTCTTAATTTTTATTTCTTGATTAATTTGAACATAGTTGATATTTTTCTCTTTATTTTCTATTTTTAAACATTATTTTTAAATCCTTTTATGTATATTAAAATGTGATATTATTTTGTGACTATTTTCTGGCTGATCTTGGGATAGATTTTGGATCATGAACTTTATTAACATCATTGGATCCATGGTGCTGAGTTTAACTCCACAAAAATGGATGAATGATTTTAATAATAGTTTGATTAAAATTTAATTCAAATGTGGTTTGTATATTTTTTCCCCATCCCTCTTCATCTCATCCCCTTCTTATTACACTAGATGTTGTTGGAGTGTGATCTCTATATCATGTCTCAAAACAAATGGTGCATAGATTGCTATTGACCAGCCTCAAAATAGGTGCAACTTCTATATAAGTCCACTTACGATTGCTTAACATAGCGCTAAATTTTTTCCCGATTCGCATAAATGATCATTCGAGGCCCATACATATGATTGCAAGCCCAAGTATGTTAATTTGATCTCTTTGATCCAATAACCTTGAGATTCATTGTGTGAGGCTTTGGTTCTACCAATCCTCTAATAGATCTACAACACCTTTGGTCAACGCAGATCACTTAAACATTGTTGATCATTTAATGGTACTTGTGAGAATTCCAAATGGATGATATACTTGACAAAAAGAAAATGCAACTTGTTGTGTGGAGGCTTTGGTTCTACCAATCCTCTAATAAGTTCCAAATGCAAGTTTCAAGATGGTCATCCAACTAACAACTAATTGTTGACTTATTTTACCTTATGCTTTCATTCTTTTTTATTCTTTATGTACCATTTACTTCTAGCATTTACATTTCATGCCATTTTCATCTTTGCTCATTTGAGCATTTACTTTCTTGCCATTTTTACTTTGCTCACTTGAGCTTTGCTTTTCCTTTCTTAAGATACTTAATAATCAACATAAACCCTAAAAAATCTTTAATGGTACTTGGACTATTTGGTTACTATCCTTGGCATTATGGAGAATTGGACTTTTTGGACTTAGGATTAGAAACCTTGGCCTATGATTGGAGACCTTGTGATCTTATATGATTATTTTGTCTGGAGCTCTTGGGGTTTACCTCAAGACATTGGGTTGTTTATTTGTTTTGTGTGCAGGTTATTGTGATTACACCCTTTGTTTGTAATATGGAATTCACCCGTATACAACCGTTACTCTGCCCAATTTTTTATGAAGACTTAATACACTTGAAGTTTGGTTCTCTCAAGAGGTCTAGTATTCCTTTGCTTGATTGGTTTCAACCTAATGAATTGGAATTCTATCTTGGCTCATAATGTCAAGTATTGACTTCTTGTTGGTTATATGGTTCTTAACCCCCTAGTTTTTACCTTGTGCTTTAGGATAGTCCCTTCTTCTCCTCCCATCTTCTTTAATTTCAAAAATCTTCTTTATCTTTTTGAAAACTCTTCTTGTTTTTGAACTCAAACCATTTTCATAATAAACTTGGACTTATGTCCACGCATTTTCAAAACATTTTCATAAATAAACTCCAATCAACTTAATAATACCTTGACATTTTTTGTGAGAAGACTAAAAGTCAATCAATCTCATTTCAAACTATTTTTCCACTTTGGCTTTTCATATTTAAAACTTTTCTTAAAAGATTAAACTCTTGTCAATCCTTGTAGTGATGCAAACAACTATACTTCTACAATATGTTGTGAAGAGAGATATTTTTCCACTAGGGTGTTGAGTGAGGCATTGTTGATTTTGAAATCCAAGTCATATCCTCTACTTTGAGATGATGCAAATTCTCCTTTCTCATGACCGTGGGTAGTAGGTGTGTTTTCTACACGGACAATGACGATGATGTTTTATCTTATAAAATTAACCAACACATTTGGGTTTTTAATTTTTGAAAGAGGAACTACGTGTACCTTGATCCCCTATTGCATGAAAAGGTGGTACATAGGCACTAAAGGTTTGCAACCGCGGAGGGTGCAAAAATTATAAAATAAATATATTTCTTTCCTCACCTCCACCATCCATTTTATATATATACAACATTTTTTATAGCCAAAATATACAGATTTTTACAAAGAGGTTCCTGCGGAGTACCGTAGATGCTTAGGATGCTAATACCTTCCCTTTGCACAACAAACCCCCTTACCTTGAATATTTCCCCCTCTTTTTAGGTTATTCTCTCTTTTCCCATTCCTTTGAAAACAATAAAGTGCGGTGGCGATTTTTATTTTGATCTGTATGAAGTCTAGTCAATCCAATGGCTTAGTCTTGAACATTTCTACCGCTACACCTGCAAAGTTCAAGATTCTCGAGTTTGAGAAATACCGGGGGCATACTTGTCCAAGAAGTCATTTGGTGATGTACTTTCGAAAAATGTCTGCTTACACATAGAATGATAAGCTGCTTATACATTGTTTCCAAGATAGTCTGAGTGGAGCTTCATTGAAATGGTATATGGGACTTGAGAAAGGTTGTATCCAATGCTTCCAAGATCTTGTTGATGCTTTCATAAAGAAATACAAATACAACCTTAACATGGTACCTGATTGTTGCCAACTGCAAAATATGTTTCCGAATGAGAAAGAATCTTTCAAGGAATATGCTTAACAATGGAGAGAACTGGCATCTCAAGTTGAACCACCTATGGAAGAGAAAGAGCTAACTGGATTGTTCATGGATTCTTTGTCCCCTTTCTTCTGGGAGAAGATGATTGGTAGTGTGTCCTTCATCTTCACAGACCTGATGACTATTGGCCAAAGATTAGAAGAAGGAATCAATAATGGTAAAGTGTCTAAAGTTGTTGAATCTTCTAATGGTGAGAAGAAATACTTTGGGAACTTTCAGAAGAAGAAAGAGGTAGAAGCCAATGTTGTCTCAACTGAGAAAATAGGACCTTGTCGTAGAATTCAATACATTGACCAACCACAAGTAGCAGTTGTTATTCCTATGGTCAATGCTCAACCAGTTTAGGTCCCTCAACAACAAAATATTATGCATAATCAAAATCGTTATGTAGAGAATAAGGCTCAATTAGATCCCATCCCTATGACATACACTGAATTGTATCCTATAATGGTGCAGAAGGGATTGATTACAACTAGGCCTCTGATTCCTCGAATCCTCCTCCAACCGGGTTCAGATCTGACCTTCACTGTGAATTTCATCAGGGAGCTGCCGTTCATAATTTAGAAAACTGATATGCATTGAAAAACAGAGTGCAAGAATTGATGAAAGCAAATATTCTAACTTTCAAGGAAATATGTCCTAATGTTATCAACAATCCTTTTCCAAAACAAAGTGGCTGAAGACTGAGTCGGGGTACCCTCAAGTCACTACCTAAAGCTAGTGTTTCAGACAGGACAACTCATCCTTGTTACTGATTAGTCACTAGGCCATCTTTCTTTCTGTTTGCGTTTTTCCTTGTTTATGTTAAAATTGTTGCTTTCAAATTTTGTTTGTACTTTCATGTTAAGTTTAAAGAAATGAGCATTGCAATGTTTTGATTTAAATCATTTTCGTTTACCGCTTTCAAATATATTTCTCTTGTTTACTTTCTTTATCAAATGTTTGTATATGCAAACATTTAAGGGAGGATAATGAAAATGAAATACCCATAATTGTTGTTGGTATGCTTTTGAATAAAACTTTGCTGAGGATGTACGGGCATTGTTTCAACTCTCAAACACTAGAGAAATAAGGAAGTTAATCCCTCGTTCACCCCTTTGAGCCTAGAAGTTGGGAGTTTTCTTTCTATACGAGAAAACCTGAAATCTTAATCTGGGGATGGGTAGTTCTAAGTAAATTTGGCTATGCATTCAATTACAAGAGAAATCATGCAAGACACCTTTCAATAAAGGTCACGATTAAGCTTTCCTTTTCATACAACAAGAAGTGTTGAAGATGCTCTCAAACAAAAATGACAAAGATGTTTCCCTGTAATCATTAAGCAAGGCAGTCATTATCTTTCCAAAAACTGAAAAGAAAAATAACTAAAAAATCCCGCTAAGTCAAAACCTATGACAGAGACTCAGGCAAAAAACTAGGGCATCCTGCTGACTGTAATTCCAAATGAAAAAGTTCATGCAAAAGTTGGGAATAATAAATTCAATCAGAAGAGGTCTTCAAATCCTAAAAATTCTACACCAGAGTTGACCAAAGTCCTCAAAACAGAAAAATGATGTAAGAAGAAGTGTTGTTTGTCTCAAAAATTTCGTAGCTTCTGAGAAATCGTCATTGCTACCATCAGTGCAATTCCAAAATCTCGTGGAACCTGAATGCATATTCTGAATTAACTAAACATAGGACTCGATAACATCATGAAGATTGGTTTGGATACAAATAAACTTTGAGCCTTTATCCTTTATTTCTTAAGCCGTGAACCAGACCACGTTACAACCCTCAAAAGACCTAATTGAAGCTAGGTTTCTTTTGAAAGCATACTACAACAAGGTTGCGTAAACTGACTCCTAAGATCTTTTGCAAATCATTTGTCTTGGTATGTTCATGCCTTTTCTTTCTCTTTCACTTTAAAAGTATAAACCATTATGTTTTAACCAGTGATTCATTTTTTATACACCAATAACATCATTTCAAAAATGATTTTGGATTCAAAACTTTTGCAGGAAATTTTTGCATTAAAATTACCATGTTTGAATAAACAATTTTGCTTGCAAAAAAGCTTTCCTCGTAAAGGAATTTCAAACAGCTGAGAAACTTGGTCAGTGGCCCTATCAGGGGCAATTATCTTCCAGATCCAATTGGGAATTAGTTCAAGATTTTTTTCTCAGTGCAAGTTTTCTCAGAATTAGTTAGCCAGAAGATCATTTTTCAAGACTCATAATGGGGCATTCCTTTCCAATAATTATTTCAAGAACTGAAGCCATGATCAGTTTATTCCAACACATATCTCAAGAATGAAAGCCATGATTAGTTTATTCCCAACAATCATTTCAAGAACTGAAGCCATGATCAGTTTATTTCCAACAGTCATTTCAAGAACTGAAGCCATGATCAATTTATCTCCGACAATTATCTCAGAGCTGAAGCCATGATCATTTTATCTCCAACAGTCATTTTAGAGCTGAAGATATGATCAACTCATTTCCAGCAACTTTTGAATGAAGCCATGATCAATTTATCTTCAACAGTCAGCTAATCTGGGACAAATCCCTAAGCAGCTCTCCATGTTCTTCCTCAGAAGATCATAAGTCAACACAATTTGCAAGTGTGACAAATTTGGGTTCAAGACGTTTTCTTTCCAAGCAAATTTGGCAGAGTTCTCCGTGTTGAGGAATCAAACTTCCAATCTTACCTCCACTGTTGTACCCCAAAATTTGCCCTCCCATATTTCTCAAAACATCTCAAGAAAAATTCACAAGTCCAAGCCGGCGCGTTATATTCAGGTGTTCTTTCGCCAAGATATCTCTGATAACATATTCTCAAATTCAGGTTCGGCTCAAGAGTCAATTCTTTAAAGAAGGTATCCGAATGTGTGAGTTTTCTTGAAGAAATATAGTGAAAAAGTGTGCTGAAAGTGCAGTTTTTACGCGCTAAAAAATTCATAACTTGAAGATCGTGACTCGTTTTGAACCCGTTCCGGTGGCCAAAATTCCGTCTTGACATTATCTACGTTTTCATATCTCACGGCTGGAAGCCAATTTCGATCAGAAGGTCTTCAAAAATGTGGATTTATCAAGTATTTTCGTGCAGAAAATTTGTGACAGAAGTTTATTTGCGTCATGTTCAAAAAATCATAACTTGGTCGATTTTCATCGTATCGAGCTGGTTCCAGTGCCAAAATTTCACAAATTGAGTTGGCTACATTTTCACAGAAGGTATTGAGTTCAAACGGTATTCAAAAGGCCTTCGTTTTTTGCTCAGAGTGCGAGACACGCTGAAAATCCTGAATGCTGAATATTATTTCATCTGAGCCGAAACTTCGAAAATTCATAACTCGGTCAATTTTTATCGGATTGGACTCATATTTTTACACAATGTCACTGACTCATAGATCTACAACTTTGCTTCAAAAGTCGATACCAAATTATGCACCGATCAATACCAGTTTTTTATTGAATAACGTGTCAGAGTCGACACTGGAACCCAAAATAAGTTTGTCTGAGCTGAAACTTCAAAAATTCATAACTAATTCACCGTTTATCCGATTGAGTCGATTTTCGGACAGGAGTTACTTCTCGATGTCGGCTACGTTTTGTTTTCACATTTCAACTTCAAAAAATGCACTTAAGTCCCTGCGATTTAGCCTGGAAAGTGACGAATTCAAGTGAATATTGGAGGCCCAATTGCACATTCAAAGCCCATTTGCTTTACCCTAATTTTCATTATATAATCACCTTTTTTTCACACAAACCAGAAAAGAGGAAAAGAGAGAAAAAACCTTGCCACAACACTGTTGAAATATCAAACTCTTTCAAGAACCCTAAAACCTTGAAATCCTTATTACAAATCCCTCTCTCACTACAAACAAGTCATCACAGTTACAAACCAACACCTCACTACTTCTTCAGTAAGGATAAGGCTGGCTTGATCTCCATGATCATAATTTTCCAGTAAGGCATAAAAGCATTCAGGTCACTAATTTTCTAGTAAGGGTAAGATTGATTTGATCTCCATGATCAAAAGGGTATAATCATTCATACATGCCATATTGTGCCTAAACATTAAATTTCTTCATATGTTGGTTTTATTTGAATTTTTATTATTTTATTTAATGTGTTCATGAGGTTCAACAATGCAGATTTAGACAAGATCCCATGCAGGTTCATTAAGGAACGTTGAGGCCAAAAGCCAAATGGCCAAAAGCCAAAAGCCAAATGGCCAAAACAGAACATTTTACACATGACACCAATACATGGCGAGACAGACATCCTGAGAAGATTAAGGAACGTTGAGGCCAAAACGCAAATGGCCAAAAGCCAAAAGCCAAATGGCCAAAGTAGAACAACTTATGCATGATGAGGTCAGAACACAAATGGTCAAACCACTCCAATTCACCTCCAAAAAGGGGACAGAAACCCCCAAGGTATTGTATTTTCTTTCTTTTCCTTATTTTATTTATTTCAATTATTTCTTTTTTTAATTAATTCCTTTAATTTAACTTATTTTCATAAAATATAAAAAATAGTAAAAAACAGAAAAGTCATAAAAATCAAAATATATTTATTTAATTAATATTTTTTGTAAATAAATATCACTAATAAATTTTAGCTTAGTAAAATTAGGTTTAATTCAAACATTTTTCTTAATAAACTTAAAATTGGTAGAATTAGGTTTTAATCAATTTTTATCCTTTTTTTCTTTTCTTTCACAATAATTAATTATTAAATATTATTTTTGTAATTAAATTACCATGTAAATAATTAGATTAATCTTAGGTTTAATTTTAATATGTTTTCTTAATAAATTAAAAAACAACTAGAAATAGGGTTAGATTTCATTTAATTCTCTCATAAAAAACCATAAATACAAAAATCTCAAAATAATTTCTTTTTTCATTCTTATTTCATTAATTTAATTATCATAATTTAATTTCCTTTAAAAAGGGTCCAACGCCCTCGCTTGCGATTTTTTATTCAATTCGCGCATCTTATTTTATTTCATGTAAATATTAATGTAATTCTCCCAAAGCCTTGTAAACTCGGACATTTTATTTCTCGCACTTTATTTACTTTCTGTCAAATCGGGTCCTGGATTTTAATTTGGCGATGTGGACCCGCGCCTTTGTAATAGTTTAGGAACTTTACCTTTCTCGCATTTTTTTAACTGTTAATAATGACATGCAAGAATGAATGACTAAAATAAAAACAAGCGTAGAACACCCATGACATGACAAGACAAAAATAAATGAAAACGACACACAAATCACACACCACCCCTAGGGTACGCCTCACTATTGCCTTGCCTCGAAAGGTGATCGTCGAGTAAAGGATGTCTTAGTAAGTCCTCATGATCCGGGAACCTGGCATGAGGGTAGCTTCTAAGATGTCTTCCTATTGCTCTGGTGATCACCATGTCCCGAACCTCGAATTGACCCGAACACCTCCAACGGTAGTGCTACCTACATCTCAATGGTGGGATGGCACTACTTTAAAGGACATTTACACAGACGAATTCCTTAGGGTAGGTAGGTTCCCGTAGATACTTGCTCTAAATTTCAAAACAAATTCAAAAATACTTTTCATACCAACACATTTTCAAAAGCTTTCAAAAGAAAATTTTCAAACACTCTTGAGGACCGATACAAGAGTCGAACTGGAATTTTCAAAGAAACTTTTTAAACCCATAATTGAAAAGCAAACAAACCATTTTTGAAAACACAAATGAGTAAGTATCTAAGAGCCCATGGATAACCATGGATAGAAAGGGTGCTAACACCTTCCCTTTCTATAACCTACCTCCCGAACCGAGAGCAATCTCTTTAAGGAATTTTTCTGTGCTTTTGTCCTTTCCATTTGGAGAAAATAAAAGACGGTGGCGACTCTTGCTTCCGCAACATTTCGCGAACCAGCGTTAAACAGTCAGTTCCAGATCCACCGATCACATCCACAAAAGAGTCAAACTCCGTTATCATAAACGTCCACATTACATGCATAGATTATTCACATATCATGCATAACAAAATTCATAACAAGAGTGTTTCATCCTCATTTGCATTTCCCGAGATCTTGTTGCAGTTGACATGTCACCTTGAGATCAAAGTCCAACTTACTTGGCACCTACCAAAGTAGATGTCAGTTCGGCTGTTTCTCTCTTTCGCCAATGCTAATCTTGGATGAGTTTTTTCTCTTTTTCGTCCAATGCCAATCTTTGATGAGCTGTTTCTCTCTTCTGTCCAATGCTAATCTTAGATGAGTTGTTTCTCTCTTTCTTCCAATGCTAATCTTGGATGAGCTGTATTTCTTTCAACCAATGCTAATCTTGGGTATCATGTTTCCCCATGTTGTCCAAAGCCAATATTGAATGTCGCTATTTTTTGTTGTCGTTTAAAGCCAATATTGGATGTCGTAACCTTTTCTACTATCCAAAGCCAATATTGGATATTTCTATCTTTTGTTGCCGTCCAAAGCCAATATTGGATGTCGTAATCTTTTCTTCCATCCAAAGCCAATATTGGATGTTACTATCTTTTGTTTCCGTCCGAAGACAATATTGGATGTTGCCATCTTTTGTTGTCGTCCAAAGCTGTCGTGACGTTTTTGCTATCCAAAGCCAATATTGAATGTCTTAATCTTTTTTGCTATCCAAAGCCAATATTGGATACCATGATCTTTTGCTTCCATCCAAAGCCAATATTGGATGCCACCATCTTTTGTTGTCGTCCAAAGCCAATATTGTATGTTGTGATCTTTTCTCTCGTCTAAAGCCATTATTAGACGTTGAGTTTTCCATTCACCCAAAGCCAATATTGGATGTTGTGATCTTTTATCTCTTCTAAAGCCATTATTAGACATTGATTTTTCCATTCATCCAAAGCCAATATTGGATGTCGCTCTTTTGTTTCCATCCAAAGCCAGTATTGCATGTTGTGATCTTTTCCCTCGTCTAAAGCCATTATTAGACATTGAGCTTTCCCTTCATTCAAAGCCAATATTAGATTTCATGCTCTTTTGCTTCATTCAAAGCCAATATTGGATGTCATGTTTCTTTTTCCGTCCAGCGTCTTTCCTCGACGACTCCGATGTAGCTTCAGATTTGGTCTCATCCCACATCTAATGTTCTTCTAAATGCTTCTGATTGTCTTTTCCAGAGAGTTTCTCGCCTCATTCAATGCCATTATTGGATATCGCTGCTTGCCTTCTCGGGTTTTATGTTTTTTTCCAAGTATTGATGGATACTCTTTGTCACCCTGACAGATATCCAGAAGTATCTTATTGTTTCACTAGCGTGTCTTTCTATGTCATTTCATCTGAACTACCATAAGGTTCCAATTTCAAGTTTCTCCATATTCCCACAGAGCCTGTTTCATCTCATAAATCATTCAAAAAGTATATGTCAAAAAAGAGTCCATGCATTCACTCATAACATATGATATCATCTCATCGCATCAGGGACAAAATTTAGGTATGTTTGTATTTAATTACTTTCTACCTATCTGGAAAAAAGATAATTAAATAGGGGCAGCTGTTGTACCCTAAATTTCGCCCCTAATTTTTTCAGTCACACTTTCATATCATATTTCTTCATTTGGTCATAATCATTAATAAATAGCTTCATTCATCACATTTGCATCATATCTTAAAGTTTGCTCTTGTGTTGTTGACTAACTTCTAATAAAAATACAAAAAAAATTTGTCTTTGTCTTTGTATATTTGTGTTTTGTAGGTATCGAGTCAAAGCATCTGGCGAATAAGGTTTTCCGGTATTATTTTCCTAAAATCTCTATTTGCAAAGAAAAATAATTAAAAAATTTCATTTTTTTTCACTGTACAATCGATTTCTCTTAGAGTTCAATCAATTGCCCAGAGTGCATTTTGCACAATATTTGAAAAAACTCATTGTACAATCGATCTCCCAGAGTGCAATCGATTGCACATAGTGAAATTTTGAAAAAAAATCAGCAATTTCAAGCTTGTCAATTTTGGCTCCAATTTTTCTTCATTTTTTGAAAGATATATCATTAATTCAAATTTTGGCTCCAAGAATCAATTACCAAGCCTAATTTCATTTCCCAAACCATACTCCAAACCACCACTAATCCTAAGCCTAAACTCTATAAATAGAGCCCTCGTTTATTTCAAATCTCAAGCTTTTGATAGCCAAAATCATCTTGCTAAAAAATCTCTCAATTCCCCCCATCTAAAAAATTCACTCAAAGCTCCATTTTCAAAAAAAGTTAGTAAGCTTTGCATTGAAGCTTACTAGTCTATAATCTAAACCTTCATCTAAACACTTTCTCTCTACCAATTCTCTACATCCAAGAATGGGAAATTGATTCTTGGGGATGAATTGAAGCAAACTCTTGAAGTTGTTTTGATAATTCTCTAGATCTACCTTTGGTAAGTTGTATTTTTCATCTTTCACAATGTGATCTCTTGTTGATCTTTGAATTTTATTCATTGAGCATTGTTTTGTGATCCCATTGGTGCTATTTTCTCATAATTTGATGGAATTTTTGTTCTCAATTAAATCCATGATCATAAGGTGTTTGATGAAAAGTATGAACATGAATTTGGCCTTTTGAAATGTTGATTTATTGTTTTTCACAGGGTGCAATCGATTGCACTCAAAGTGAAAACGATTGTCACAGAATGATTTTACTCTTTTTTTTTAAAAAAAGAACTGATACAATCGATTGCTCCCAGAGTGCAATCGATTGTAACCGAATTAAAATGCATTTTCTGCCTTGTTTTGGGGATGTTTTGATCCATCTCTCTTTTTCTACTCACTCATTTTGATTGTTGATTTGGATTGCAATTTTAAATGTCCAATTTCTCTTTAAATTCAATGGGCTTTAGGTGTAGATGAAGTTGGATAAATGTTCATTAATTCAAATCTACCGAAGAGTGAATTATTTAGTTCATTTTTGGTGCTTTGGATTAATGATATGTTTAGGACTTTAATCCATTGAGATGAGTGATTAAACTTAAAGATAAAAGAAATTTGAGGTAGTCATCCAAATTAGCTTATCATTCCGCTCCCTCTTCGTCTTATCCCTTTCTTTTTTATTTGTGCTACATGTTACGGGATGATGATATCTATATAATTTATCCAAACATGAAGTACATAGATTGCTATTGACCAACCTCAAAATAGGTGCGACTTCTACATAAGTCCACTTATGATTGTTTAACATAGCGCTAAATTTTGTCCCGATTCGAGAAAATGATCATTCGTGGCCCAAACCTATGTTTGCAAGCACAAGTATGTTAATTTGAACCCTTTGATCCAATAACCTTGAGATTCATTGTTAGGAGACTTTGGTTCTACCAATCCTCCAATGGAACCTTATCAATTTTGGTCAACGCGGATCACTTAAACATCATTGATCATTAAATGTTACCTTGAGGATTCTTAAATTGATGATATACTTGACAAAAAGAAAATTCAACTTGTTGTTGAGAGGCTTTGGTTCTACCAATCCTCTAATGAGTTCCAAATGAAATTTTCAAGATGGTCATCCAACTAACCATTAACTTCTAACAATTGACTTTATTTTATGCTTTTATCTTATGCCCTTTACTTTATGCACCATTTTACTTTAGCATTTACATTTTATGTTATTTTCATCTTTGCTCACTTGAGCATTTACTTTTATGCCATTTTTATTTTGCTCACTTGAGCTTTGTCTTTTCCTTTTGAAGATACTTAATAATCAACATGAACCATAAAAAACATTAATGATACTTGGACTATTTGGTTACTATCCTTGGCAATATGGAGCATTGGAATTCTTGGCCTTAGGAATAGAAACCTTGATCTTGTTGGAGACCTTGTGACCTTAATTGATATTTTGTCTGGAGTTCTTGAGGTTTACCTCAAGACATTGGGTTGTTTGTTTGTTTTGTTGTGCAGGATATTGTGATTACATACTATTTCTGTAATCTGGAATTCATCTGTATACAGCTGTTACGCTGCCCAATTTTTGTGAAGACTTAACACATTTGAAGTTTGATCTTTTCAAGAGGTTCGGTATCCTTGTTTGGTTTCAATCCAAAGAATGGGAATTCTATCTGGACTCATAATGTCAAGTCTTGGATTTTTGTTGGTTATATGGTTCTTCTCCTTAGCTTTTACCTTATGCTTTAGGATAGTCCCATCATCACCTCCCATCTTCTTTAATTTTCCAAACTTTCTCATCTTTTTTCAAAATCTTCTTTGTTTATAAACTCGAACCGCTTTCATAATAAACCTCGACTTTGTTGAGTTCCTTTTCTTTTAAAACTTCTTTTCTTTAAACAAACTTCAATTTATTTAATCATACTTTGACATCATTCAAAATTAACAAAAACAATTCAACTCATTCAAACTCTTTTGTGCGCTCGAGCACCTTTTATCCTTCAAACCTTTTTTCAAGATGAGACATGATTCATTGATAGTCGAGCAACATTCTCCTATCCCCATTGTTGTACCCCAAAATTTGCCCTCTCATGTTTTCCAAGGTTTTCTCTTATATAGGTGGTCATAAACACTTGGTTAAAGAAAAATAAAAATTTTGAAGATAAACAAGGTGTCTAAGATTGGCTTTGAGATAAGGCGTTTTCGATTAGCCCCTGAGAAGTTTGTTTTTCAATTTCCATATGGACCAGGAGATTCGATTGGGCATCTAAAACCCTTCAATTAGGCTTTGGTTTGCAAGTCTTCGATTGGGCACCGGGCCTCCTTCGATCAAGATAAGTTCACAAAGTATTTGATTAGGCGTTGGGCTTCCTTCGATCAAGATAAGTTCACAAAGTATTCGATTGGATGTTGGGCTTCCTTCGATAAAGTTAAGTTCAAAAGGCTTTGACTGCGGAAGGCAATAACCCCCTATAAGTTTGTTTCGATTCACAAGGGAAATGGCTTTCCCTGTGCTTGATTTCAATGCACAAGGCGAAGACCCTTTCAACTGGCCTTCGATTCACAGAGAAATGACCTCCTCATGCTAACATCCACAAGGCATTGGCTGCCTTTGTGCTAGCTACGACTGGGCAATATCCCCCTTTGAAACAGTTTTCCACACTTCGACACGCATGTTAGTCCCTTCAAATGCGCATTCATGAGGTCCCTTCGAAGAAGCATTCATTGGTCCATTTGAAGGAAACATGATTACTGAATACAAGCTTGTCTTATGTTGGGTCTTAGTCCTACATGTGGCCAGGCCCAGGCCGCTTGTGCAATGGCATTCGAAGGTGGTGACAAAGGAGGCTTCAATTGGCCAGAATGAAGTTTTTGTTTGGGTTATTTGAATCAAGAAGCTAAGGCAAGTATATAGGCTCAATCAAATGAACTATAAGGATTTATCTGTGGTCTGTTCGAAGGAGAAAAATCTCGACCAATCGAAGAGCAAGGATATGGTGTACTTCGAAGGCATGTTAACAAAGTGTCCTTTGATTGGCATATCAGAGTAAGATGTCTTTAGATAATCAAGCAATCAATGCATAAGCTTACTGATCGAAGAAGCTCTAATAAAGATGTTTTTGAACACTTCAAATCAAAGCTCTAGGCTAATCGAAGAGCAACGCTGAAGGGCATTCGAAGGAGCCAAAGTGTCCAGGTTCATGCAACCTACGAAAATGGCAAGAATGTAACATAAATGGATGATTTTCAAATTATTGGAGGCCCAAAACAACTCATCAAATTGGAGGCCCAAAACAACTCAGAGCAATCTGGAAGAAACGCATTATTGGATCAAATATGGAAAGTTCTCATGAAAAAATAAAATAAAATCTCTCCCTCATAATGACCAAAGATTTGGTACACAAATGTTGACCTAAATCTTTGCCTATATAAACCCATAAATTCCAGATGCAAAGGGACGACTCAAACACGCATATACACTACCTAGAGAGCTATATAAAATTGCCAAAAATCTAGCGAAGTAGTGAAATTCGAACAACCAATTCCAGCCACATTTAGTCTGTTCTAGGCATCCCATCATCACCTTGAGGATCCCAGAAGTTCCTACCAGTCCTCCTTGACATTTAAAACCTCTTAAAACAAGCAGATTTCATCGCTCCGGTAGGGTAAAATTCTCACGCTCTAATCTCTCAGTTCATGCAATTTAAATAAATTCGATGCACAGATCCATACTCATGTTGTTGTTTAGATTTTTTTTGACATAACACATGCCAGGTTAAGGAAGGAATCCAGAAACACCATTGTTAAGGTAGTCTGCGATGTTTTAGTCGTATCTCCCTGTGCAAACACCTTCAGTCCAAATCATTTCCATGGTTTTAACACCTCAGTATTTTATGATATTTTCAAATATACTGTTTTCTTGTTGTTTGTCTTAATGATTGAATAGATGGCCCAGTGGTGAAGGATGTGTGTTTAAGCTAGGAAAGCTTGGGGCTCGACACCAGGTCTAGGTCGAAAATCACCTCCTGTCATCGATCGAAGGAAACAACTCCTATCCTGGATTGAAGGAGACAACTCATACCCTGGATCGAAGGAGACCGCTCATACCCTAGATCAATGTGGACAATTCCTTCTCGGGATCGAATGATCTCTATTCATTATCTTATTTTTTATTTTGTTTATTTCTTTTGTTTCTTGTTTTTTTATTAACGTTAAAACAAAATCACCAAAAATTATGTCTAGTTTGTTTTTTTTTTAATTAAAATTATTAACTTATTAATTTAATTACTTTAACATCTTTCTTAAAATAAAAATGATAGACTTAGATTTATTTCATTCAAACCTTTCTTAACAAAAAATACAAAAATATTAGAATTAAGTTAAATTTCATTTGATATTTATTTTCTTAATTAAATTTAGATTTAAGTTAATTTTAAGTATTTTCTTAATAAGCACAAAAACAACCAAAAAACAGAATTTTATCTTTTACTTAGCAAGTTCTAAGGGTCTTTAGATGTTCGTCTCTATTTCGCGCGCATTATCTTGTTCTCGCATTTTTCATAATAATGTATCTGCTGACAATATGTAATAGATTAAACTAGGTATTTATCACTTTTCTTTATTTTCTTTCCCCATTTGGATATGTAAATACCCCCTTCCCAAAGCACTGTAATATCATAGATTTAAATTCCTGCACTTTAAATTTCTGCAAAATATTAACTGCTAGTAATTAGGCTTGTATGGCAAGAATGAAATCAAAGGTTAGCGAACCTAATAACAAAGATAAATGAATGAAATTGAATCACTTGCACACATGCACCTCTAGGGTACCCCACTTTGGGTTCCCTCGAAAATAAAACAGTCATGTCCCTCGAGACAGTGACGCTTTAGCAAAAACCCGTAAATCAAAAGATCATAGTCCCGTGATGATCCTACAGTTGCCTTTAGGTAAATGATCTAGTCCCTAAAAAAATTTCTAAAACGTCTCTACATGTTTCCTTTATGACTGTGTGTCCCTTCGATTGTTCCTCATACATCCAACGATAGGGCTACCTACTCACTAATACTAGGATAGCACTGTCTAAAGGATAAGAGGAAAAGAAAAACCTTTTTCGAGTACAAGTAGAGAGCTGTTAGATGCTTGCTCAAATAAAATAAACTTTTTACACTTACACCTTTCAAAAACAACTTTCAAAAACATTTGCTTTGTCAACACTCTTGAGGACTGATACAAGAGTTATCACAAAGCGAATCGCCGCACTAAGGCATTTCAAAACACTTTTTCAAAACACAAAGCACAAGGTATTTAAAAAATGAGCTAAGCATCTAAGAGCCCGTAGATAACTACGGATGGAAAGGGTGCTAGCACCTTCCCTTTCTAAAATGTACCCCCCTTACTCAGAAAATTCTCGAAAAGGTCTTTTTCTCTTCTTTTCACCCTTTCCTTTGTTGGATAAAAGAAAAGTCGGTGGCGACTGTTGCTTACCGTAAAATTTGCAAACACAAATGTAAAGCCAGTATAACAGTCGGTTCTGCCACCGTATTACAGAACTGGCGACTCTTCTGGGGAATATAAATAAAAGATGGGTTACCTTAAGAGTTAGTTTATTTTAAAACTGTTTTAATTTATTTCTTTGTATGCTTTATCCTTGGAGGGTTTTTTGGGTTATTATATAGATCCTACAATCGTATCTGGGGGCATCTTTTTAGGTAAACAACAATAAACCGTGTAAACAACCAGATCTGGGGGCATCTTTTTAGGTAAACACTTTTTAAAAACACAAAGCACAAGGTATTTAAAAAATGATCTAAGAATCTAAGAGCCCGTAGATAACTACGGATGGAAAGGGTGCTAACAACTTCCCTTTCCATAATCTACCCCCCTTTACTCAAAAATTCTCGAAAATGTCATTTTCTCTTCTCTTCACCCTTTCTTTGTTGGATAAAAGAAAAGTCGGTGGCGACTCTTGCTGACTGCAACATTTGCAAACACAAACGCAAAACCAATATAACAGTCGGTTCTGCCACCGTATTACACCCATGGTTATAAAGGTGTCGAGTTTTCTACTTGAGTGCTAGAGGCGTTCTCAAACCCTCACTCTTGCTGACACAGGGTCCATTTTTCCCACACCTTGTGGGTGTTAATCGAGATTTCTCTCCTAACAATGACGACTTGTCTTTTCGTTTAAAATCAATCAACAAACAAGTCTTTGCTAGCCGAACTATGGTGCTCTGACTATCCCATTACACGAGGGAGTATGTAGGCACTAAGTCTTACGACCCAAGGCAAGCAACAAAAATAGTAAAAAACATTTCATTTCCTTTTGTGTGTAAATACTCATTCATTCTTTTCCTTTAGCAAGTAAACCTTTACATAAAACTCCTTTTTAAAGAAACCAAACAAAGTGGATTCAGCAGAGTATCGTAGGTGCTTAGGGTGCTAACACCTTCCCTTTGCATAACCGACCCTCGTACCTTGATCTCTGATCTTTTATTTCATTTTGGATTTTGTTTGCTTTTTTCCCATTTCCCTTTGGAAACAATAAAGTGTGGTGGTGAGTTCATTGTGTTGAGATAAGTTAATTGGTGGATTAAATCTCAAATCTTTACCGCTACATTTCTTTTCCTATCATTACTGTCGCGATTTAGTTCATCTCTGCTCGTCTTCACCGGTGACTGCGTGTGACACTAGCTATAATATTTCCAATGGAAATCTGGAATGAATACAAATAATTTGTCGAACACTTGGTGTGAAATCTAATTTTCATAATTTTCCTTTGAGTCGTGTTGATACAAAAAAACACTTATAGTATAGAGTGATTGTAATCAATATCAACACCTAATTCAAAACAAAAACAGTTTCGGAAAAATTCCTACGAGTCGATTGATTACTCAATGCTATTAGACAAATTGATTGTTGAAAATTAAAGAAACTAAAACGATAAGAAAAAGAGACACCAGGATTTATCTACACAGTTCTCCACTTTCGTCCTTGCGTGTTGGTACGTCTGCGCCTAATTCCAATTTGGAATTAGGATAATTCTTACTATGCAAAAGTTAATACAAGATAAGTGTTCCAAGATCAACCCTACAACCCATAATCATTTTTTTTTATTCAAACCCTTCTCTTCTTTTTATCTTGACAAAGACCAAGACACAATAGATCCCAATTGACTCGTAAATATAGCTACTCTTTTGCGTTCTTTATCTACAAAGATTTTGCACACAATCAATTGTACCTATTGCACACAAGACTTTAATTTGATTTGTTATTATCGCACTAATTCCTTTGCATTCTTTATATCCAAAGGATCATTTATGTTCTTTATCTCTAAAAGCTTTCCCTAGGCTGCAATCCTCTCTTGAAAGTCTTGCACGAAAACCCCGAAATCAATCAATGATCTTGAAGGACAAACCCGCGGTTTTTGCGGATGAAGACCCCTGAAAATCTCAACCTAATATTTTCGGTTACACAAGAAAAAAATTGGACATTATCAAACCTCGTCTAGATGGAACCCCAATAAAATATTATTATGTGTGATTTTTTAGTGTGTATGCATAGGTTAGAGGTTGGAGGTGAAAAGAAATTCCAGGAAATTCATATGGTATCAATAAGTTTGAATGATGCACAAATGATGTATTTATAGTTGTGGAAGTTTAGATGTAAGAAGGAGATTTTTGGAATTAAAAAAATTTAAAATTAACCCAATAAAACAATATGTGTCGACCTGAAATTCGTGTGTGTCAACACATAAATCAAGTTTCAACTATATGTGTCAACCTGAAGAAAGAATTTGTCGACCAAAGAATGGAAGTAGCTTTAAGCTTTAAAAAAGTGGGGCTACGCTATGTGTGGCTAGGTCCACAAGGCACAAATGTGTGGAGCGGGCCACAGGGAGTGAGGCGAGGGCCACATGCCTAAATTCTACTTTTTTCTGTTCTTTTCTTATTTCTTCCATTTTTCTCAGAATCCTTGTCATTTCTCTATCTTTTTTCTTGGACGCTTTGTGTTAGAATATAATTGAAATAAAATAGAAATACTGGCATAACATGACATAAATAAATAAAAACGGTAGCATAATTCATGTGGTTCGAGTCGAATATACGATAGAATTTCGTGTTATCACTTGCTTCCCTTAATCAAACCGACACCCTAATCCTGCAGCAGAGCAAGAGAATTGGGGCCTAGAAGATGAAGAGGTCAAAGTCCCCTCCTCAGAGACACCAATGTTATGACTCTCACAGTCCATCTCCACAAAGGCGTGGTCGTCCCCCCGCACGGGAGAAACAAGAGGTTTCTTTCATCAAGAAGCGAGGTTGCACGCCTCGCCGAAAAAATCAACACTCCTCGATCTCTAAGATAAAGAACAACCGGGTTGACCGTGACCAATCACCATCACCTAAGCCAAAAAGGAGAACCTCTCCCCGGCGAGACAACAACCTCCGACGAGAAAGGGATCACCATTCCCCATCACCATCTCTTGGTAGAAGTGAAGACGACGAGCCTCGCGGCCCGTTATCAAGAGATATCATGGAGGCCAGTCTCCCTGTCAGTCTAGAGAAACTTCCTCACTTGGGAACCTATGATGTAACAACTGACCCTAACGAGCACATCGAAAACATCAACTCGCTACTCGATTACAGAGGATTTTGTAGGGAGATCAAATGCCTACTCTTTCCTACAACTCTTAGGAAAGGGGCCATGGCATGGTACAAAATCCTCCCTGACGATTCCATCACGTCATGGAAGAGCCTGGAAAAACAATTTTCCAGGAACTTTACGGTGTATCATCAACATCCAAAGTCAGAAGCATCTCTTAAAGTGATCATCCAAGGGAGGGATGAGTCCCTCCGATCATACATTGAACGTTTCAACAAGGAAAAGTACCAAGAGTATCGAGACTACAAGGGCACGCCTGGTTGTTTCCATGATTATACTCCTATTAACGTCTCACGTGAGAAGATCCTGACCGACTGCACGAATTCGGAATTCAAGCAAGCTGGGGTCCTCTTCCCCCGACAAACACCGTCTAAGCCGGGGATGGACAAAAGCAAGTACTAATAGTTTCATAAAAGTTATGGGCATACGATGAAATACTGCATCCACCTCAAGGACGCCATTGAGATCCTCATCCGGAACGAGCATCTCAAACAATACAGAAAGAAGAAATCTCCCCAGAATATGTTTCTGAATTCAAACAGGTCAAAGAAATAGGGGCCTCCCCAGATAAAGCTCCCATTCCCGTTTCCATGAGAATTACGAGGCCGGAATATTTTTATTTCCCCAACATGGAGGAAGTTCCCCTATACTTCTCATCACATAGTCCGTGGGAGTCGTTCCCAGCAGCAATGGTCATTTCGGGCGGTGGCTTTAACAAGTGCAATGTAGGATTGTTAATGAGAAGTTTTGAGTAGTTAATGGAGGCTAACTCTGAAATGAGTTCCACCCTCGACATGTTCATGGGAGGCTCTCACCCCCTCACATTCTATCGGGAATAGTTTCATGGAGGAGCCCCCCAATTCCATTATCACTTTGCTCGTACGAGCTCATAGGGAAAACTTTGATGCCAGGCACATCCTGGGCGACCAAGAGAGCTCGGTCAATATAATCTATTCCAAACTATTCACCACCTTGCAGCTGAATGAGGCACATCTGACCCCGTGTGTGGGCTTTGATCTCCAAGGATTCAATGGTTTTGTCACCAAACTATGGGGATATGTCAAACTTATTATTACTTTTGAGGCAGGAGAGATGACCAGATCCATCATGACCCAATTCCACTTCATTGATTGTCCGCCATTATATATGTGCATATTTGGAAGACCCACTCTGGACAAACTAATAGCAGCGCCCTGCACAGTTCACCTGAAGATGAAGTACTACACCGCCAACGACCTCGTCGCTACCCTGACTGGGTTCATCCAGGAAGCCAGGAGATGTTTCGATGCATCTTCTAGGGGCTTGAGCTCCATCAACACTCAATCCAGGTCGACAAATAGACCCACTCTCCCCGACAGTTCTGAAGTGCCAAAACCACTGCCCTACGTCCATATGATTGATCTAGACAGAAGATTTACAAAGGAAGATCTTGGAGAGAAGAATAATAAGGGGAAGGAACCCATTCTCAACGAATAAGGATCGTCCTTATCAACGAGCATGGGAGAATATACAGATCCTACGCATCCTATCCCAGACGGAGAATTCTAGATCGTTCCCCTAGGCAACGACCCTTCCAAAGGAGTCAAGATCGATACCAACCTCCCCGACATAGCAAAGAAGCAGTTGAAGGAGTTCTTAAAGGAGAATGCAGACTTGTTCTCCTAAAGGGTAGAAGAGATTCCTGGCCTAGATCTGGAGATAGCTTGTCACCATTTGACAATAGATCATGCTCTCGAGGCAGTTTCTCAGTGTAAGCACCGACAGTCCCCAGAGAAAACTAAGGTCGCCGAGCAGGCAGTCAAAGACTTCGTAGATGCAAAATTTATTTCTGAAGCCCAATGCACAACATGGCTCTCTAATGTAGTTTTATAAAAAATAGTAATGGAAAATGGAACATGTGTATTGATTATACCGATGTCAATAGGGTTTGCCCTAAAGACGCTCACCCCTCCCCAGTATAGATAAATTGGTCGACAGTTTTGTAGGTTTTAAATTACTTTTGTTCATGGATGCATATTCTGGGTACAACCAGGTCCCCATGGATAAAATGGACAAAACAATATATGGCCTTCATGACTGAATCAGGCAACTATTACTACAACGTAATGCCCTTCGATCTGAAAAACGCTGGCGCTACCTATCAGTGCATGATGAACAAGGTCTTCCGAGGAGAAATCAGAGACATTCCAGAAGTCTACATGGATGACATGATCATGAAATCCAAAGTAGAAACTGATCATGCACTCCACCTCAGAAATGTCTTCCACCAAGCAAGAAGGGTCAAGATGCGATTCAACCCGAAAAAATTCACCTTCGGTGTACGAGCAGGAAAGTTCCTCACCTTCTACTTAATAGAATGAGGAATCGAAGCCAACCACGACAAATGTCAAGCATTATCTAAGCTTCTAACTTGTCCTCAAAGAAATCAATCCAAACTTTAAACGGAATGCTCGTATCATTGTCTCGGTTCGTGGTAAAATATGCCTAACACGCGCTCCCCTTTTTCAAACTTTTCTACAAAGAAGCCGTGTTTGAATGGACCGAAGAGCGCGAGCACACCCTCCTCCACCTCAAACGGGAATTATCTCAACTACTGATACTTTCAAGACCAAACAAGGAAAAAACTCTCTACCTTTATCTGGGCGTAGCTTTTGAGGCGGTCAGCGTTGCCCTCATTCAGGAAATCCCCGAGGGGCAAAGACCCATCTACTTCACGAGAAAAGCCTTACAAGGCCCTGAAGTAACATACCAACAGATTGAGAAAGTATCCTTGGCATACATCAACACAACAAGGAGGTTAAGGCACTATTTTCTGGCCCACACCATTGTCATTTGGATAGAGCAACCAATAAAACAGTTACTCAACCAACCTGATATGGTGGTAAGAATGCTCAAGTGGTCGTTAGAACTCTCTGAATTTAACATCAGATACGAGATCATGAATGCCCTTAAAGCATAAGTGCTGGCCGATTTCGTGGAGGAAATGATCTTCCCGAGCACCACAAATGCGTCACATAAGTGGGCCATCTTTATGGACAGAGCTTCCAGCTCGACAGGAAGCGAGGCAAGCATCATGCTGAAAAACAAGGAAGGAATACTAATAAAAGTCTCCCTCGCGCTATCATTCCTAACCTCGAACAACCAAGAAGAATATGAGGCACTTCTCGTTGGACTCCTCCTGGCCGAGGACTTGGGCGCCAAGGAAGTAAAGATCTTCACAAACTCCCAGCTCGTCGTCTCCCAGGTATGAGGAGAATACTAGGCCAAAAACGATCAAATCTCAGAATACTAGACCCTGGTCCAAGAAATAATGAAGAAATTAAACTTTGCGGATGTGCGACATGTTCCCCGCGAACACAATTCTCGAGCAAATATCCTATAAACATTAGCCAGTATGAAGAAGAAAGGAGGTAAAAAATATGTAATACATGAAATACTCCCTCGACCAAGCATAGAAAAAACATCCTCGACTCTAGAAGTGTATGCCATTGGTGACAACAGTTGTTGGATAACCTCGGTATACAACTACCTCACAAAGGGAGAACTATCATCTCATCAGAAGGAAGTCAGCATAGTCAGAAGAAGAGCCTTCTCCCGCGTCTTGATTGAAGGCAAACTATATATAAGAGGATTCTCCATTCCCCCCCTTAAATGTGTTAAAGAGAACAAAGTAGCCCATATACTACGAGAAATCCACAAAGGAATCAACAACCAACACCTGAGCGGAAGATCCCTGGCAAGAAAATCATTACAGATAGGGTACTACTGGCCTTCCATGCAGCACGACATCAAAGAGCACGTAAATATTGTGACAAATATCAACGCCAAGGGGACATGCACTTGGCACCTCCAAGCGAGCTCAAGTATCGATCATCCCCCTGTCCGTTCCCGTGGTGGGGCCTGAATATCCTTAGATCATTCATGGTAGGAACAAACCAAAACAAATACCTGATAGTAACGGTGGATTACTTCACCAAATGGATAGAAGCAGAAACGTTATCTAGAATAACCACACAAAAAGTTCTTCGCTTCTACAAAAGAAACATTCTTGCTTGGTTCGACATTCCCTAGGAGATTGTCACCAACAACAGGACGCAATTCACCGACAAAAACTTCCAAGAATTCGTCGCCAAGTTGGGTACCATCCAGCACTTCGCATCTGTCGAGCACCCGCAAAAAAATGATAAAGCCAAATCTACAAACAGGGTGATCCTAGGAGGCCTCAGGCGAAGGTTGAACATAACCAAAAAGAGATGGGTCGAGGAGCTACGTAGTGTAATCTGGGCCTATCAAAAAAAATCTCACTCATCCACTGGGGAGATCCCCTTATGTCTAGCTTACGGAACCGAGGTCGTTATCTCGATCTAGATCAGAGATCCCTCCAGACGGACATAGGCTACCCTCAACAAAGAGATGAATAACATAACATTAAGAGAGGAGCCCAACCTTATCGAGGAAATCCGAACGAGAGTGGCCTCGCGAGAAGCCTCCCTCAAACAAAAAATCGCCATACGATATGACACCAAAGTCATATGACGAGAATTCAAAGTCGGAAGCCTAGTCCTTAAAAGAAATCATAAAGAGTCTCGCGAGGGAAAGATTTCTGCAAACTAGGAAGGCCCATACCTCGTCCATGCAAAAACGGGGATCGGGGCCTATTACTTAGAAAATTGAAACGGGGAACAACTTGCTCGACCTTAGAACACCGAAAAACTTAAGAAATATTATAGTTAAAGCACTAAAACAGTTAGCCTACTTCGTCAAGACGAAAAATACACCAGTCTCGACAAGATGGCATAACACCCAGCTCGCGACAAGAATTTCATGCTTCCGAGCTCAGATCCCAAAAGAGACCCGAGTTCTGGCCCTTGCCTGAAAAAAGCTTGGTTGTTCGACCAGTTTTCCTCATTGGCGAACCACAACAACTAACGAGTAAAAGACCTAAAAAAAAAACAAAATACAATATCTCGAGCAGACAACCATACGAACATGCTAACATTTCACAATAATAAATAGTAAATCATGCACAAACAAAGTTGAAAATACTTAAATGATGCAGGTTGAAATAAACGACCACCATGGTTAGAAGATTCAAAGGATGACCATAAAAGCTGCCATTGTAAAAAATATTACATAAAGGAAGCCCGAGGCCCCACAAGGACGAACATGTGACCACAAGGACCATGATTATTTGAAAATTACATAAACGGGCAAAAGCCCCCAAAACAAATTACATCAAACACGACATGCAGGCTGGAACAAAAAAGGATAACGAAGCAGTCAAACATCGAGTTGAGGCACCTCCTCGGGAATAGGCTCTCTTTGGAAAGGATCCTCGACCAATGCTTCCTCAGTAGCCTTGAGAAACTCAGGGGACATGATCTTAAAATCAGCCACATAGTAGAGGATTCCCATCCCAGCCATGTTCATCTCCACACCATGATTCACTACTCTGAGCTGCTCCACATCATTTTTGAAAGATCCTTCAGCATTGTCCACACAATCTTTGATGGCCAACTAAAGGCGAGCAACCAACTCTGGATGAGTTTTCAAAGCCCTTGCCTCCTCCGGCTCATCCTCACAAGGAGCTACCTCAACCTTCAAGGATGTACCCATCTCCTTGAGAGACTTCTACTCCTGTAGAAGTGTCTTGCGCTCCTCAGTCAGCTTGGCCAGTTTCTCTGTCGATGCCTTGTTTGTAACATCCACATTTGTAAGTTTATCCTTGAGAGGCGTTGCCTTAGCCTGGGATTTTTTTCAGTTTGACCTCTAGATAGGTGCCTTCCTCAGTGTACGCCACAGCCATTCCCAGTACTCTCATAACAGCGCTGGCATCCCCAACCAACATCGCCATCTTGCTCAGACGATCCATCTCTTCGAGCATAAGGGACTCATCCCGATGAAGTTGCAAGGTGGAACCTTTAAAGAAAGCCTTATCATGAAAGCAAGGTGGCAACTCAAACTTCCCCTTATCCTATTCACTGGTCAAATCGATGGTACCCTCGGTACACGACCTCTTGAACCTCGAAGATACTTGTTGAGGAGAGAGATGCCCAATAACCTGGTTAGTTGACGATGTTCCAGAGCCTGACCGGGGAGCCGTCACCACATCAACTTGATAACCTTTAAGATACTTCTGCCCATTCTTCTCCTTCTGAAGTAACGATCTGGCTATACGCTCCTAGGCATGATTCATTCTTCCTGAACGAAAGAAAATTGGGGCCAACAAATAAAATAAAGAATCTCGCATACAAATCAAGTGGAAATAAAGGATAAACTACCTAAGTACGCCACAAGATCATCGCTCTCGAGGAGCTCCTTAACATTTATAAGACCAGGTTCAAAAATAAATTTTCCATCCTTATTAGCTAATGGCCTTCCCTGCAACAAAAGCCGACAAACAGTCATGGGTGAGTTCTAATGTCTTCCCAGGGGAAATTGTAACTTGTCTTTAGGAAGAGATGTTGGATTGACTTAATGTTATCTTTGGATTGAACTGTTAAAGTTAGGAAAAGTGGTTACAAATTATTTTGATGAGTCGATGCGTATTCTAATGCTGGAAGATATTTGTTAGATAAGTAGGATAACTCTTAGAAGATGAAGCCCAGGTGGTTGCCATGTTTCAGCATTTTTAGTTAATCGAAACTTAAAGATATTATTAGTATTGTGAAAAGAATTGGATTATTGATGTTTTGGTATGATTGGGTGTCAATGTCGGTGTTGAAATTATTGAGATGTATTTGACGTGTCAGTGATGAGATTGATGTGATATAATTGAGTAATTGCATGATTAAATGTGTTTACTTTGTGATTTATAACATTGATAATGATGTATATAGATAGGAATTATAATTTGGAACATCAACAATGAAGTATGTGGAAGTTGGGATGTTTGAGTACGAAATAATGGTTTTCGTAACATAAAAATCAGATTTTTTTTACTCTGGTTCAATGGTAACCGATTACCAGGATTGAGTAACCGGTTACCACTCAAAAAATTAGTGTTTTTGGCAGTTTGGAGGGGTGTAATCGGTTACCGCTATTAGGGTAACCCGTTAACACTGAAAAGATAACATTTTGACCACGTCCGATTTGAGTTACGTTTGAAGAGCTAGAAAGCAATCATGGTGAACTTTGTTTTAAAAATAGTTCCAGCACCTGGAAGTAATTTATTTGTCACGTGAAGAGGTTGGATGAGAGGCAGAGTTTGATGTGGATCTCGTTCTTAGTACCAGACTTGTCCTTATGGCACCATACAAGATTTCAGTTCAAAATTGGGAGAATTGGAGAATTTATTAGAAGATGTACGGAGAAATAGATTTGTAAAACTGGGTGTATCATTTTGGAAGCCTTGATGTCATTATTTAAGGAAAAAGAAAGTAGTATGAAATTGTATGTGGATTACCAATAACTGATGAAAGTAGTAGTTGAGGTTACATATCCACTTCAGATGATTGACGACCTGATGGACCAATTGGTAGGCGAGTATTTTCTTAGTATAATTGAATTGGGGTCGAATTATCTTCACATACGGATGAAGAGTGAGGATAATTAGAGGAAGGATTTTGGAACTCAGTGAAGTTATTTTAAATAATTGGATCAGTCCGTTGCGGTGGTTATTGAGGGAATTTTGATTTAGTCTGATGTCAGAAAAAGGAAACATTGAATGTCGTGATTAGAATTTCATTGTCGAAATGGATGAAAATGTATGTTAGGATGTCATGATGTAGGTCACGATTTGAAGAGGGGAATTTTATTGAACATCTCTATTTCGAATGAAGATATTTATGGAACCTATTCAAAGTAAATAGAGGTCTATATTGAGAGGCTCTGAAATTGGTTATGAAAACTTGAAACTCTTCAAGATTAACTGGCTATTATTACAGTTGCTTGAAACGAGGTCAAGTGAGATATGCTATTAGTAAATGAGCTAAGGGAATGAGATGTTTGACATTAGGAAGGATGCAAATGTATTAGATAAGTGAATAAAGATGCAACTTATTCTTATTAAGGATGCTTAGAATGACGATGGTTTTTGAGGTAAATTCAAGAAGGATTGGAATCATGGTTATGACATAAAAGTATAGACATGAGTTATGGGAAATTGGAGAGTTCTATCACCAACCGTATGAAGAAATGGTAGTGTTGAGATTGTGATTAGGATGAGATCCAAATGTGAGATTAAAGGAAAGAGTAAGGATTTATTGATGTGGTCAAAGTCTTATAACTGGATAAAGACTTCCTTTGGAACGAATCGATTTGGATTATACTTGGTGTAGTAGTTTTTCTATATTAGAATATACTTAAAAAAATGTGTTACGTCCGTGTAAAGGAGACTAAGAAATGGATTTTTGGCGTTTATGTATCATTGATGAGCTTGAAATGAAGGAAATTAAGAAAGACGTTTGTAAGCCTTGGAGAGATTGTTGGACATTATGCTCAGGTAACTTTGAGCACAAGGTGAAGGATGATATTATAGTTGGGTAATGATGATTTATGCCACCATTATGGTTGTCGGCTACCTATTGATAAATTCAGGAACTGATCACCCTTAATCTCTTGTTGATAGTAGACAGGATCGTGTTAGATGGGATATACTTATTTTTCTAGCTTAATGATATGTAAAGTGAATTGGAATTTTAACGAGAGGATAGTTGTTCACCATTTTGTGCGGACCTAATAAAAAAAGTATCTATGAAAGAGTTGAGACTTATTGAATAGTTTAGAGACTTGAGTTGGTATGCGAGCAAACGCTGCAGAGTGAAAGGTTAAGGATGTCAAAAAGTGAACATTGATTTTTGGTGGATACCCAAGAGAATTTGAAGATAGATGTGAAACTTATATATATATCTGATAGTGGATAGGAATAAAAAAGAAGACAATAACTTAAAGTAGATGATCAGAGTGGCGTAACAGAAGCGTGATGCGTAGTAGCTTCTTATGCGTGTATGACTTATTAGGAGTCGATGGCTAAATGTTAGATGTCTGAAGGAATGATGCAAATCCATGGATATTCCAGAATGGAAGTGATAGGTGGAGGGTTTGTATGTTTTCGTGTCGCTGACATGTCAATAAAATGTATTGAATGGCGTGTTCGATTGGTGAGACGTAGCATTGTAGTACTGGGGTGCGTGTGTCTCTATTGTTGATATTATGGTTATGTATATGTGATTATCATGGTGTTGCCATGTAATGAGGTGATAGATTATGTATCCTAGGATGATAGGACGAGGTGTGAGACGAACCGGTGTGTTCATAACCAGGTGGCAAGGAATTTTGTGGGATCGTGGTGGTTGACTAGGAGAGATGTTGGTTAGTAATACTTGAAATGATGTAAAACATGATGTGGAAGTTGGAAGGAATGATGCGAGAAGCTTACCCAGAGTTATTCGCTTGAGGTAATTTTTTAGGACTAAAATCTTTTAAGTTGGGGGGGGGGGAGTTGTAACACCCTGATTTAATTAGGATTATTCTTAATTAAAAATAATTAGATGAGATGATGTGTTTGTTATTGTTGAAATATATTACAATGTGATGTGATGCAATTGGAAAATTAGAGGTTGAGATGTTGGGGGGTGTATGACTAAAAGTGTAGAAACATGAGATGTAGAGAGATACTTGGTTATTGGCATTATTAGATTTAAATATTAGATTTATTATTATTTGATAATAATTAAATAAGACTATTAGTGGGATATTATTATTATTATCATAGTTTTTATTTTAATTGTAATAATAATATATAGTTAGTAATTATATAGATTAGAATTATTTATTTAAAATAATTAAGAATAAGGAAGGGCAGGATGAGAATATTGATATTAGGGATCTAGAGAGAGAAGTATTATTCTCAATCGATCGTAGAAACCAGATAAAAGAGAAGAGAAGAGAAGAGCGTACAAACTAGGGAGGAGAATTTCTGGTAGAAAGCTTAAAATCATCAAACCTAAGGTAAGGGTGGGGTTATAACTCTATAAGGGATTGTATGATGATGGGTTATGGTAGAGTTAGGTTATGTGATGGTATATTCATCTTTATGTGAACTTGGTGTTTGGTGTGAATTGTATATGTGATGAAATTGTAGATTATAGTGATGATTGAATCAAGAAATTGACATGTAAATTGGTGTTAGATTGTATGCTGATGTGTGGTAATATGGTGCAAATTGATTCTGAGTTTTTATCGATGGAAATTGGAGCTTTGGGGTAAAAAGGGGAAAATATCGTATTCTGAAAAATAGTAGAAAATTTCTACCTTAATAGTGGTAATCAGTTACCAGATTTGTAGTAATCGGTTACCAGATCAATTTTTGGGAATTCTGGGCAAATTTACACGCAGTAGCTGGCTACTGTCCTGCAGTAACCAATTAACACTAAGTTAGAATGACATTTTTTATGAAAATCTTGGATAACTCATAATTTTTACTCGGGTGTCCGTTTGAGGCGTCGTTTGAACCTTTGACAAGCTAAAAAATATTGTATACTCAATAAGAATGATTTGAACACAATATGAGATGATTTTCTGGATTATTTTTTATGCCGATGTTTTGTTGTAATTGCGAAGTTGTGAATATGACGATGAATATGAAGAGATTTCATGATGTAGTGATGTTGCGACAATGTATGAACATCTATGTGTGATTAACGAGATATAACGGCTTGGTTTGTTGATGTGTGTTGTGTTGTTGCATTTGTTGTCATAACATGTTAGTGTTGCATGCATGTTCATAAGTGAAGATGTGGCCTTAATGGCAAGTGAGGGTGTAGACTTAATGGAAAGTGACAGTGTAGCCTTAATTGCAAGTGATAGTGTGGCCTAAATGGAAAAGAGACGTTGTTATGGTACCACATGCATATAATTAGTGAAGTTAGTCTCATTGCATTTATGATGTTTTTGGTGAATAATATGTGATTTAATTGATTGTTGGATGTGATTGTTGAAACTGTGACGTGTATTGGCGTTAATGCATGAAGTATGAATAATTATGATGTTGTAAATGAATAAGATGTGATTGGTTTTATTGTTGGGTGTGATTGTTGAGACGGTGTCATGTATTGGTGTGGATACATGAAGTATGAACATTATGATTATGTATGCCATACTTTACCTTTTCATTATCATATATTAATTTATATTGTTATGATATCTCACCCCTTATGTTTAAATGTTGCCTCCACGTGAGTAGCGCACAGGTGAAAAGGATTAGAGTTGCTTGAGGTATGGAGTTTCTCCTTGAAGTGCATAGATTAAGGTAGGTCTTGCTCTGATACGTAACATCGAGAATGAACGCTTGTTTTTCTTATTTAGATGCTTTTGTTTTGAAGGATTATGAGAGTATTGTAGACTCTCTTTTATTTGATAAGACATTGTTATGAATTGTTGGAGTTGATGACTAAATCTATTCTTAATTGTTTTTTGTTGCATTAATAAAACGAAGTTGAATACCATGTTGATTATGTTGTTGATTCATCTGAAGTAGTTGTGTTATATATCTATTTACTAAATGATTGAGCAATTTTTGAGATGATGAAATGTGACATCCTATTTTGATGTTGATTGAAAAAATTTAAATTACTCTGGTTTTATTAAATATACAATGGGGGAAAATAGGGTGTTACAAACCCTATGTCCAAAACATCTCTAACAAGCTCACGGAGGAGCCACTTTCCTCAGGCGACGAAACCACCGTCAGACAACGACCAAACGCCCGAAATCCCCGCATTAAACTACTTTAAACCCTAGCTAAATGCATTTCTAAATAAGTAGAAAATCTATCCTAGAACAGAGGGAAAATCCATTAAAATAAGGAAAAATTAAGAGACTTACCAGATTATTAACGATAATCGGCAGCGAATAGTGGAACAATCGAGAGATTTAAAGAACAACGATGTCGGGATGAACTCACCAGTGACAAGCAGAAGGAGAGAAAGTGAAAAATGTAGATAAATTTGCCTCTCCACCTTTTATAAAGCAGCTTGCTGACACATGAGCGGGCACATGCCTAGGGAACTCTAAAGGGCGTCATCATTACGCCCCTAGTTCTTAGGCTAGACATCATTACACCTTTATGATAGCACGTGGATCGACGCCAGAGGTAGAATGATATCCCTTCTAAGATCCAAACAGTTGTTCTTCTCCTCACAAGACAGGCACGCCAAGCATCAATCGAACTCCTTGCACATAGCTTCCCACGAAACGTCCCCCTTTTTTGGTCACGCCTTAAGTCATTACTCCTCTGCCCAGAAGCAACGACTTGGAGGGCTCCTATTCTAGACTGGCCCAATAACTAGAATTGGCCCAATCCACTTTTTCCTCTAACATGGACCAATAACTTTGGCCTATCAGCTCTGGTCCTCTGTCGGGCATGCTTGATCGGTCGATCCCCAACTGCAATGACACCAACTTGCACTGAGCCTTACGCCTACCCGTTACAGTAGCTCTCACCTCAATTTACTTGCTACACTTCGAGAAGACAACCAGACTAGAGCTAAAAATGCGTTTTCCCATCATCTCATCCTTGCTCAGAGCAATAGCTAGTTACGGACAGGACTTCCCGTTTTGACCAGGCTCGTGCAGTTACATATTTTCATGAAACCTAATATCTAGGCTCAAAAATAGGAACCAATGGCTACACGCCGGGGGATTATATAAACCTTCACACTTGTGAGGGTCAGGTATCCAATATTCATTCACAAAACCCTAATCTCTTTCTTGTATCTCTCTGCACTCTTTCTTACTAGATCGTCGAAGGGCCTTGTAGGTACACTGTAACGCGCGTTAATTTAATTAATTATTTAATTAAATTACTTTTGGATTAATTTTTGAAGTTGTGAGATGTTGAGAATTGTTGGTATAAGTTGTTAGATTATTATTAATTAATTAACTAGTTGATTAATAATAATAATAACGATGTTGGAATTAATAGAATATTCTCGTGAGCCTATTTTATATGGTGGTATGTAGTAAAGTAGGGGTATGTAAGTTAAGCCCAATAGAAATAATACTATTATTACTAAAGTTTAGTAATAATAGAAAAATAGTTTTTTGTCAAGAACAAGAGGAATGAGGGTTGGAAGAGAGAAAGAGAACGTAGAAGTTACAGAGAAAAGAAGAAAAGAGGCAAAAGCTAGGTTCTATTGGAAATGATAGAGCAACCTTCAATCCAAGGTAAGGGTGGGATTCTGACTCTATATTTGGGTATATGATGCATGTTACGTGGGAATTGGATTATGTGAAATTGTTACTTTATGTGATGGTTGTTGTGATCGGTGGATCTGGAACTGACTGTTTAACGCTGGTTCGTGAAATGTTGCGGAAGCAAGAGTCGCCACCGTCTTTTATTTTCTCCAAATGGAAAGGACAAAAGCACAGAAAAATTCCTTATAGAGATTGCTCTCGGTTCGGGAGGTAGATTATAGAAAGGGAAGGTGTTAGCACCCTTTCTATCCATGGTTATCCATGGGCTCTTAGATACTTGCTCACTTGTGTTTTCAAAATGGTTTGTTTGCTTTTCAACTGTGGGTTTTAAAAAGTTTCTTTGAAAATTCCAGTTCGACTCTTGTATCAGTCCTCAAGAGTGTTTGAAAAATTGCTTTCGAAAGCTTTTTGAAAATGTGTTGGTGTGAAAAGTATTTTTGAATTTGTTTTGAAATTAGAGCAAGTATCTAGAGTCGTCTACCTACCCTAAGGAATTCGTCTGTGTAGATGTCCTTTAAAGTAGTGCCATCCCACCATTGAGAGGTAGGTAGCACCACCGTTGGAGGTGTTCGGGTCAATTCGAGGTTCGGGACATGGTGATCACCAGAGCAATAGGAAGACACCTTAGAAGCTACCCTCATGCCAGGTTCCCGGATCATGAGGACTTACTAAGACATCCTCTACTCGACGATCACCTTTCGAGGCAAGGCAACAATGAGGCGTACCCTAGGGGTGGTGTGTGCGATTTGTGTGTCGTTTTCAGATATTTATCTTGTCATGTTATTGGTGTTCTACGCTTGTTTTTATTTTGTCCATACAGTCTTTCATGCTTTTGATTAACAGTTAAAGGTTGCGAAAAGTAAAAAATTCCTAAGCTATTACAAAGGCGCGGGTCCACATCGCCAAAATTAACCAGGACCCGATTTGACAGAAAATAAATAAACAAAGTAAATAAAGAATTGAAAAGTGCGAGAAGTAATTTAAATGTTACAAGGCTTCGGGAGAGATACATGAATATTTAAACGAAATAAAATAATATGCGAATTAATTAAATCGAAACGAGGGCGTTGGACCCTTTTGCAAAATTAAATTACATGATGAAATTAATTAATTAATTAAAGTTTAAAAAAAAAGAAAAGGATTTGTTTTTGGTGTTTTTTTAGTATTTTAGGATTTAATAGAAAAAATTAATTGCAATTAAACGCTAACCCTAATTCTATTTTATTTTAATTTATTAAGAAAACATTAGAATTTAACCTAAATTAAACCTAATTCTTATATACAAATTTAATCATGAAAATAAATAAAATAAATAATATTATTGTGAAAAAGAAAAATTAAAGAGGAATAAAAACATTAATTAAACCTATTTCTACATTTTTTAGATTTTTATTAAAAGAATTAAAATTGCAAACCTAATTTAAAACTAAATTCAATTACATGCAAATTTATTTATAAAAATACTAGAAATAAAAATATTGATTATTTTTGCTCTTTTCTGACTTTTTTATGTGTTTTATGATTTTATGAAAATATAATTAATTAAACAAACAGTAATTAAAAGAAAAATAAAAAATTATAACAAGAATAAAAAATAGAGAAAATTAAAAGAAGTTGCAAACCAAGGGGGTATCAGTCCACAGATAGGAGGTATAGTTTAGCAATTCAGGCCCATTTGACTTTGGTCTTGTTGGACTTTTTCACTAGCATGTAGCACGTTGACTGCAGCCTACCATGCTCCCTAATTCCTGGCCCTTGGATGGATGAGGTTGGACGCGTGGATATTGATTTTTGAGGATGCATGAGAGTCTTCAGCATGGGCGCTACACATGAACATTAATTGAGAAAAATAAATGGAAAGGAAGAAGACCTGGGATCGAACCCAGGTCATTAATATTACCAATCAACACGTGCACCACTGAACCAAATTGTTTACTTTGTATATTATATGCATGAGAATTACTATAAAGCAAAACAATAGCTAGTGGCCTAATCAGAAAAAGCGCGCGCCAAGATTCAAAGCGTCCAGTCATGGTTGGCCACGTACCCTTCTTCTTCATTGTGTTGTATTTTCCTGAAACAATAACAAATTAGCAACGGTTTTGTAAACGTTGCCATAGGTGAGGTACGAGAAAATAGCGAATGGCCCTCTGACGCTCATAAATTGAGCGCGAGGGTGGGTTCAAGATCGTCCAGGCACGCTGAGTTAAACGGTGGTGGTCTTGAGGGCCAATTTTTCCTCATTCAAGAACCCCTAATCTGAAGCTTGCAAAACCCTAAAACTTGGCAATGGTGAAATCGTGTATACAGCATAAAAACATAATTGAATCATATGGTTAGCATTAGGATGGCATAAGGAATGCAAATCAACAATTAAAATGCCCTAAGGATGCCTAAATGTCAAAACACGATCATGATTTTTTCTCTGTACAGGGGCGGTTCTTGTTACCAATTCTTTGAGCTTTGATGGATGTTTTTGGTTGGAACACGTCCAGTAATCTTCAAGGAAGCTAATGGAATCGGTTTCGTGCCTTGGAACCACCTACAAGTCAGTTTTCAAAATTGAGTTGTTTTGCAAAATTTTCAAGTTTGTCAATGGCTTTTGGGCGCAGCTCAGTGTGTGTATGTGCATTAGGGTTTCCTTCTAGCTTATGTAGTGAACAAATTAGGTTAACAAAATTGATCAAAATCTCTTTCATTCATGAATTTGAAGATTTGATTTTCCATCATTATTTTCCAAATATTTTCCATGTGCTTTTTGTTCAAATCATCTCCAATCTCTCCAAATCTTTCTATATTGGGATATGCACGAATTATTGAGAATAAAACATGTACAAAAAGATTTGTTAGGTTAAGTTAAATATTTTTCACATATTTAATTGATTTAAGTGAATTATTATAAATAAAAATTCAAATAAATAAATAAAAAATGAAAAAATACTTCCCTTTGGTCCAAGTGGTCGTGCACATGCTTGGAATGATGATTTGTGGAAGAAAAATGGGCCCATTAGCAATTTTAGGTCATTTGAATCAATGTTGACTTTTCAAAATATCCAAAAATTTCCCAACTTCTACAAGGCATAACTTGCTCAATTTTTAAGCTTTTCTCATGTTCTTGGACATTTTGGAAAGGTCTTTGAGTCCTCTAACCAATGCCTTTGGTCCCATGTCATTTTGATTTACCAATCTCAAGTTATGGCCTTTGACTTAAAGTCCCTTTTTGTTGACTTTTGAAAATGACCTATAATGTTGAAATTGATAACTTTTTGTGAGAGCATTTCTTGGACTTGAAGTTTGAAGATGAGTTGTAGTAAATGTCTTTCTCTTCAAAATGAGCTTTGGATGGAATTTTTCTGATAATCCATGTGAAAGTTATGCCCTGGTCAATTTCAGTTGACTTTTTCAACTGTCCAAATAAGGAAACTTTTGCATCTTGATGATTTTTGAGCCAAACTTTTGAGAATCATGATCAAGCATTGATCAAATGATGTTTGTGGCTTCAAAATGATATGTTGACCAAAAATTTGAACTTTTGACTGCCAAATGACCATTTTGCCCCTACAGTTGACTGTAGTGCAATTTAGGGTTTTGACTGTGCAATTTTGAGCTGAATGTCTTGAAACTTGATATGAGGATACTTGACCATATTTGTAGGCATGTGAGACTTGATTGGCCCTTTGAACACTTCATTTTCTTGATCAGAACACAAACCCTAATTTTGACTGTATAGGAGATCTTTGATTGTGCAGCCCTTGAGGAGATTTTGAAGCTTGGCTGGGCAATTTCTTGGAGAATATGGGAGGGCAAATTTTGGGGTACAACAATTGCCCCTGTTCAATCTTCTTAGACCTGAGGATGCAGATTGGCTGACGTGCCTTTCGTAATCCGAGGGTAGAAGATGATTGAACACTAGAGTGCCCAGAAATTTGCGCTCACATAGTAGCAGTGTGATGGTGGAATGGGCTTACAGATGCCATTTGGAGATTGATGAATAGGATGATGGGCTTATAGATGCCATCTGGGTGTTGATTGCGTAAGAGATTCCTTAGCGAGAACCTGCATACCTGCAAAAGAAAAATGAGTACCTGACACGTTGCAGGAGCTGGTTTTCAGATGCTTGGTATAGATGTGTCCTGACTGGTTACAAGAGCCGGGTCTGGAGCTTCAAAAGATGATGAATGAACCAGGGATGGTTACTACCTTAGTATGAACGGTAAGAGAGCCTTGGGTGACTTTAACTTCAACAACGCTCGTTGAGAAAAATCTTGGTGGGAATTACCATCTTCGCAGTATCGGGAAGAGAACCATAGACAATTATAATCTGAAAGGGAATTACATCTCACACACCGTCGGGGAGAGAACCATAGGAAATTATAATCTGAAAGGAATTATCACCTCACTCACCGTCGGAGAGGGAACCATCTGGAAAGGAATTACCACCTCACTCACCGTCGGAGAGGGAACCATCTGAAAAGGAATTATCACCTCACTCACCGTCGGAGAGGGAACCATAAGGAAAGGAATTACCACCTCACTCACCGCCGGAGAGGGAACCATCTGAAAAGGAATTATCACCTCACTCACCGTCGGAGAGGGAACCATCTGAAAAGGAATTATCACCTCACTCACCGTCGGAGAGGGAACCATCTGAAAAGGAATTATCACCTCACTCACCATCGGAGAGGGAACCATCTGAAAAGGAATTATCACCTCACTCCCCGTCGGAGAGGGAACCATCTGAAAAGGAATTATGACCTCACTCACCGTCGGAGAGGGAACCATAGAAAATGGAATTATCACCTCACTCACCGTCGGAGAGGGAACCATCTGAAAAGGAATTATCACCTCACTCACCGTCGGAGAGGGAACCATATGAAATTATAACCTGGGATAACTTCTACTGAGTCTTTATCAGAAAAAATCTGTTGGGAGTCGATTTAGCTGAGAAGGCCTTGGACTGGATAAGAAATCTTTGGAGTCGATTAACTGAACCGGGCTAGGTCTTGAAATATGACTGAGAATTTAGCTGAATCATTCCTGAAAGGTAAAGGTCAGTCGTATGCAACGCATGATATGGATCAAGCAATGATGTTCTCAACATAAATGAGATTTGTATGATATAATGCGTCTATGCATGCTATGATGATGTATGTGATGTTTTATGAATGTATGTTTTCGTCTAGGAAAGTAAATCCTTGACGGGTGCCGGGAAGTCATATCCTGGGCTGATATTGAAGAATAGATTTTGCTTCCGCTGGGGATGATAACTGCAAGAATACCGGTAGGAGAAGATGACTACGTTGCGGAATAAATTTGGCAAATGGAAGATTCTGCGGGGAGAAAAGATACTCTAGCGACCGTGCTGGGAAGCCATACCCTGTGGGAAGAGGGATGCCTTGCTGAGTGTTGATAATAGTTTGCTGGGGATACCCTTGTTGTTGGAAGTGTTGATGGACTTCGCCGGGGTAAGCAGACTTCGTCGAGGACACTCTTTCCGTGGCTTTTGGCCGAGGATAACCTAGTTATATCCTGTTAAGGAAATAACTCTTTAAATCAAGCCGGACGACGCGTTCGTGCTCTGTGAGGATAAGCTTCCAGAATCCACTGGGGATAAGCTTACTGCTTGGGGAGATGAATTCCATTTTTCCTGGGGAACTGGATTGGACTCTCTTGGGGAAGTTTTGATATGCTGGGGGAAGTGATTCCTTTGAATGTTGATATGCCGCCGGGGAACAATCTTTAGGCCAAGACTGCCGGGGATGCTTGTTAAGAATATGTGTTGCTGCTGGGGAAGGTTGGGATCTACTGAGGATACTCAATTTCCTTAAGATTTGATAATTCTGCTTGGAGAAGAATGCACTGACTGCTGACTTATTCTCTGGGGAATTAGGACATGCTGGTTATATTCTTTAGCTGAACCTATCTTGGTACCTTGGAGGACAGAACAATTAGATTGCTCAGACAACTCTTTATTGCCCCTGTTTCTAGTGTCACCTGCAATTAATTCCTTTGTTTCGTATGCAAATATTTATGAGTTAGCAAATTATTGTCAATGCATATATCACAAATTGAACCTTTGGACGTTCTTCGCAAAACAAAACGGAAAAAGAAAAAACAGTTGGCACGTTTAAATGAAAGATATACTTGTATTAATTTTGAATGGCCTGTGAATAGGCGTTTTGTGTACAAGAGGCTGACGTCCTAGTAAGAGGAACGCCGCCGAACAAAAGGGTTTATACAAATTTTGTACAAGAGAAAATAAAACAGCTGTGTGAAATGAATGATCCCACTGGGTTTCAACTCTGCTATTGCCTTTATAATTCCGAGCGTCTCATCACTTGATGACCTTGATTGAAGGTGAAGCTGACTGATCGATGCCGTCTGAACTTGATGTAGATACCGGATTCTGGATGCAAAGTGATCCAATGAGACATAGTATTACGCTTTTATCCCTAATTTTTGCCTGGACCGCCCTTTCGGGTTTTCGGTCCACCGGGATACCCATTTTTGCCCAAGCCGCCTTTTCAGGTTTTCGACTTGCCGGGTGTACAGATTTTTCATTTTCATCCCTTCATTTTGCCCGAACCCTTTTGGTTCGACGGGAAGCCCTAATTTTTGCCTAGGCATGTCAGCCTAGCGGGTCTTTTTTTCATGCGTAGTATTTTTTTACTATGTCTGCATTGGCGGGGTGAGGAAGGTCGTCACCATCCATATTGGTTAATATCATGGCTCCTCCTGAGAACACATGCTTAACCACAAATGGCCCTTCGTACGTAGGGGTCCATTTGCCCCTTGGATCACTCTGAGGAAGGATGATTCTCTTGATCACCAGATCCCCGACTTGATATTCCCGTGGTCTGACCTTTTTGTTAAATGCCCTGATCATCCGTTTCTGATACGTCTGACCATGACAGATAGCAGCAAGACTCTTTTCATCAATGAGGTTGAGCTGATCAAGTCGTGTCTGGATCCAATCATCTTCGTTCAGATTTGCATCCTTCATTATCCGGAGAGAGGGTATTTGCACTTCAATCGACAAGACTGCCTCCATACCATAAACCAGAGAGAAAGGAGTTGCCCCGGTTGACGTCCTAGCTGAGGTACGGTACCCATGTAGAGCGAACGGTAACATCTCGTGCCAATCTTTGTAAGTCACTGTCATCTTCTGCACGATTTTCTTGATGTTCTTATTTGCTGCTTCTACAGCCCCATTCATCTTCGGTCTGTAAGGAGAAGAATTGTGGTGCTGTATTTTGAACTGTTCATAGAGCTCAGCGATCATCTTGTTGTTCAGATTGGTACCGTTGTCAGTAATAATTCGTTCAGGGACACCGTACCGACAGATCAGATTATGCCGAATGAATCGTGCCACAACAGTCTTGGTTACCGTAGCATAGGATGCTGCCTCGACCCACTTCGTAAAATAATCAATCGCTACTAGGATGAAGCGATGCCCATTAGATGCCGTAGGTTTAATCTCGCCGATCATGTCTATGCCCCACATTGCAAACGGCCAAGGCGCAGTCAGAACATTCAGGGGAACCGGAGGAACATGCACCTTGTCTGCATAAATCTGACATTTGTGGCATGTCCTGGAATGTTGGTAACAGTCAGCTTCCATTGTGGACCAGTAATATCCTGCCCGTAGGATCTTCTTAGCCATAGTGTGTCCACTAGAGTGTGTACCAAAGGTCCCTTCATGTAGCTCTTCCATGATTCTTTCTGCTTCAGTCTTATCCACACAACGCAGTAAGGTTGAATCATGGTTTCGCTTGTACAAGATGCCGTTGCTAAGGAAGAACTTTGCTGCGAACCTTCTCAGGAACTTCTTATCATTGATAGAGGCACCTTCAGGGTATTCCTGAGTTTCCAAGTATCTCTTCACCTCATGGTACCAAGGCTTCTCAGTCACCAATTCAGTCTCGAGATCGCAACAGTATGCCGGTTCGTCCAGTTTCCAGATGATGATCCGGGGAGCCTCATTATCCCATTTAACTTTGAACATAGAAGACATTGTAGCTAACGCGTCCGCCAACTGATTTTCTTCTCTTGGAAAGTGTTCAAAGGTTATCTCTGTGAAGTGGGGGATCAAGGTTAACACACATTCTCTGTAAGGAATCAGGTTCGGATGTTTCGTATCCCACTCTCCTTTGATCTGATTGATCACAAGAGCGGAATCTCCGAAAACACTCAGAAATTTGATCCTTAGGTCGATCGCAGCTTGAAGACCCATGATGCACGCCTCATACCCTGCCATGTTGTTGGTACAGTTGAAACATAACCGGGCAGTGAGTGGAGTATGAGTACCTTGAGGTGATATGATTATGGCGCCGATACCGTTACCCAAAGCATTGGAGGCTCCGTCAAAGTGCATAGACCATCGGGATCCTGGTTCAGGTCCTTCATCCGGTCCAGGTACTTCACAATCAGTCACTATCATAATGCTTTCATCCGGAAACTCGAAGTTCATTGATTGATAATCATCTACAGCTTGATGTGCCAAGTGGTCTGCCAATACACTTCCCTTGATGGCTTTCTAGGTCGTGTATTGAATGTCGTATTCCGTCAAGATCATCTGCCATCTTGCAATTCTCCCAGACAGAGCAGGTTTTTCAAATATGTACTTTATAGGATCCATCTTTGAGATCAACAAGGTAGTGTGAGTAAGCATATACTGTCTCAGCCGGCGAGCAGCCCATACCAAAGCGCAGCAAGTTTTCTCAAGCAGTGAGTATCGGGTCTCACAGTCGGTAAACTTTTTGCTAAGTTAATAAATGGCATGCTATTTTCGGCCAGACTCGTCATGCTGCCCCAGCACACACCCCATTGAGTTGTCAAGTACTGTTAGATATAGGATCAGAGGTCTCCCTTCAACCGGTGGCATAAGGATAGGTGGTTCTTGGAGATACTCCTTGATTCTGTCAAAAGCAGCCTGACATTCATCGTTCCAACGTACTACCTGATCTTTCTTCAGCAGCTTGAAAATTGGCTCACAGGTAGCAGTCAGATGTGAGATGAATCGAGCAATGTAATTCAGACGTCCTAAAAAGCCTCTGACTTCCTTCTCTGTCCTAGGAACTGGCATCTCTTGAATAGCTTTGACCTTAGCAGGGTCCACTTGAATTCCCTTATCACTGACCATGAAGCCTAGTAACTTTCCAGATCTTACCCCGAAGGTGCACTTGTTCGGGTTCAATCTCAGCTTGTACAGTTTTAACCGATCGAACAATTTTTGCAGATGATCTAAGTGCTCTTCCTCAGTCTGGGACCTTGCGATCATGTCGTCAACATACACTTCTATCTCATGATGGATCATGTCATGAAATAAAGCAACCATGGCACGTTGGTAGGTTGCCCCAGCGTTCTTTAGTCCAAAAGGCATGACCTTGTAACAGAAGGTGCCCCACTGAGTAACAAATGTAGTCTTTTCCATGTCTTCAGGCGCCATCTTGATCTGATTGTAACCTGAAAAGCCATCCATGAAAGAGAATACCTTGTGCTGAGCTGTATTATCAACAAGGACATCAATGTGAGGTAAAGGGAAGTCATCCTTGGGGCTGGCCCTGTTCAGATCCCTGTAATTGACACACATTCTGACCTTACCGTCCTTCTTAGGTACCGGCACCACATTAGCAACCCACTGAGGGTAAGAAGTCACTGCAAGGAACCCGGCATCAAACTGTTTCATAACCTCGGCCTTAATCTTCTCGGACATCTCTGGACGCATCCGACGGACCTTTTGCTTAACTGGAGGGCAGTCTTCCTTAGTTGGCAAGTGATGGACCACAATGTCGGTATCCAACCCGGGCATGTCTTCGTAGGACCAGGAAAAGATCTCCATATAATCATGCAGCATTTTAGTCAACCGTTGCTTCACGCTGAGCTCTAGGTTGGCACCGATCTTTACCTCTTTCCTGTCTGCCTCAGTACTCAGGTTTACTGTTTCCACTGGCTCCTCATGGGGTTGAATTGCCCTCTCTTCCTGAAGCAACAGTCTTGCAAGCTCGCCAGGCACTTCACAATCATCTTCACCTTCGTCTTCGGCTAAGTTGATCGGATTTTCGAAGTCATAATTGGCAGTAGCAGAGTCGTTACCAGTGAGATCCAGAGTGGATTGAAACCTGTATGAGTGAGTGTGTGTGTAAATACAGCTGTTTTGAAATATATGTAAAGGAAAGAAAGACAGAAAAGGAGCACAATATTTGCAATGCGGGAAAACGTCCAAGATTTTCATTCATGATATATGAAATGACAATTTATATGCCCTCACAAATGACACCACGGTGCCTCGGGTAAGACACCGGGCTGTAGAGTTTATTTATTGTTTATTACAAAATACCAAAAACATAGGAATTCATTACTTAGTAACAAGAGAAACAGATAGGTTGTCCTTTGCACTCCAATTGTTGAGTCCATTGTCGGTTGCAGGGTAAATCCAGCTATCAAACTCAGCTTCATCCACTTCCTCTTCGTCCCCAATAGCATTCACTCCATGAGCAGGCAGGGGAGTTGTCACTACATTAGGCTTCTCAGATGCCTCGAACTGTACCTCCTTGGCGTCAATAAGGTCCTGCAACTTGTTCCTTAATGCCCAACAGTCATCAGTGGCATGCCCCGGGCTGTCAGAATGATAAGCACAACGAGCATTCAGGTTGTACTTAGGAGATGCAGTATTGGGGAACTTCGGAGCCTCCCTGACAGTCACCAAATTGGTGGATAGCAACTGTGGCAGGATCTGCGATAGGGTCATGCTTAACCGGGTAAACTCCCTCTGGGGTCTTTCAGCCCTTTGAGGATTGGTCGGCCGAGGAGCGGCAGCAGGCTTAGCAATCATTACCGCACTGACAGATTGGCGGCGCTCAGGTTTCTCTGATCTCTTGGAACCATACACGGCACTAGACTCCTTCTTGAAGGGTTTCTTCTCAGAACTAGATGATGCACCCTTCGGAATCTTCCAAGACTTCAGCCCAGCCTCAATTCTCTCTCCAGTTAGAATCAAATCAGTGAATCCAGCAGAAGAATTCCCGATCAGATGGTTGAAAAATGGCCCAGATAGGGTCCCCAAGAACATGTCTACCAACTCTCGATCAGTCAATGGTGGCTGCACCCTGCCAGCCAGGTCTCTCCACTTCTGAGCGTACTCCTTAAAACCTTCGCTTGAACCTAACGACATACCCTGGAGTTGGGTACGCGTAGGGGCAAGGTCGGCATTGTATTGATACTGCTTATAGAAAGCAGTAGCCAACTCCTCCCAGTTACGAACCTTGGTCCCATCCAGCTGATAGAACCATTCGAGATGAGTCCCTGAAAGACTCTCCTGGAAGAAGTGGATCCATAAATTCTTATCCGCAGAGTACGGCTGAATTTTCCGAACATATGACCTTAGGTGCAGCTTGGGACAAGACGCCCCGTCATATTTAGAGAAGGATGGTGCTTTGAACTTGTGAGGGATGATCACACCAGTTGACAAACCCAGATCTCCGAAATCCAGCCCAGGTACCTGTTGAACCTCCATAGCCTTCAACCTGTCCTCCAGTTGCTTGTAACGGTCTTCGGCCGGAGGGTACTGCTCTTCATCGAAATCAGTCTCGTTGTCGGAGACTACCGGACTAGGAACCCTTGCTTCTGCCTGAGGACTACTCTTGCCAACAGAAGAACCAGCCTCTTCTTGCTGCAGAGTATTGCCAAACCTTCGGCCCGAGTTGAACAGAACAGTCCTTCTCTTCTTCTTCTTCTCCTTCTTCAGGAGCATAGCCTTCAATTCTTCTTGGCCTTGAGCCAAACCCTTGATTAATTCCTGAAACTGCGCATTCTGCGCCTGAAGAGCCTTGATGGAAGTCTCAGTTGATGAAGAGTCGGGATTCATGATGCTGAAATAAACAGCGAAGAACTGTAAGCAACCTGAAAAGGGGAAAAACCTGCTATGCACATGATGTATGAAATGCGTATGATTTATGTTTTCAAAGACAATCGGGAATCAACTTTGTAAACAAAAGGAACACACTTCATTAGATTCAACTTTGAAACTGAAATTATTCAACAGGTTGCCCTTAGGCGTTACATGAAAGGAAATACTGAAAAGGAAATAAAACTGTAAAAGCACATCAGGAGCTCATTATTGATCCCATGGTCTCCTCTTCTCAGTACGGATGTAGGCATTCAGAGCTCTCTCATTCTCCAACTGCTTTGTCAGCTTCTGGATCTTTGATTCCTGCTCGTTGAACTTTTCCCGGTAAGAATCCCGCTCTTCTCGCAGTTGCGACCAAGATCTCTTCAATGTCTCATAATCAGTAGGTATCTGAGGAGGGAGGACAGTTGGAGGAACACCATCTTTGTCAGGACACTCAAGAATGACGGGTCTGACAGTTTCATACGGCATACCTAACTTCTGAGCACGGATGCGAACCCATTTGTAGTAGGCTTCCATAGGTAAAGAGGTCTTTGGCCCTAACTCTTGTGGGTCAGCTTTATGAACTTTGTCCCAAGCCTTGATGAACCTATGACGCAGCTCGTCACTATCCACCTGAAACTCGAAGCTGATGTGAGGCACCAACATCTCATGGGGGCCTGCTCTTCTTGCTCTTCCAAACTGACGGAGTGCCAGACATGGGTTGTAAGAGGTCCCTCCTTGGGTACCAATCAGAGGAACATTAGGGTATTCCCCACATCGATCAATAACAGTTATCTCATCCAAACCTCTGCAAGTCCAAATGATGTCTTTATCGGTGAGAGACATTAACCTATGAGCCCAACCTCTTCCTTCTTGATTCTTCAGTACGAACTTAGGGAGGTGCGAAATAAACCACCTCACCAACAAAGGGATACAACACCATAGGGTTCCTCGTCTTCGAGTAGTACGGGCATGAAGTTGTTGCAAGATGTCACCCAAGAGAGTGGGCACAGGATTCCGAGACATAAAGATCCTTATGGCAGTGACATTGATGAAATTGTCAGGATTAGGAAACAGGACTAACCCATAGATTAGGAGAGCCAAGATGTCTTCATATGCCCTAAAGTCCAAGTCATTCCAGAAATTGTTAGCTTTACCTATCAGAAACTTGGCCAAGAAACCCTTAACTCCGCTTCTAGTCACCCAGTTGTCTGTTACCTCTTGATGGGTCAAAGGAAGAGCTGCAGCAACATCCTCAAGCCTGAGGGTCTTTTCCCAACCGGTAAAGGGAGTCTGATCCAAGATAGGGATACCAAGCAAATCAGAGAACTCTTCCAGGGTAGGGACCAGCTGGAAGTCTTGAAAGGTGAAGCACTGGTACAGAGGGTCATAGAACTGGGTCAGAACACTCATCAACTGTTGATCCCGCTTTGCAGTGACTAAACTGAGAAGGGAACCATGCCTCTGAATGAAGGAAGTGGTATTTGGAATTCTGCTAACCAACTCATCAAGCAACTCAGGTGAACGAACAAAGTTGAACCGGATAGTATTCCTTCGCACAGGCATCATAATGTCCTACAAAACAGAGCAAAGGTGAAACCCTCTTGTCTTTGAAATGGTCAGTCCTTATGCAGGATGCATGCGATGCTCATGATGTTATGATGTTATGATAAAGCACACCACATATAGATACAAAGGCAAACATGGTAAGGCACACAAGTCACACAAGGCAAGCCCCTAAAGTTTAGGCCAGCATGCGGTCTAGGTACTACCCTCTTTCAGTTTGTTGGTTCATACTTGTCCTAATCAAAGTAACTGGGTTCTTAGAGGATCCCAATATCATTGACTACCCTCAATCGGTCATAACTCCAGCATCGCAATCTTTTCTTGCGGCCAGAACCATCACGAGAGTTTAGCCTCAATGGGCGTAGCATACTGCTACAATTCTAAACGCCAAGTTGTGTCAATTAAGGTTCTAAGGTTGTTGGTGCTTAATGACTCCTTAGAAGACCCATATTCTCCTCGTTGCGACACAAGGGATATCGGTACAGACCAAGGCGCCACACCAACGTAGCCACTGCTTCACCTGTGTCGGTCTACGCCGGACAGGTCCCTCACAGCTTATGCTACCTAAACAGGGTATCCCCAGATCCGGGTTAGGATCTATGTAACTCCGATGCAACCCACAATAATAAAGCAAGCAAAGAAGACAATTGAAAACACAGTGATCTTAATCCTAAGGTACACCTCACTTTAAAAGAAGTCCCCAGCAGAGTCGCCAGTTCTGTGATCGGTGGATCTGGAACTGACTGTTTAACGCTGGTTCGCGAAATGTCGCGGAAGCAAGAGTCGCCACCGTCTTTTATTTTCTCCAAATGGAAAGGACAAAAGCACAGAAAAATTCGTTATAGAGATTGCTCTCGGTTCGGGAGGTTGATTATAGAAAGGGAAGGTGTTAGCACCTTTTCTATCCATAGTTATCCATGGGCTCTTAGATACTTGCTCACTTGTGTTTTCAAAATGGTTTGTTTGCTTTTCAACTGTGGGTTTTAAAAAGTTTCTTTGAAAATTCCAGTTCGACTCTTGTATCAGTCCTCAAGAGTGTTTGAAAAATTGCTTTCGAAAGCTTTTTGAAAATGTGTTGGTGTGAAAAGTATTTTTGAATTTGTTTTGAAATTAGAGCAAGTATCTAGAGTCGTCTACCTACCCTAAGGAATTCGTCTGTGTAGATGTCCTTTAAAGTAGTGCCATCCCACCATTGAGAGGTAGGTAGCACCACCGTTGGAGGTGTTCGGGTCAATTCGAGGTTCGGGACATGGTGATCACCAGAGCAATAGGAAGACACCTTAGAAGCTACCCTCATGCCAGGTTCCCGGATCATGAGGACTTACTAAGACATCCTCTACTCGACGATCACCTTTCGAGGCAAGGCAACAATGAGGCGTACCCTAGGGGTGGTGTGTGCGATTTGTGTGTCGTTTTCAGATATTTATTTTGTCATGTTATTGGTGTTCTACGCTTGTTTTTATTTTGTCCATACAGTCTTTCATGCTTTTGATTAACAGTTAAAGGTTGCGAAAAGTAAAAAATTCCTAAGCTATTACAAAGGCGCGGGTCCACATCGCCAAAATTAACCAGGACCCGATTTGACAGAAAATAAATAAACAAAGTAAATAAAGAATTGAAAAGTGCGAGAAGTAATTTAAATGTTACAAGGCTTCGGGAGAGATACATGAATATTTAAACGAAATAAAATAATATGCGAATTAATTAAATCGAAACGAGGGCGTTGGACCCTTTTGCAAAATTAAATTACATGATGAAATTAATTAATTAATTAAAGTTTAAAAAAAAATAAAAGGATTTGTTTTTGGTGTTTTTTTAGTATTTTAGGATTTAATAGAAAAAATTAATTGCAATTAAACGCTAACCCTAATTCTATTTTATTTTAATTTATTAAGAAAACATTAGAATTTAACCTAAATTAAACCTAATTTTTATATACAAATTTAATCATGAAAATAAATAAAATAAATAATATTATTGTGAAAAAGAAAAATTAAAGAGGAATAAAAACATTAATTAAACCTATTTCTACATTTTTTAGATTTTTATTAAAAGAATTAAAATTGCAAACCTAATTTAAAACTAAATTCAATTACATGCAAATTTATTTATAAAAATACTAGAAATAAAAATATTGATTATTTTTGCTCTTTTCTGACTTTTTTATGTGTTTTATGATTTTATGAAAATATAATTAATTAAACAAACAGTAATTAAAAGAAAAATAAAAAATTATAACAAGAATAAAAAATAGAGAAAATTAAAAGAAGTTGCAAACCAAGGGGGTATCAGTCCCCAGATAGGAGGTATAGTTTAGCAATTCAGGCCCATTTGACTTTGGTCTTGTTGGACTTTTTCACTAGCATGTAGCACGTTGACTGCAGCCTACCATGCTCCCTAATTCCTGGCCCTTGGATGGATGAGGTTGGACGCGTGGATATTGATTTTTGAGGATGCATGAGAGTCTTCAGCATGGGCGCTACACATGAACATTAATTGAGAAAAATAAATGGAAAGGAAGAAGACTTGGGATCGAACCCAGGTCATTAATATTACCAATCAACACGTGCACCACTGAACCAAATTGTTTACTTTGTATATTATATGCATGAGAATTACTATAAAGCAAAACAATAGCTAGTGGCCTAATCAGAAAAAGCGCGCGCCAAGATTCAAAGCGTCCAGTCATGGTTGGCCACGTACCCTTCTTCTTCATTGTGTTGTATTTTCCTGAAACAATAACAAACTAGCAACGGTTTTGTAAACGTTGCCATAGGTGAGGTACGAGAAAATAGCGAATGGCCCTCTGACGCTCATAAATTGAGCGCGAGGGTGGGTTCAAGATCGTCCAGGCACGCTGAGTTAAACGGTGGTGGTCTTGAGGGCCAATTTTTCCTCATTCAAGAACCCCTAATCTGAAGCTTGCAAAACCCTAAAACTTGGCAATGGTGAAATCGTGTATACAACATAAAAACATAATTGAATCATATGGTTAGCATTAGGATGGCATAAGGAATGCAAATCAACAATTAAAATGCCCTAAGGATGCCTAAATGTCAAAACACGATCATGATTTTTTCTCTGTACAGGGGCGGTTCTTGTTACCAATTCTTTGAGCTTTGATGGATGTTTTTGGTTGGAACACGTCCAGTAATCTTCAAGGAAGCTAATGGAATCGGTTTCGTGCCTTGGAACCACCTACAAGTCAGTTTTCAGAATTGAGTTGTTTTGCAAAATTTTCAAGTTTGTCAATGGCTTTTGGGCGCAGCTCAGTGTGTGTATGTGCATTAGGGTTTCCTTCTAGCTTATGTAGTGAACAAATTAGGTTAACAAAATTGATCAAAATCTCTTTCATTCATGAATTTGAAGATTTGATTTTCCATCATTATTTTCCAAATATTTTCCATGTCCTTTTTGTTCAAATCATCTCCAATCTCTCCAAATCTTTCTATATTGGGATATGCACGAATTATTGAGAATAAAACATGTACAAAAAGATTTGTTAGGTTAAGTTAAATATTTTTCACATATTTAATTGATTTAAGTGAATTATTATAAATAAAAATTCAAATAAATAAATAAAAAATGAAAAAATACTTCCCTTTGGGCCAAGTGGTCGTGCACATGCTTGGAATGTTGATTTGTGGAAGAAAAATGGGCCCATTAGCAATTTTAGGTCATTTGAATCAATGTTGACTTTTCAAAATATCCAAAAATTTCCCAACTTCTACAAGGCATAACTTGCTCAATTTTTAAGATTTTCTCATGTTCTTGGACATTTTGGAAAGGTCTTTGAGTTCTCTAACCAATTCCTTTGGTCCCATGTCATTTTGATTTAACAATCTCAAGTTATGGCCTTTGACTTAAAGTCCCTTTTTGTTGACTTTTGAAAATGACCTATAATGTTGAAATTGATATCTTTTTGTGAGAGCATTTCTTGGACTTGAAGTATGAAGATGAGTTGTAGGAAATGTCTTTCTCTTCAAAATGAGCTTTGGATGGAATTTTTCTGATAATCCATGTGAAAGTTATGCCCTGGTCAATTTCAGTTGACTTTTTCAGCTGTCCAAATAAGGAAACTTTTGCATCTTGATGATTTTTGAGCCAAACTTTTGAGAATCATGATCAAGCATTGATCAAATGATGTTTGTGGCTTCAAAATGATATGTTGACCAAAAATTTGAACTTTTGACTGCCAAATGACCATTTTGCCCCTACAGTTGACTGTAGTGCAATTTAGGGTTTTGACTGTGCAATTTTGAGCTGAATGTCTTGAAACTTGATATGAGGATACTTGACCATATTTGTAGGCATGTGAGACTTGATTGGCCCTTTGAACACTTCATTTTCTTGATCAGAACACAAACCCTAATTTTGACTGTATAGGAGATCTTTGACTGTGCAGCCCTTGAGGAGATTTTGAAGCTTGGCTGGGCAATTTCTTGGATAATATGGGAGGGCAAATTTTGGGGTACAACAGTTGTATGAACGGATTATTGTTTGGTTTATGTGATAATTATGCTAACGTTGCAGTAATTAAATCGATGAATTGAGCGTTCGAAATTATTATGTATTGATGTGGGTATACTTATTATGTTTCTGTGAATACATAGTGTTGGCCTGAGATCATGGAAAGGAACAGAATTACTGATCGGAAGAAGTCTAAACGAAGTTACAGAACTGGAATTATAGACATGTGTCGAGCGGCACATGTGTGTTGATGAAGGGTGCCGACCGGAACCATGTTATGTGCCGAGGGGCACGTTTTGCATGTCGAGGGGCATGAATTCCTTAACCTGTATTTTCTTTTAATTATTCTGGGACTGCATTGAGTTTCTGTTACTTGGTAGTGTGTTACAGAAAAAGGTGTAGCAGGGTTAGAAAATGATGAATAATAGTAGAGATTATTTATTAGTAACTGAAGTGAGTAATTTGCATATTTGAATAAGTATAGCAGGTAATATTAATGAGTAACAGAGTTGTTAGCATAAAATTAATAATTAGCAGACAGTGTAATGGAAATTGTTGGTAGCAGTGATATATGAAAGTAATATCAATGGATATTTGGCGAGGATAATTAGTAAATTATAGAATTAATAACTAGTATAGTGTTAGTTGCAAAACTAGCAGTAAATAGCATTAGTATTAGTATCCAAAATATATTAGCAGTAGAGATGACTTAAGTGGCAGGAAAATAATAATTTCACTAATTTAGCAGAAAACTGTTAAGAAGACTTATCAGCAGAATAATTTAGTAGAAGTATTTTAGTAGGTTCATGTTAATAATATTATTGGCATGTGTAAGTTGTTGTGTTGTTGTTATTAATTGTTTAAGTTGTAGGTAGTGGTGATTTATGTTGTATTCCATCTATAATTGGTAATAATTAAGTTGTACGCTTATGGCCAATGTTGATTTAAGTTGAATTATTAAGTTGTAGGCTTATGTCCAATATTGATTTAAGTTGAATTAATAAGTTATAGGCCTATGGCCAGTGTTGAATTATTATTAAGTTGTAGGCTTATGCCAATTTTGTTATGTTGTTTTTGTTGTTAATGTTGCATTTAATCATGTTATCGCATACATCACATATCAAGTTGGAGCTGACACTCGTTAAGTTGGCCTAGATTGGCAAAATATTATGTTGAAGGCTTATGCCTTGTTGATGCCTCTATTAATTGGCAAGATTTCTATGTTGGGAGTTTTGCTGCATTCATACCACATGCATGTGCATAGTAACAAGTTGCATTTCATATTGCATATTGATTTTTTGTGTTGGTATATTATTTATTATGTTTCTTTAATGTTTTCGTTATGATTGAAGTTGTTTAAAGTTGTGAAGTGGTGATTTGGCATAGACTAATTCTAATGTAATATTCATCTTACATCCGATTATACTGTTCGATATCTCACCCCTTCTGTTTAAATGTCACCCCCATGTTGGTAACATGCGGGTAATCCAGAGTGAAGGATGTTTAGCTTCATTAGTTCGAGCCAGGTGTCGTCGCTCTGATACGTAACACTCGGGGGGGGGGGGGGGGGGGGGGGGGTGAACGCTTAATGCTTTGTTATTGATTTTAGTTCAGTTGCTGAATTTTATGTTGGTTTAGTTGAGTACTTGTTGTTTTAAAGTTATTTTAAGTTGGACAAAGATGTTATGTCCTTTTAAGTTGAATATTATGAATCTGCTGCGTAGTTTTGATATTTGTTGGTTTTAAAAGACTAAATTATGTTGTTCATCCGTGTTAATGTGTTATGTATTTGTTTACATGAGATTAAATGCCATTGTGATAAGTTGAAATTATAGCATTCTGATTCATTTGTTGAAATTTTATAACTATGATTTTTATAGTAATTGTTGGGTAGAATTGAGGTGTTACATACACCCTTCTCCTCTCCATAAATTTCCAGCCAAGAAGATGTTATTATCAAGGCCCGATTTCAGGTTCTGATCAACCGGTAAGATCAGTCTACTTCCTCAACGCCTATATAAAGGACCAACTGTTTCATATGAAAATTCTAATACTATATCACAAGAACAGTAACACTTCCAAAATTAAAGCAATAAAAAGAAATGAATCAAAACACAAGAGTTGTTGCTCATTATTTTGTTGATATTACTATTTTCTAGAACACAAGATTTATTGCTCATATTTGTGTTGATATTACTATTTGCTAGAACACAAGAGTTGTTGCTCATATTTGTGTTTATTACTATTTGTTAGAACACAAGAGTTGTTGCTCATTATTGTGTTATTATTGTAAATTGTTTGAACACAAGAGTTGTTGCTCATATTTGTATTAAATAATTTGTACTTAAATATTTGTGTAATTCTCTTGTAAGAAGCATCTTGTAAATATATTGTTAAATGCTAATTTGATTAAGTCCTTTTCTAAGGAATAGAAAAATCTCCTTTAAGGGATCGTTTAGGTCAGAAGCCTTAGGGAGTCAGTGATTGTTATATCTCTTAGGGAACTGGGTAGGTCATAATTCTTAAGGGATCACTAACAGGTTATCATTGTGTTTAGTCATTGGCGGGTATCCCGTGCATTTGTTAGTCACCGGCGGGTATCCCGCAGAATTGTAATCAGTTTAGTTATAGTGGATTAAGTCCTTTTCTAAGTTGAAATCACCTTGGCAGATAGACAGGATTAACCTTTTCTAAGGTAAACATGTACAAACTGAGAGTGTCATTATTTCTCTTCTAAAGCATTGTTTCTAATTCTGGTTGTTTGTGTAAAGCACTTCGAAACTAAAAATTTATTGAAAAACCAATTCAAACCCCCTTTCTTGTGTTTTTCTCAACCTTTAACTCAGGTATTTCAATCAAATAATCCTTCTCCTTTATCTGCTTCTGCAATTTTATCTTCTAAAGTTGTAAAGCATGGAACATTCTTTCCCAAGCATCCCTCTCTTGCTTCATCCTAGCCAAGGCTTCTGGAAACTCTTCTCTATTTTCAACAGGAATGATGGAAGGGGATGATGTAGAAATAGGGAACAATGACTTCTCAAGAGGGTAAGGCATCTTGAGAACATAAGCTCTAGTATGAACCCGTTGAGTGTAAGGCTCAAAAGCAATACAATAATTTCTTCCTAACTGCTTTTTGTCTTTCCTATAGATCTTGTGCCAAGCAAGTGAAACCTTCTTCCTTTCCTCTAAGCTTACTTCTTCATTAAGAAAAAAGAAACCTATTATCAGAATGTTGTCTGGTTTGTTCTTCAAAGGATATTGAAACTAGCGTCTAGCAAGAATAGGGTTATAGTTAATTCCCCCTTGTATACCAAGAATAGGTACATTAGGGAATTCCCCACAATAGTAAATAATCATTCCAATATCATATGTTGAATTATACCAAGTTAGATCTGCCTTAGTTAGGGACATAAGCCTCTGATACCACCTAAGCTTATATGGTTTATCTTTGAAGAGTCTGGACTGTGGAAATTGCGAAATAAAACACTTGTGCAGTAGAGGTGCACAACATGTGATGGCTTCATAACCCTTGGAAGTCATATTATGAAAGGAGTGGTAAGAATCCCCAAGAAATGTTGGGGAATAAAACTATACCTTAAATGAGTAAGGCAAGAATAGCCTCAAAACCATCCATGCTATCGGCACTAGAAAAAGTGGAAGCTTTCCCCATCAAGAAATCAGAAGTCAACCCTTGAATACCTCCTTTAGCAATACATTTACCCTCAATATCAGATTTCCTAAGACGAAAAGCATTTGCAACAACTTGGGGTTTAATAATCCCCTCTAAACCACTAAAAGGAATCTTGTTTGAGATAGGCAACCCTATCCAATAAGAATACTCCTCCAATGTCGGTATAAGCTGATAATCCAGAAAGGTGAAACTATGAGTATAACTTCGTCATCAAATGTTTTGCATGACGTCAAAATTGGGAAAAGCCAGCACTTTTGTATATTGGACGATATCCTTATGTCTTGTAACACTCTTCTGCATTAGTGGTATTAGGAATCATTAAAAACACTTTCAAATTGATTCAAGTCATTAAAAACAAGTTTCTGCATAATTTTCTACTACATGTGTCAACACATCTGTTTTTTAGGTTGACACATGTAACTCAATTTTGAAGTTTGTAACCTCTGTAAGTCTTAGGTCGACACATGCATTGCATAGGTTGACACATACTGAAGCATTTCTGAAATTGCAGAAATTATTATTTTATGTGTCGACACTTTCGTTTTTCAGGTCGACACATTTTCTAGAGTTTTAAAGCCTGTAGCTTATGTTTAAGTTTGGTCGACACGTAGACCTATACAGGTCGACACATACAGCATAAAAATTAAGTATGTGTCGACATATACGATATACATGTCGACACATACTGATTATTTGGTCAATTTTTTCAAATCTTTTTAATTCCAAATTTTTCCTTTTTGCCCTAAAAGTTCCAAAACTATAAATATTTATTCACGCATCATTCATAACTTGGTGATACCATAAAATTAGCCTATATTTCTCTTCATCTTCAACCTCCAACCTATGCATACACACTAACATTACATTGTGATGATGTTCTATTGGTGTTCCATCTAGACAAGGATTTTATAGTGTCCAAATGAGTATTGGGTTGAGATTTGTAGGGGTCTTCATCAGAGAAAAACTGTAGGTTTGTCCTACAAGATCATTGGTTGATTTGGGGGTTTTCGTGCAAGACGTTCAAGAGGTAATTGCGGCCAAGTGAAACCTTTGGAGATAAAGAATGCAAGGGATATTTTGGAGATAAAGAACGCAAATGAAGTAGCGAGAGAATGGCGGGTTACAATTGAAGTCTTGTGTTGCAAAATTTTGAAATTGATGGTGCGCGAAAGCTTTGGAGATAAAGAATGCAAAGGAGTAGCAAGATCTAGATGGTAAATTTGCATCTATTGTGTCTTGGTCTTTCTCAAGATCAAAAAAAGAGAAAGGGTTGAATCAACAAACAACATTAGGGTTTATGGAGTTGCTCTTGAACACTTCTCTTGTATCCACTTTTTGCATAGTAAGAATTATCCTAATTCCATTGAAATTAGGCGCAGACGTACCCACACATGAGGACAACACTGGGGAACTGTGAAGACAAATTCCTTGTGTCTCTTTGATTTTTGCTTTTACTTGCTTTGATTTCCATCAATCAATTTATCAAATAGCATTGCGTTATCAATTGAACTTTAAGAAATTTTACGAACTATTTTCTATTCTAAATCAAGTGTTGATATAACTTATAATCACTTTTGATTATAAATGGTTTTGTGTATGAACACAATTAAAGGAAAAATTATGAAAATTCACTAGCACACCAACTGTTTGATAAATTGATTCAACTTGTTCCTTTAACATTGCCATTGGAAATAGCTTTACTAGTAACTTGAAATAAACGTTAAACAAGATGTAAAGTGATTCAAGTATATTAATTCAAGTATCATCCTTATTCCATATTAAATTTGTTTTTAATTTTGCAGATCTGAGTTTCCAATAACGTTTGTATAAACGATATTTTGAAAAAGCTTCCGCGTTGCTCTTTGATAAAACAAATTTTTCAAAACCAGAATTTTTATGAATAATTGTTTTAAGGAGTATCTATTCACCCCCCCCCCCCCCCCCCCCCCCACCTCTAGATACGTTGTCATCGTCTAACAAGTGGCATCAAGAACCTGGTTCATTTCAGCTTCGACACTCTTTAGAAAATGGCTTACGAACCTAAAGGGGGTTATAAAAGATCCCCAATTTTCACGGGAGAAATTATAGTTATTGGAAAGATTGTATGCAAATTCATGTCAACTCATATGACAAAGGTGTTTGGGAAGCTATTCAAAATGGTCCAACACCAGTGACATATGTTATTGATGGTGCTACCGTACCAAAGGCAGAAAACTTATGGGATGAGAATGACAACTAGATATGGGCTTGTGATTGGAAATCTAAGAACATCATCATATCTGCTCTTGGTGTTGATGAGTTTTATCGTATTTCCCATTGTCAAACCGCTAAATCTATGTGGAATTCTCTACAAGTTACCTACGAGGGAACTAATGAGGTCAAACAATATAGAATTAATACACTTAATCAAGAGTTTAAACTCTTTCACATGAAGAAAGGGGAAACCATTTCTCAAATGGAAAAGAGGTTCTCGCATCTTAATAATCGTTTAAATTTACTAGGTAATACTACATCCAATGATATTGCTAATAACAAGGGGTTAAGATGCCTTACTAGGAATTGGCAACCAAAGGTTACCGCCATCAAGGAAGCCAACAATATTGCAACACTCGATCTCACCGCCTTGTTTAGAAAGTTAGAAGAACACGAGCAAGAACTCAATTGCTTGGACAAACATGAAAAGAAGCTTGAGAAAAAGAAAAAGGAAAAAGGGGTTGTTAAGGAGTAATTATTAAAGTATAAAGCTCTCAAGGCTTCAAGCTCAAATTCCTCAAGGGATTATCCCATTAATAATAGTGACTCTAGCTATGAAGAAAATTCAGATGATGAAGAAATCGTATTATTTGTAAGGAAATATAATCGATACATTGGGAATAATAGTGTCAAACAATCCGACAATAACCTTGTCAAATTTATAAGACAATCTTCTTCCTCTAAAGATGAAGACAACAAAAAGGATAAGGAAAAGGGTATTTTTTACGAATGCGGAAAACCGGGTCATTATAGACCAGATTGTCTATCTCTTGCTAAGAAAAAAGGAAAGGGTCAATGAAACAACTCTAGAAATTCTAGACAAGCCTATGTTGCTTGGGATAGTGATAGTGTCGTCTCAAGCAATGAAAGATCAAGTGAAAGTGATGAAGAAGAAAACTATTGTTTCATGGAAAATCATCGTCAAGGAAAGAAAAAGGATGTTGAGTGTCTTGACACTATGATGGGAAAATGGATTATCAATAATGGATGTTCAAGACACATGATGGGAGACATTTCTCTATTATCCAACTTTGTGGCGAAGAAGAAAGGTTATGTATCCTATGATGATCACACAAAGGTTCAATACTCGAAAAAGGTAGTATAGGTAACCCCCCCCCCCATTTATTATTATCTGAAATGTTATGTTAGTTGAAGGCCTTAGACATAGTCTTCTTAGTATTAGTCAATTATGCGATAATGGGTATAAGGTGAATTTTGCCAATGATTGTTGCATAATGGAACATAATGAAAAGAAGGAGTGTATGTTTTAGAGTGCGAGGGCTAGTAACCTCTATATTCTTGACTTAAGATAAATTTACTTAAATAATGTCTAATGTCTTGTTATCTTGAGTGAAGACTCTTGGCTATGGTATAGACGTTTGACTCATGTTAACTTTGATCTAATTAATAAAATAGTTGCAAACTATTTGGTGATTGGCCTACTAAAAATAAAATTTTCAAAAGATCATATATGTGATGCATGTCAAAAGGGTAAACAAACAAGGGTCTCTTTTAAATCTAAAAAAGTTGTTTCAACATCTATACCACTTGAGCTCCTTCACATGGATCTATTTGGTCCCTCACGAACTAAAAGCATAGGTGGCAATTACTATAGACTTGTGATTGTATATGATTACTCAAGATTTTGTTGGACTATTTTCTTACGTAGCGAAGATGAGACATTATCGACTTTCACACTTTTTTCCAAGTTAGCTCAAAACAAACTAAATTAAAAAATAGTTTCCATTCGAAGTGATCATGGAGGTGAATTTGAAAACCGCCTCTTTGAAGAATATTGTGATAAATTTGGAATTGAACATAACTTTTCAGCTCCTAGAACTCCATAACAAAATGGTGTTGTAGAGTGTAAAAATCGTACTTTAACAGAGTTGGCAAGAACAATGCTCAATGATTGTGCTCTACCAAAATATTTTTGGGCCGATGCTCTTAGCACGGCATGTTATGTCTTGAATAGGATACTTATTCGTCCCATACTTGACAAAACTCCCTATGAACTTTTAAAAGGTAGAAAACCAAATTTATATCATCTTCATGTCTTTGGACATAAATGTTTTGTTTTAAATAATGGAAAAGATAATCTTGGAAAATTTGACACAAAAGCCGATGAAGGTATTTTTCTTGGATACTCTCAATCTAGTAAAGCATGTAGAGTTTATAACAAAAGATTACTTATTGTTGAAGATTCGGTTCATGTTACTTTTGATGTAACTTCCACAAATAGTGTTGGGAAAGGTGGTTCTTTTCATGGTGTACGTGCATCTACGGAAGACATAGTCAAAGACACCAATGAAGGAGTTGATCACCCTAAAACGCTAGAAATTAAGAAGGAAGAAGATTACAACCAAGAAAAGAAAGATGATGAAAGTCATGAAGAAGATGATGGTATTCCATTAGAGTGGAGAACCTCCAAGAACAATTCCATTGACAACATTATTGGTGATATCACCAAATGGATAACAACTCGCTCTAAGATACGTAATTTTTGTTATCATTATGCGTATGTATCACAAGTTGAACCTAAAAATTCCAAAGGTGCCTTACTTGATGAGCATTGGCTTTATGATAGGCACTCAATGAGTATTTAGGAATAAGCTTTATGAACATGGTGTGATAAGAATAAATAAATCCCGTCTTGTGGCTCAAGGGTATAACCAAGAGGAAGGCATTGATTATGAGGAGACTTATGCTTTGGATATCCGACTTCAGCCTATACGCATTTTATTAGCTTATGCATGCTCTAAGAACTTCAAATTATATCAAATGGACTTAAAAATGTGTTCCTTAATGGATACATAAGTGAATAGGTGTATGTTTCTCAACCTCTCGGTTTTGAAAATTATGAGTTTGTTGATCATGTGTTCAAGCTAAAACGTGCATTGTATGGTCTTAAACAAGCCCATACGACATGGTATGACCGACTTAGTAAGTTTTTGCTAGAGAAAGGATACTCTAGAGGGAATATGGACACTACACTCTTTATTAAACTTCAATGAAAACATATTTTACTAGTTTAAATCTATGTTGATGATATCATTTTTGGATCTACTAACATGCATCTTGTCAAGGAGTTCTCTAAGCTTATGCATGGAGAGTTTGAAATGAATCTAATGGGAGAGTTAAACTACTTTCTTGGACAACAAATTAAGCAACTTGATGAAAGAACATTTGTATATCAAACCAAGTATTGTCTCAAATTGCTCAAAATATTCAGTATGGACGGTGCAAAGGAAATTGACACACCTATGGCAACAAACGGTAACTTGGATAAAGATGAAACGGGTAAGGATGTTAAGGTAAAAAGTTATGATTGGATCTCTTATTTATCTTACCACATCTAGGCCCGATATTATGTTTAGTGTATGTATGTGTGCATGATATCAATTAATTCCTAGGGAATCCCATTTAAAAGCGGTTAAGTGCATTCTTAGATACCTCATTGGTACATCTAAGTATGGGCTTTGGTATTCCAAGGGAAACAATTGTAGCTTGGTTTGTTATTCCAATTCTGATTTTTCCAGTTGCAAATTAGATAGGAAAAGTACTAGTGAAACTTGTCAAATTTTTTCAAAATCCTTGGTAAGTTGGCATAGTAAAAAGTGTGAGTATAACTTCAATATACGGTGTTTTGTTTGATGTCAAAACCAAGAAAGATGGCACAATGGTAAAATTAATTGTATCTCTTTGCCTTGTGGCACTCCTCTGCATTATATGTCATAGGAACCATCAAAAAAAACTTTGAAATTGACCAAACTCATTGAAAAACACTTTCTGCACATTTTTACCTTGCATGTGTCGACACATCCGAACTTTAGGTCAACATATGTAACTTCGTTTAAAATCCAGTGAGCTTCTAAAAGTCACAGGTCGACACATGCATCATACAGGTTGACACATACAGAAAGATTTTTGAAATTGCATAAATTCTTATTTTATGTGTCGACACATCTATTTTTCTGGTCGACACATTTACTCACATTTTAAAGCCTGTAGCTACAGACTTGCTCATGTCGACACATGGAGCCTTTTTATAAAGTATGTGTCAACACATACGATTTTGAGGTCGACAAATAAATTCTGTTTTGGTCAAATTTTCATTTTCTTTTATTGTAAATTCGTCCTTTTTTCCCTAAACTTTTCCAAACTATAAATACCCATTCATGCATCATTTCTAACTTCATGATACCATAAAATTAACCTACATTTTCTCTTTATATTCAACCTTCCAATCTATGCATACACACCAACATTACATTGTGATGATGCTCTGTCAGGGTGCCATCTAGACGAAGAATTTAAGATTTACAATTGGTTTGGGTTGAGTTCTTGTAGGGGTCTTCATCCGAAAAAACCATCGGGTTTGTCCTCCAACATCATTGTTTGAATTGGGGGTTTTCGTGCAATATCGTGCGAGAAGGAATCGTCCATGTGAAAAATCCCTTGGAGTGTTTGAAATCTTTTCACGGAACCTTAGAGTGGTTGAAATATTTTTAAGTAAGTAGCAAGAATTAGATGATAGAATCAGTGATCATGTGTTGATAGTGTGCAATCGGATTTACTCGAGTGAAAAATCCCTTGGAGTGGTTAAAATATTTGTAAGGAACCTTGGGGTGTTTGAAATCCTTTTAAGGAAGTAGCTTAAGCGGCGAATAGGTTACATCTATCAAAATATTTGATCTTGCTTAAGATCAAAGTTTGGAAGAAGAAGCATCAACACCAAATTGTAGAATTTTGTATTGTTGTTTCTAACTCTTCCATTGTATTAAACATTTTGCATATAAGAATTATCCTAGTTCCATTGGAATTAGGCGCAGATGTACCCCCATGCGAGGACGATAGTGGGGAACTGTGTAGAAAAATTCCTTGTGTGTTTTTACTTTTTCGTTTTTACTTGCTTTCAATTTCATCAATATTTTTATCAAATAGCATTTTGATAGCAATTGAATTGTAAGAATCTTTCTCTCAAAATCTATTTTTGAAATAGGTGTGGATATAGCTTATAATAAATTTTGATTATAAGTGGTTTTGTATATCAACACAACTCAGAGAAATTCTGATAAATTCACTTGCACGCCAAGTGTTTGATAAAACGATCAAGTTAGTTCTTTGATAATTTAGCCTTGGAAATAGAATTGCAAAGTGATTGTGTTCAAATAATAAAAAAAGTGTATTGTTGATTTGAGTTTGTATTGATCAATTACTCAACTTTATCTCATAGATTTATCTTTCATAATTTGCATATTCGAGTTTCTAATAAGTTGTTTTTTAGATGACTTATCCAGTTAATTGCTTCCGCATCAAAAGGTTTTGAAAACAATTAAATTCTAGATTTCTGTCTAGAATACAATTTTTGCGCCAATATTCACCCCCTCTAGATACGCGTCGTCTAAAAATTGGTATCAAGAGCCTGGTTGGTTTTGGCTTAAGAAAACTCTTTAGAAAATGGCTTACGACCCTAAGGGGGTCATAAGAGAGCTCCAATTTTCACGGGAGAAAATTATAGTTATTGGAAAACTTGTAGGCAAATTCATATCAAATCATATAACAAATATGTTTGGGAAGCCATTCAAAATGGTCTAACAATGGTGACATATGATGTTGATGGTATTACTATGCCTAAGTCGGAAAATCTATGGGATGAGAATGATAATGAAAATTGGTCTTACGATTAGAAAGCTAAGAACATCATCGTATCTGCACTTAGTGTTGATGAGTTCTATCACATTTCCCATTGTCAAATCGCTAAGGCTATGTGGGAGACTCTACAAGTTATGAGGTCAAACAAGCTAGCATTAATACACTCACTCAAGAGTTCGAACTCTTTCACATGAAAAATGGTGAAACCATTGCGAAAATGCAAAAGAGATTCTCTCATCTTACTAATTGTTTGAACTTACTAGGTAATCCTATTTCCAATGATATTGCTACTAATAAAGTTTTAAGATGTATTACTAGGTGTTGGAAACCTAAGGTCACCACGATCAAGGAAGCTAATAATCTTGAAACACTTGATCTCACTGCACTTTTTTGTAAGCTTGAAGAACATGAGAAAGAACTCAATTGCTTGGATAAATATGAAAAGAAGCTTGAGAAGAAAAAGAAGAATAAGGAAAATCACAAGGAGGAAGTTATGAAGTCCAAAGCTCTTAATGCTTATAGCTATAAATCTTCAAAAGAAGAGCAAAAGAAGGATAGTGACTCTAGTAATGATGAGATTTAGGATGACAGAGAAATGGGACTATTTGTGAAGAAATACAATAGGTATATTTGGAAAAATGGAGATAAACATTCTGACAATAATCTCATGAAGTTTAGAAGGAAATCATCCTTCCTCAAAGAAGAGAACAACAAAAAGGACAAAGGAAAGGTTATTTGCTATGAATGTGGTAAGCTCAGTCATTACAAATTGTATTCTCCGTCTCTGGCAAAAAAGAAAGGAAAAGGCCAAAGAAACAAGCCTAGACAAGCATATGTTGCTTGGGAAAGTGAAAGTAAACCCTCAAGCGATGAAAGCTCAAGTGAGAGTGATGAAGAGGAAAATTATTGTTTCATGGAAAATCATCGACAAGGCAAAAAAAAGGATGTAAGTTCTAAATACTCTAACATTTCCTCTTTGTCTTATAATGAATTAAAAAGGTAATTTGAAAAACTACAACTAGAGTTTTTAAATGCTAACAAAAGATTGGCCTCCCGAGAAAAAGTCTTCACATTTTTAGAGGCCAAGGTTGATGAAACTAATGATGAGTTAGAAGAGTTAAAATAACTTATTGTAGATTGTTCAAATAATGAAAAAGTGTATGAGCCTTCTTACAAGTATGGTTGTGACACATATCAAATTTGGTAACAAGAAGTTAGTACTCTTGCTACCAAATTAGATAGTCTACATCATCCCATGGAGAACATGCCTATTAGATCCTTGAAGGTTGAAAAGCCTCATAAAAGTTTCTCTTTGATTAAGAAAGTACCTAATAGAATTATTAACTCTCATGATAGGATATTTTGTCACTATTGTTGAAAAAAGGGTCACACTATTGAAAAATGCAAGTTTAGGACTTCTTTGATTCCTAAGGGTGATTTTCAATGGTTGCCCAAATTCAACATTTATTTAACTCACTCTCAAGTACCCAATGATAATTGGGTACCTACCACCCTTGTTTGATTTTTGTAGGATGAATGTCTTGATGCTATGACGGGAAAGTGGATTCTTGATAGTGGATGTTCAAGACATATGACGGAAGATATATCGCTCTTCTCCGACTTTATGGCGAAGAAGAAAGGATTTGTATCCTATGGTGATCACAACAAACGTGTAATACTTGGAAAATGTAGTATAGGTAATCCCTCAACTATTACTATCTCAAATGTTATGTTAGTTGAAGGTCTTAAACATAATCTTCTTAGTATTAGTCAATTATGTAATAATTGATATAAAGTGTCTTTTGTAAAATATTTTTACATAATTGAACATAGTGAAAAGAAGGATTGTATGTTTAAGGGTTTGAGGGTTAGTAACATTTATAAGCTTGACTTAAGATATATTTCCTTGAATAACGCTCAATGTCTTGTTACCTTGTGTGAAGACTCTTGGTTATGCCATAGACGTTTAGCTCATGTCAACTTTGACATACTTAATAAAATTGTCTCAAAATATTTAGTAATCGGTCTATCAAAAATAAAATTTTCTAAATACCACCTATGTAATGCATGTCAAAATGATAAGCAAACAAAGGCCTCTTTCAAATCAAAGAAAGTTATTTCTACATCAAGGCCACTTGAGCTACTTCCCATGGATTTGTTTGGTCCCTCACGGGCTAAAAGCATAGGGGGAAACTAATTGGTTTAGTGATTGTAGATGATTACTCTAGATTTTATTGGACTTTTTTATTATGTAGTAGAGATGAAACTTTAATAGCTTTAACACGTTTTGCCAAGATTGCTCAAAATAAAATGAACTCAAAGATAGTTGCAATTTGAAGCGATCATGGAAGTGAATTTGAAAACCACCTCTTTGAAGAATATTGTGATAAATTTGGTATTGAACATAACTTTTCAGCTCCTAAAACTCCGCAACAAAAATGTGTTGTTGAGAGGAAAAATCTCATTTTAGCGGAGTTGGCAAGAATAATGCTCAATGATTATGGTCTATCAAAATATTTTTCGGCCGATGCTATTAACACGGCATGTTATGTCTTAAATAGTATAATTATTCGTCTAATTCTTGACAAAAATCCTTATGAACTTTTGAAAGGTAGAAAACCAAATTTATCTCATCTTCATGTCTTTGGATGTAAATGTTTTTTTATAAAGGAAAAGACAATCTTGGAAAATTTAACGTGAAAGCCGGTGAAGGTATTTTTCTTGGATACTCTCAATCTAGTAAAGCATATAGTGTTTACAACAAGAGATTACTTATCGTTGAAGAGTCCGTTCATGTTACTTTTGATGACTCTTCCCCAAATAATGTTGGGAAAGATGGTACTTTTCATGTTGTAGGTGCATCCTTGGAAGACATACTCGAAGACACCGACGAAGGAGTTGATCAACCTAAAGCGGTGGAAATTGAGGAGGATGCGGATTTCTCCTAAGAAAAGAAAAATGACAAAGGCCAACAACAAAATTATGGTCTTCCTTTGGAGTGGATAACCTCCAAAGATCATCCACTTGACAATATTATAGGTGACATGAAAAAGCAGATAACGACTCACTCTAAAATAAGTAGTCTTTGATGTCATCATGCTTATGTATCACAAATTGAACCTAAAAACACTAAAGATGCCTTACTTGATGAACATTGGCTTATTGTCATGCAATAAGAATTAAATCAATTTTAAAGAAATGACGTTTCAGATCTTGTCCCTCATCCTACAAATCATCAAATCATAGACACCTGATGGGTATTTAGGAATAAGCTTGACTAACATGGTGTGATAACAAGAAATAAGACCCGTATTGTGGCTCAAGGGTATAACTAAGAGGAGGGCATTGACTATGAGGAGACTTATGCTTTGGTGGCCCGAATTGAAGTTATACGCCTTTTATTAGCTTATGCTTGGTCTAAGAATTTCAAATTATTTCAAATGGACGTAAAAAGTGTATTCCTTAACAGATACATAAGTGAATAGGTGTATGTTTCTCAACCTCCCGGATTTGAAAATGATGAGTTTCCTAATCATGTTTTCAAGCATAAACATGCATTGTACGTTCTTAAACAAGCCCCTAGGGCATGGTATGATAGACTTAGCAATTTTTTTCTTGAACAAGGATACTCTAGAGGGAAAGTTGACACTACTATATTTATTAAACGTCGAGGAAAGCATATTTTATTATTTCAAATTTATGTAGATGATATCATTTTTAGATCTACTAATATGCATCTTTTCAAGGAGTTCTCTAAGCTTATGTAGGGAGATTTTGAGATGAGCCTAATATGGGAGTTAAATTTCTTTCTTGGGATACAAATCAAACAACTTGATGAAGGAACATTTGTATGTCAAACCAAGTAGTGTCTGGAATTACTTAAGAGATTTGAAATGGATATTGCTAAGGAAATTGACACTCACATGGCAACAAACGGTAATATGGATAAGGATGAGAAAAGTAAAGACGTTGAGGTAAAAAGGTATAGAGGTATGATTGGTTCTCTTATCTATCTTGCAGCATCTCATGATGATATTATGTTTAGTGTTTGTATGTGTGCACGATATCAATAGGTTCCCAAGGAATCTCATTTAAAAGCCGTAAAACGAATCTTTAGATACCTTATTGGCACCTCAAAATTTGGGCTTTGGTATTCTAAGGGAAACGATTATAATTTGGTTGGTTATTCCGATTCCGATTTTTCTAGTTGCAAATTAGATTTGAAAAGTACTAGTAGAACTTGTCACTTGTTTGCGAAATCCTTGGTAAGTTGGCATAGTAAAAATCAAGTTTATGTAGCTTTATCAACTGTCGAGGCAGAATACATGGAAGCCGGTAGTTATTGTGCTCAAATATTGTGGCTCAAACAACAACTATTGGACTTTGATATTAAACTATCACATATTCCTATCATGTACGACAACACTAGTGCCATAAATATAAACAAAAATATTGTGCTACATTTAAGGACTAAAAACATTGATTTAAGTCACCATTTTCTTCGTGATCATGTTGAAAAAGGAGATGTTGCGTTTGAGCATGTTGATAGTAAAAATCAATTTGCCGATATTTTCACTAAGCCACTTGCAACCAAATATTTTATCAACATACACGAAGAATTGGGGATCAATGATATCTCAAATGTTGCCTAGTTCTATATCGTTACTTGAACATTAAGTATTCTCTGTAACTGTGTGTTTAAGTGTATAATGATTTGTGAGTGCAATTTCCAACTCTTCAAGAGTAAGGTAATATTGTTTCAATTTCTCCTTGAATGTAAGTTTTACCTAAATTCATATTTCTAGATTTCTCTTAAAAAATGCTTCATATACTTCCAAATGATGAAAACCATGAATGTTCATTTCCAAAAAATTTTAATCAACAACAATTGTGTGTTCTTGTTCTATATGCTTACAATGACTTCATTTATTAATTATTTCACATTTGTATAGATTTGTTCTCAATATGCAAGCATGTGTTATGGTTATTTCCATTATTTTATTTTGCAATGTATGGTTCATGTTGTCATAGTCACTTTGTTAAATAAAGATTTTCATTATGGTGTTAGTAGTGATACTATGTTGTTGCTATGGTTGGCATATGTGTGTGCAACATCGGGAATTCCATTATGAAATGTTACATGATCATGACGCTTAAATTGAATTTTGTTGCTTTTGCATTACATTACATTTGTTGTGATGTGTGCTACTTGTTATTTAAAAGTCTGCATCATTACATATATATGGGGATATGTAAGTGTTTCTATTATATGCAAAATTTCCCCCTGTTTGGTTTTTGTTAATTGTTTGGAAACTTTGGTACTTCTAATTGGTTGCTATCTTCTTTTTGATGTTGTCAAAAGGGATGAAGCATGTGTGAGATGAAGATAGGAAGCATAAAGATAGGGGGAGCCTTTGTAATACATCGTCAAAAGTTTTGCCATCATCAAAAAGGGGGAGTTTGAGAGTACAACTTCCATATATGGTGCTTTGCATGATGTCAAAACCAAGAAAGATGGAACATCGGTAAATTAATTGTATCTCTTTGTCTTGTGACACTCTCTGAATCATAGGTCTTAGGAACCATCAAAAAGAACTTTGAAATTAATCAAACTCATTGAAAAACACTTTCTGCACGTTTTTCCTTGCATGTGTCGACACATTCGAGTTTTAGGTCGAAACATGTAACTTCGTTTTAAAGCCTGTGAGCTTCTGTAAGTCACGGGTCGACACATGTGTCATATAGGCCGACACATACTGAAATATTTTTGAAATTGCATAAATTATTATTTTATGTGTCGAAACATCCATTTTTCAGGTCGACATATTTACTCATGTTTTAAAGCCTGTAGCTATTGCTTTCTCAAGTCGACACATAATGTCTTTTAGATTGACACATGCAGCATTTTTATAAAGTATGTATTGACACATACGATTTTTAGGTTGACACATAAATTTTGTTTTGGTCAAATTTCATTTTCTTTTATTCTGAATTTTTCCTTTTTGCCCTAAACTTTTCCAAACTATAAATACCCATTCATGCATCATTTCTAACTTGATGATACCATAAAATTAGCCTACTTTTTCTCTTCATCTTCAACCTTCCAATCTATGCATACACACCAACATTACATTGTGATGATGTTCCGTCAGGGTGCCATCTAGACGAAGAATTGAAGATTTCCAATTGGTTTGGGTTGAGCTCTTGTAGGGGTCTTCATCCAGAAAACCATCGGGTTTGTCCTCTAACATCATTTATTTAATTGGGGGTTTTCGTGCAACATCGTGCGAGAAGGAATCGTCCATGTGAAAAATCCCTTGGAATGTTTGAAATCTTTTCAAGGAACCTTAGAGTGGTTAAAATATTTTTAAGAAAGTAGCAAGAATTGGATGAAAGAATCGGTGAGCATGTGTTGATAGTGTGAAATCGGATTTACTCGAGTGAAAAATCTCTTAGAGTTGTTGAAATCTTTGCAAGGAACCTTGGGGTGTTTGAAATCAATTTAAGGAAGTAGCTTAAGCGGATAATAGGTTGCATCTATCAAAATATTTTATCTTTCTTAAGATCAAAGGTTGGAAGAAGGAGCATCAACACCAATTGGAGAATTTTGTATTATTGTTTCTAACTCTTCTATTATATTAAACATTTGCATATAAGAATTATCCTAGTTCCGTTGGAATTAGGCACAAATGTACCCGCACACGAGGACAACAATGAGGATTTGTGTATACCAATTCCTTGTGTGTTTTTACTTTTCTATTTTTACTTGCTTTTAATTTCATCAATTTTTAATCAAATAGCTTTGTGATAGTAATTGAATTGTAAGAATTTTTCTCTTAAAATCTGTTTTGAAATAGGTGTGGATATAGCTTATAATCAATTTTGATTATATGTGTTTTTGTATATCAACACTACTCAAAGAGAAACTCTGAAAATTCACTTGCACACAAAGAGTTTGATAAAACGATCAAGTTAGTTCTTTGATTATTTAGCCTTGGAAATAACATTGCAAAGTGATTGTGTTCAAAAAATAAATAAGTGCATTATTGATTTGAGTTTTTATTGATCAATTACTCAATTTTATCTCATAGATTTATCTTTCATAATTTGTATATCCGAGTTTCTAATAAGTTGTTTTTTAGACGACTTATCTAGTTAATTTCTTCTGCATCAAAAAGTTTTTAAAATAATTAAATTCTAGATTTAGGTCTAGAATAAATTTTTCGTGCCTCTATTAACCCCTCTCTACGCGCCGTCGTATAACAAAAAGCATGTTTCCATAGCTTTATCAACAGCCAAGGCGGAATACGTGGCAGTTGGTAGTTGTTGTGCACAAATATTATGGCTTAAACAACAACTACTTGAATTTTATATTAAACTCTCACATATTCTTATCATGTGCGACAATACTAGTGCTATTAATCTAACCAAAAATCATGTACTACATTCACTCATCAAACATATTGAGATACATCACCACTTCCTTCATAATCATGTTGAAAAAGAGGATGTTGTGTTTGAGCATGTGGATAGCAAAAATTAACTTTCCGATATTTTCACTAAACCACTCGCAACAGAACCTTTTGTCAATATACGCGGGGAATTAGGGAGAATTGATATCTCCAATGTTGCCTAATTTTATGTTGTTTCTTGCACTTTATATTGTTACTCTAATTTTGTGTTTGAGTATTTTATTTCATGTGAGTGCAACTTCTATTTCATCAAGAGTGAGGTAATATCGTTTCAATTTCTCCTTGAAAATAAGATTTTCCTTAATGCATGTTACTAGTTTACTTCCAAAAATGCTTGACGTTTTCTCAAATGATGAAAACCATGAATGTTCATTACAAAAAAAATTGTTTAAAAACCATTGTGCATTCTTGATCCATACGCTTATAATGACTTCATGTATTAATTCTTTGACATTTGTTTAACTTTTTTCTTATTATGCAAGCATCTGCACTTGTTTATTCTTTATTTCTCGTACTTGTGTTTGAATTATTTGTATGCATGATTTTTGCAGTATTTACTTCTTGTTGTCTGGTTAAATGGCAAGAAAAACATCTTCATTGTGGTTTTAGTAGCGACATATTCATGTTTCTATGCTAGGCACATGCGTGTGTGGCACCAGGAGTCCCTCTATGAAGGGTTACGTGATTGTGATGTTACAAATACAACTTGATAAAATTGATATTTCATGCTTGCTTGTTTTATATGCATTAGTGTTACATTTGTTGTAATGTTGTTTTCCTGTTATTTAAAATTTCGCATCATTACATATATATGGGGATATGTGATTGTTTCTCTTCTATGCAAAATAGCCTCTGAGTTATATATTAGTATTGTTTTGGCACTGTGATACTTCTCACGGTTTTCTATCCTTCTTTTTGATGTTGTCAATGGGGGGTAAGCATATGTGAATTGAAGTAGGGAAGCACAGAGTTAGGGGGACCTTCTAATACAAGAAATGGATCTTCGCAAGTTTTTCCATCATCAAATAGGAGGAGGATGTGAGTACAACTTCATCATCAAATGTTTTACATGAAGTCAAAACTGGGAAAAGCTAGTGTCATACAGTGGGAGAACTGACTTGGTTTTGTGTTTTATCGCAAATCTTGCGGATAGCAAGAGTTGCCACCGACTTTTATTTCATCCAATAAGGAAAAGGTGAAAATAACATGAAAGACCTTGAAAGATTTGAGTTCGGGGGGTAGGTTATTAAAAGGGATGGTGTTAGCACCCTTTTCATCCATAGTCATCTACGGGCTCTTAATCGCTTAGCTCACTTTCAGAAAATTTGCTTTGTGTTGTGTGTTTGAAAATGTTTTGAAATTTTTGCCAATGTAAGGTGATACTTTGTAATGATTCTCATATTTGTCCTCGAGAATGTATACAAAGCGTTTGTTTGAAAATATTTTGAAAGTTTAGTGTGGAAATGTTTTTGTTTTAAAAGTTTTTGTGAGCAAGTGATTAAGAGTTTCTACCCACACAAGGTCGTTCTTGTACTTTTCCTTATCCTTTAGATGGTGTTATTTATAGCATTAGTTATTAGGAAGCCCAATCGTTGGATGTGAAGGTACTGGCAAGGGTCATCATACGGTCTTCAAAGGAAACTCGTAAGGATGCTTTAGCAATTTTCGTAAGGGACTAGATCATTTATCGAAAGGCAACGTCGAAAGGGTCATCGAGGGACTATGATGTTTGATTCGAGGGACTTTACTAAAGCGTCCCCACGTTCGAGGGACATGACCGTTATTTTCCGAAGGCAACAAGGGAGGTTACCCTAGAGGTGCGAGTGTGTGAAGTGTGTTGTATGCAGTTATTTTTATCTTTTTAAATTAGGGTTATTATATAGGTTGAGTTTTTATCTTTCCATACAACCCTAATTACTAAGCAGTAGTAGTAAACATAGAAAACAATAAAGGTGTGGAAAGTAAAGGCGGGAAATATAAACCTAAATTATTACATTGCTTTAGGGCAGATACATAAGAATGAAAGTGCGGAAAGTAAAAACTTATAACTATTACAACCCGGAAAACAATTACATAATAATGGAAAAGAAAGCGGGGAATAAAGCTAGAATTTGCAAAAAAAAACTATACAGTTGACCTAAAATGTAAAAATAGAAAAGAAAAGATCTTTGGTAATTTTTTATGAAAAAAGAAAGATTTATGATAATTGAAATAAACCTAAAAAAACTAGTTAATTTTGATTAATAAAAAAAGTTAATTGATTTAATTAATAAAAAACCTAAGGATTTAATTGATTTAAATTAAAAAATAATAATTATTTTAAATTAATTTTAAAAAAAAAAACTAAAACTAGTTTTTTGTGTTTTAATTAATTAATAAAAATAAATAAATAAAAGGAAATAAGGAAAATATAAGAAAAATAAGAATTGGGCTTGAGTTAGTAAAAGAAGGGGGGTGCGAAATACAAAAAAGAGTCCAGACCCAAGGTTGCTGGTCCATGAGATCCAATGCGTGCAGCCAGGAGGGTGCATCGTAGACTTGCAGATCTAGAAAATGTTAGATCAGATCTAAGAGGATCTGATGGTGAGACATGGTTGGGTGCATGGTTGATTAGTGGGACACACTACACTAGATAAGTGAAAGTCAGAAAATAATATGAAAAATACAAGAGGCAGGGATCAAACCCACGCCCTAGATAGTAATGCTTTAAAGTGCACTGCCTTGCCACTGGGGTGGCTGTACATCCGGTAACATAAACGCAAATAAATAATTATATAATAAAAAAAGCTTTTAATTTAAATTCAAAAAACAAGTCAGCGTCAGTGGGACCCTGTTATTTGAACAGGAAAATAGAAAGAAGCCATGCAACCAAGGAAGGGTCAAACCACCACGCACGGTGGTTGACCATCTTCATCTCTGATTGCCCAAAAACTTATTCTGCAAAATAACATGATTTGAAACACAAGGTTAAGCCTACCCCCCTTAAATCGGGGTCTGTGAAATAAATGGTGGTACCCGTTCAGCCCAAAATGTCTGTAAAGGGAGATGCGATGAAGTTGGAGCTTCATGCCCTAAAAATGGTGTTTTCTTATCCCTGCACGAAAGCTTGCATGTAATAAGTCAAAACAATTCTACATGATGCCATGAACACATATGAATGCACAAGATCGATTTATATTACGTGAATAAAAAGTTTGAAATTGAAGAAGCTAACAAAACTGATGAGTATGTGTGAGAGAGTTTTGGAATGCTTTTAGCTTGAGTAAGGGTGTGGATCGCTTCTTGTGTACCTCGGGAGTGTAATTTGATCTTTTGTTTCGTTTGAGAAGGGCTGGAAATGAGGATTTGCTTCTGCCCTAGTTTTAAGAATTTTTGGAAATTTTAGAGTTTGTGTTTGGAGGCAGCCTGTGTATCCCTTTAGGTTTGATGTTACTGAGTATATATAGAGGAAGAATTAGGTTAATAAACATGGAAAATATCTTGTGAAATCATGTCCAAATCAATCAATAATCAAACATGTTTTCAAGTTTCCTATTTGAATATTCTTGCCCTATTAGACCTCACACAGTTTTCGCAAGTTAGATATGTGATCTTGGGCCTCAATTTTGATCTAAAACAAAAGCCTTATGCCTTAATCCATTAATCTTATATTTTATTTGATTTATTTTGGATTTAAATGAATAAAATCCAAGTAAAAGAAATAAATATCATAAAAAATATGTGAATGGATTTAGAGGTCTTCTAATACATTATAATCATGTTTAAACCTCAAAAGTTAGCCCATTAGCCAAACGTTCAAAATTGCTCATTTGAGGTTTCATGCATTTCTCAAAAATTACTCAACTTGCACTAATAATAACTCTCTAAGTTTTTATTATTTGAAGGTGATCTTGGATTTTTAGGAAAGCTCAAGATGTCCTCTTCAACCTCTATGTTGACGATATTTGCATTTGAAGAATTTATCTTGATATAAGTTTCCTTGACAAAAAGTGTCTTTTTGTTGACTTTGGAAATGACCTATAATGTTTTGGCCCATATCTCTCAAATGAAGCATTTTTGGACTTGAACTTAGATCGACATAGTTGTAGATAATTGAATTTACGTTAAAATGAGCTTTGGTTAAGGAAAATATAATAAAGCATTTGAAAGTTATGTTCGGTCAAAGTTCAATTGACTTCTCCTTAAGAAAGCCCTAATTTGGCAACTTTTAACTTTTGATGATCTGAGATTTTGTTTGATGAATCATTGTGATACGGTGGGAGAACTGACTTGAGGTTTTGCGTTCTGTGTTTGCAAATGTTGTGGTTTAGCAAGATTCGCCACTGACTTTTATTTTATCCAAAAGGAAAGGTGAAAAAATCACAGGAAAGACCTTTAGAGATGTTTTCTTGAGTTCGGGGGGTAGATTATGAAAAGGGAAGGTATTAGCACCCTTTCCATCCATGGTTTTCCATGGGATCTTAGTAACTTTATAGATCATTTGCTTTTGTTTTAAATTGTGCTTTTTGTGGTTTTGAAATTACTTTGAAAAGGTGCCATCGTTTAGGCAAACTTTGTAATAGTTCTCGTTCGTAAGAACATATACAAAGTGTTGAGCTTTTTGAAAATATTTCAAGTTTGGAAAGTGTTTTGAAATTGTATGTGATTGTTTTTGAAAATAGAAAGGATGTTTGTTTTGAAATTGAGCAAGCAACTAAAAGTAATCTACCTACTCAAAAGGTCTTAGATGTGTTTTTCCTCATCCTTTAGATGTTGCTATCTTACCATTGTTTTGGTAAGAAGCCCCATCGTTGGATGTGAAGGGAAGAGTGTTGGGTTATCGTATGACCATGATAGCAATGTTGTGAGATGACTTAGCACTTTTTCTTTAGGGACTAAGATCATTTTTAAAGGCAACTTTTATAGCGTCATCGAGGGACTATGATATTGTATTTTTCGATTCGTTTGTGCTAAGACATCCCACATGCATAACATGGCCATTTTTATAAGGCAACAAGTGAAATTACCCTAAGGGTGTAAGTGTGCGAGTGTATTTGATTGCATGCATAATTTGTCTTGATTAGGGTGAGCTATTTATAAATTTTCATATCTTGTCATACACACCCTAATTACTAGCATATATTGAAAGCAATAACAATGTAGAAATGTAAATTCCTATGCTATTACAATATTTAGGGGGATTGGGGTACATATTTATGAATGGGGATTGCAAATTAAAATTCTAGGTCACTATTACAACCATATTGAAATAGATAAGAATGTACAGGAAATGTAAAATGCTTATTTATTTAAGAAAAGAAATAAGTTTGTTTAAGAAAATATTTTTTGTCTTTTTATGTTAAAAGAAAATATAATATGTGAATATGAAATATTTTTGGTATTTTTGAATAATGAAAAATAAAGATGATGGAAAAAATAATAAAGGAGAAAGAAAACCAAAATCAGCACAAATTCATGAGAGTAGAAGAGGTCAGAAGTTTTGATTCTGACGTGCTGTACAAACAGAAACAATGTTAGTAGAAATATGGAAGTTCAGAAGTTCTGGATCTTCTGAGAATTCAGAAGTTTTCAGAAGTTCTGATGCAATTGTCAGAACTTTGCCTCTCTCCTTACTAGTTAGAACATTTGCAGCTTAGTCATTTCTTAACAAAACAGAAGTTGCATACATGATAATTATGACAAGTTTCAAGAAATATTAGAAACACAAATCAGAAGCAAAATGAATTTGCTAATCCTAATTTTGAGTCCTAATTTCTTTATGAAACTCTGAACTGGAATTCCCTCTATTTAGGCAGGAAGATGCATGAAATCTCAGAATATGTACACCCTCAGAATCAGAATATCTACATTGTGTTAAATATGCAAGGTCTGACAATGCCTAAATAATATGATGAGAGTCAGCTAGACCTTACCTTGCAGCTGGGAAATATTCTGGGAGCTGGAATCTGATTCTGACCACTTGTGGTGTTCTGAATGGCTTCCTCACGTTTTCAGCAGGTTGGAAACTTTCAGCTTGGGTTGTAAATAATTAGAAGATTCAGAAATAACCAAGGGATAAAGTTCTGATCCTTTGAAGTGGATATTGGTGGAGAATGTGTTATTGTTTGATTACAGAATTCTGGATGGCTTTTGAATATATATTTGGAACTGTATGGGTGGTTTTGTTCAGGAAACAACTTGAGAAAAATTAAGTTTTAATGCAAGAATCAAAGGCTAAGGTTTTATATTTTTGTGTTTATAGTTTTATGGATTCTTGGAATTTTTTCAGGGGTTCAAGACTTTCTTTCTCAATTCTCTTGCCTCTTTCACAAATTGTTTTGGACCTTTTCTCAGTGTCCAATGGTGTTCTATTTATAGGCAAAGCTTTTGTAGTTTTGAGATGTCAAGTGGTGCTTAACATCATGTGCTAGAAGCTGACTTACTCTTGAAGTAAGCTTAACCAGTATGTTCAATGCATCAAGTGGGATGGTTAACAGCGCCTCAGCTGGATTAGGCAGCGTGAATTAAGGAAAAGTAGAGACAACATGTGGGTATAGCATCCTTTTGCACAAAAGTTTATCTTCCCAAGACGGTAGGGGTACACGTGGGGAGAATCCCTTGGATAAATACTTCACAAGTGGTTGTGAGCATTAAATGGGTTCCCATGTGAAACTCTGGATCCTTGCTTAACTCTGGATCAAAAGTTCTGCTTCAGTGTAACATCCTACCTCTGATCTTTGTATCTTATGATTTCAGCATATTCTGAAGGATCCTTCAGAACTTCCAGTATACTTACAGCATGCTTTGTTACTTTATTTGATTTAACCTTTGCAAACTCTGACTGAACCTTTGTGAACACTGGCCCAGAAGTTTTGACCAAACTCCGTCTTGAGAATATCCAGAATTTGCTGAGTGTGAATACTGGCCCAGAAGTTCTGAAATTCTCATATTTCTTAAATACTTAGAAAAATTTCTCTGTTTTTAGAATTTGATTCTTCCAAAATAAAATTTGACTTTTGAAACTCTTGATGAAGCAAACTTCATATTCCAACATGTCCTGATGAAATATGATTTTTGAGATTTGATTTTGATCCAAAAGTAAAAGTTAGACTTCTTAGTGTGCAAATGACCATTTTTCCATTGTGAGTGATTATCTTTGAAAAAATGATAATTCAAGGCTTGGAATTGGATGAGAAAAAACTTGAGGATCTAGGGTGATCCCATGAGAAATGAGAGGGAAACTTTTGGGGTGCAACAGCTGCCCCGGATCAAACTTCTTGAACCTGAAGAGTTAGATTGGCGGATCCGCCATTCGTGACTTGAAGGTGAAAGATGATTGAACACTAGAGTGTCCAGAAATTTGCACTCGAATTTGGATGGTGAATGGGTTTATATATGCCATTTGGAAGAATGTTGGTAAACGCTGGAAGAAGTATTAGCACAAATCTCTTGTTGATTCATACTAAACTAGTTGTTTTACCTGTGAGAAAAGGGGTTAGTAAAATGCAGATGCTTACATGATGTTCACCAAATGTGGTATCATGATAAATGCATTGGTATGTACATGCTATGATGTATGAATGTGAAATGTGTGTTTTCGTCTGGGAAAATAAATCCCTGACTACTGTTGAGGAAATCTTCGGAGGTTGAATCCCTGATTGCCTGTTGGAAATGAAGAATATTCATATCTTCAAATTTTATTGAAGGGATGCTTTTGCTGGGGAACATCACTCAAATATCAATTGTTATCTGGTCAAATCCATTCTTCACAGTTGCTGAGGATGAAGTAGTCGGTTGTTATCTGGTCGGATCCAGGTTTCATGGAAACTTACTGGAAGAAGAGATGAATTAACTGTTATCTGGTCGGATCCAGGCTTTGTAGAAAATTCCTTGAAATTGAATAGTCATCTGGTCGGGTCCAGGTTTCACAACAACTTGCTGGGGATGTGGAGGTTAACTGTTATCTGGTCGGATCCAGGTTTCATAGTAACTTACTGGAGGGAAGGATGAATTAACTATTATCTGGTTGGATCCAGGCTTTGCAGAAAATTTCTTGAAATTGAATAGTCATCTGTTCATGTCCATGCTTTATGGTATTTTGGAAAACTGTACTATTATCTGGTCCAATCCAGGTTTCATAGTGTCTTTCGAGGAATCATGGTTAATTGTTATCTGTTTGGGTCTAGGTTTCACAATATACTGTTTGAAAACTGTTATCTAGTCGGGTCCAGGCTTTGCAGATTTCTGAGGTTGATGAGGTCAATTGTTACCTGGTTGGGTCCAGGCTTCACAATATACTGCTTGAAAATTGTTATCTGGTCAGGTACAGGCTTTGCAGATTCCTTTGATAAAGTCAATTATTATCTGGTCGGGTCCAGGCTTTACAATAAACTGGTTGAAAATTGTTATCTGGTCGGGTCCAGGCTTTGCAGATTTCTTTGATGAAGTCAATTGTTATCTGGTCGGGTCCATGATTCACAATAAACTGGTTGAAAATTGTTATCTGGTCGGGTCCAGGATTCACAATAAACTGGTTGAAAATTGTTATCTGGTCGGGTTCAGGCTTTGCAGATTTCTTTGATGAAGTCAATTGTTATCTGGTCGGGTCCATGCTTCACAATAAACTAGTTGAAAACTGTTATCTGGTCGGGTCCAGGCTTTGCATATTTCTTTGATGAAGTCAATTGTTATCTGGTCGTGTCCAGGCTTCACAATAAACTTCTTGGGGATTTAGTTGTTATCTGGTCGGTCTCCAGGTTTCACAACGAATCTCTGAGGGTGATTGCTACCTGGTCGGATCCAGTTTCTCAACCATTTGTTGGGGATATAGAGGCAACTCTATTGGGGAAAGGAAGTTAAACCTTGGTCGGATTGAGTTTAGGTTATTTTATATATTTGAAGAGTTAGGCTATTATTTGGTCGGGTCCAGGTTTCACAACATTTTTAAATCATCTGTTATCTGGTCGGGTCTAGGCTTCAGCAATTGAAGAAGTCAAATTGTTATCTGGTCGGGTCCAGGCTTCAGTAATTGAAGAAGTCAAACTGTTATCTGGTCGGGTCCAGGCTTCAGTAATAACTTGAAAATTGTGCTAATATCTGGTCGGATCTAGGCTTCAAAGCATTTCTTGGTAATAATAACGGCTTTGTTGAAGGCTTTACTGGGGATTAGGGGTGGTGGCCCTGTGATTTGCAATCATTTTGAAAGGGAATTCAAACTGGATAATATAGACTCAGTCAGGTAAGGTAGACTCAGCTTGGGGAATTTGGGCTCAACTGGAGATGACGGGCTCATTTGGGCAATGATGGACTCTGTTTGGAGATAAAAAAACCTCGGTTGGAGAAGTTATACTCAGCTGGGGATGATGGGCTCAGCTGGGCAATTTGGACTCAACTGGGGAGTATATACTCAGCTGGGGAAGATATACTCAACTGGGCAATTCGTGGTGTCTTGATTGTTGTACGTTGAGAAATTGGCACTTTGGCTGGGGAAATAACTCTATTGGAGAAATAAACCCTGTTGAGGAGGTGAATTCCCTTTGGGAAGAGATCTCCTAGGCTTCATTCTTGTAAAAATTGATTTAACTGGAGAGTAAGTTGCCAAGAGATTGGGACTCTGGCCAAGGATTATCTTATGTAAAGAGATTTTGTGGGCAACTCCGTTGGGGAAAGGTTTATTGTCACCGCCCTAGTGGGGATAATGATGATGAGATAACTGTGTGGGGCTATTTCACATACATTAAAAGAGATGCTTACTGCTGTTGTGCGCTGATGCTTTGTTGATGCTGCTGCTTAGCAGGGCCCATGTGCCAAATAGTTTTAATTATGTTCATATGCATATGTTCATTCAATTTTAGTCATTGGACAAATTTGCATTCAAAACAAAGACAGAAAATTTTGCACTTCAAAGTGTATTTGTATTGATATTTTGCCCATGAATAGGCGTTTTTGTACATAGAGACGGAGATCCTAGTAAGAGGAAATCGCCAAAAAGAAAAACCAAAATTGAGAAATGAAAACAAATAGCCATGTGAAATAATCTCATTCCCTTCTAGCTCTACTAATGCCCCAATGTCTTCGAACATCCTTTACCGTTGATCGAAATTGATTGGATTGATCCTGGACCATTTGAACTTGGACCTTGGTGATAGAATTGACTGTGTTGATTTCACGGGACATAGTCGTACACTTTTAATCCTTAATTTTTTCCTGAACCGCCCTTTCAGGTTTTTGGTCCACCAGGATACCCTTTTTTACCCAAGTCGCCCTTTCGAGTTTTCAACTTGTCGGGTGTACAATCTTTTGCATATATCCCTAATTTTTGCCCAAACCTTTTGGTTTGTCGGGATACCCTTATTTTGCTTAGGTGTGTCAACCTAACGGGTCTCTTATGCATAGTATTTTTTAACTATGTCCGCGTTTATAGGATGTGGGAAATCTTCACCGTCCATGGTGGTCAGTATCATGGCACCGCCAGAAAAAAATCTCTTGACAACAAATGGCCCTTCATAGGTGGGTGTCCATTTTCCTCTGGGGTCACCTTATGGTAAAATGATGCGTTTTATCACCAAGTCACCAACTTGATATACTCGAGGCTTGACCTTTTTGTTGAAAGTCTTAATCATCCATTTTTGATACGTCTGACCATGGAAAATAGCAGCTAATCAGTTTTCATCGATCAAGCTTAGTTGATCCAATCTCGTTTGAATCCACTCGTCTTTGCCTAGGCCTTCCTCGATCATAATCCTCAGCGAGGGAATTTGAACTTCCACTGGCAAAACAGCTTCCATGCCATAGACTAGAGAGAAGGGAGTTTCCCTGGTTGATGTTCTAGCTGAAGTATGGTAGCCATGTAGAGCAAATGGTAACATCTCATGCCAATATTTATAGGTCACTACCATTTTCTTCACAATCTTCTTGATATTTTTGTTGGCCGCTTCGACTGCGCCATTCATTTTCGGTCTATACGGAGAAGAACTGTGATGCTTGATATTAAATTGAGTGCACAACTCCCTGATCATGGAATTGCTGAGGTTAGTCCAATTGTCGGTGATGATCCTTTCGGGGATACCATAACGACAGATGAGGTTGTGTATGGTGAATCTGGCCACCACATTATTGGTGACTGAGGCAAACGAGGCGGCTTTGACCCATTTGGTAAAATAATCGATGGCGACAAGAATGAAACGATGCCCGTTAGAAGCAGTAGGTTTGATTTCTCCGATCATGTCAATGCCCCACATTGCAAATGGCCACTAAGTGGTCATGACATTCAGAGGGATTGGAGGTACATGGACCTTGTCAGCGTAGATTTGGCATTTGTGACAAGTTTTTGAGTGTTGGTGACAATCGGTCTCCATCGTCGACCAATAGTAACCTGCTCTTAAGATTTTCTTAGCCATCGTATGTCCACTTGAGTGAGTACCAAAAAGGCCATCGTGCATGTCTTCCATAATTTCCTCTACCTCCTTATTATCCACACATCGGAGTAGAGTTGAATCATGGTTGCGATTGTACAATATCCCGTTACTTAGGAAGAATTTGGCTGCAAATCTTTGTAAGAACTTTCTGTCATCGATAGATGCTCCCTCTGGATACTCTTGTGCTTTAAGGTATCTCATTACCTCATGGTACCATGGCGTTTCCGCATTGGTGTCGAGCTTATTGCAATGTGCAGGTTCATCGAATCTTTCAATTGTAATCATAGGGGCTTCATTATCCCATCTGACTTTGAACATTGAAGACATGGTTGCCAAAGCGTCAACCAACTGGTTTTCTTCCCTAGGGAAATGTTCAAAAGTGATCTCTTCGAAGTGAGGAATCAGGGATAGCACAAGTTCCTTGTATGGGATAAGATTAGGGTGTTTAGTGTCCCAATCTCCTTTTACTTGGCTGATCACTAAGGCGGAATCTCCAAGCACATCCAAATGCTTGATCCTTAAGTCAATGGCAGCTCTCAGACCTAAGATGCATGTTTCATACTCAGCCATATTATTTGTGCAATCGAAGCATAGTTTGGCAGTGAAAGGAGTGTGGCAACCTTCAGGAGAGATGATCACAACACCAATTCCGTTACCTAAGGAGTTGGAAGCCCCATCGAATACCATAGTCCATCGGGATCCTTGTTCAGGTCCGTCATACCGTCTAAGTTTCGCACAACCGGTTACCAGCATAATATTCTCATCAGGGAAGTCGAAGTTCATTGACTAATAATCATACACAGCTTGATGGGCCAAATGATCTGCTAGTACACTTCCTTTGATGGCTTTTTGATTTATGTATTGATTGTCGTACTCAGTCAAGATCATTTGCCATCTGGCTATTCATCTGGAAAGGGCAGGTTTTTCGAAGATGTACTTAATCGGATCCATCTTAGTAATCAACAAAGTGGTATGAGTCAACATGTACTGCCTTAGTCGGCGAGCAGCCCACGCTAAAGCACAACAAGTTTTCTCGAGCAGTGAATATTTGGTTTCACAGTCGGTAAACTTTTTGCTTAGGTAGTAAATTACATGCTCTTTTCGGCCAGACTCGTCATGTTGGCCCAAAACACACCCCATAGAATTCTCTAGTATTGTCAAGTACATGATAAAAGGTCTTCCTTCAGCTGGAGGCATGAGAATAGGAGGTTCTTGTAGGTATTCCTTGATTTTTTCAAAAGCAATCTGGCATTCATCGTTCCACCTGACTACCTGATCTTTCTTCAAGAGTTTGAAGAGTGGCTCACAGGTAACAGTTAAGTGTGATATGAAACGGATAATGTAATTGAGACGACCCAAGAATCCTCTGACTTCTTTTTCAGACTGAGGGACTGGCATTTTTTGGATGGCCCTTATCTTGGCAGGATCAACTTCAATGCCTTTATTGCTGACAACAAAACATGGAAGCTTCCCAGAGCATACTTCAAACGTGCACTTGTTAGGGTTTAACCTCAGCTTGTACTTCTTCACTCTTTCGAATAGTTTGTGCAGGTGACCGAGATGTTCTTCTTCGGTTTGTGATCTGGAAATCATATCATCCACATATACCTCTATCTCATGATGAATCATGTCATGAAATAAAGCAACCATAGCCCTTTGATATGTTTCCCCTGCATTCTTTAACCCGAACAACATGACCTTGTAGCAGAAGGTGCCCCATTGTGTAACAAAAGTAGTTTTTTCCATATCTTCGAGGGCCATCTTTATTTGATTATAGCCTGAGAAGCCATCCATGAATGAGAAGAATTTATGTTGAGCAGTATTATCGACTAAGACGTCAATGTGTGGTAGAGGGAAATCATCCTTGGGGCTTGCCTTATTCAGATCCCTATAGTCTACGCACATGAAAACTTTCCCGTCTTTCTTTGGCACCGGCACTATATTGGCAACCCATTGAGGATAGGATGTTACAGCTAGGAATCCTGCATCAAACTATTTCATTACTTCGGCTTTGATCTTTTCAGACATGTCAGGCCTCATGCGACGAACTTTTTGTTTAACTGGAGGGCAGTTTTCCTTCGTAGGCAGACGATGAACCACGATGTTGGTATCTAACCCAGGCATATCTTCATATGACCAAGCAAATACTTCCATATAATCGCGCAACATCTAAACCAAGCGGCTCTTGACACTGCTTTCCAAATTAGCGCTGATCCTGATTTCTTTCTTATCTGACTCAGTACCCAAATTGATAACCTCAATTGACTCTTCATGTGGTTGAATAGCTTTCTCCTCTTGTAATAGGAGTCTGGCTAGTTCTCCTGGTATTTCACAATCTTCCTCGCTTTCGTCTTCAGCTTGGTTGACAGGACATTCAAAGTCATAGTTGGCAATAGTAGAGTTGTTGGCAATAGGATCCAGAGTGGATGTAGACCTGCAAGAGTGTGTGTGTGTGCATGTAAGATACATGGCTATATTTTTTTTGAAAATGCATTTGAAAGAAAAGAAAGACAATGAACGCAAATATTTGAATGCAAAAGAGTACAATGTACTGAATGATCATATGATTATATGAACAAAAATAAAACCCTTGACAAAAGGACCAAATTCCCCGGGCAAGGCACATGGCTTAAAAGTCGTTGTTTTAAAATAATATTACAGACATGGAGTTCCTGAATTGACAGAAAAAGTAAACAATAATTACTCCTCAATGAAAGAAACAGGAGTGAAATCCCTTGCATGCCAATTGTTGGACTTCCCTTCGGTTGTTGGGTAGATCCAGTCTTTAAAAGCACACTCATCATCGGAGTCTTCTACATCGTTTATTTCATGACTTTTGAGGTGGAGAGGCGTCTTTCCAGCACGAGCACTTCTAACTTCTTTCTGAGCTTTGGAGGTAAAACCTAACCCAAACTTGTCTACCTTGAACGGGATATCGAGGAGTTGACCCCACATCTTATTGTTTCCTTCTTCTACCACAACACAGGCATCCTTAAGAGAAACCATCTTGGGGATAACTTTATCGGCTTTTGGAGCGTCGGAGGAGATTTTGGTGGTGGCCACAACTTCAAACGTCTGGCAAGGAGTTTCTATGAATTTGCCATCCATTCTACGTACTTGAAAGAATTGAGATGTCTTACCATAAATTCTTCTTCACTGCAAACAGTGACAACCTTCCCTTGAACTGGATATTTTAACTTCTGGTGGAGAGTAGAAGTGACCGCACCTGCCCCATGGATCCATGGGCGCCCAAGCAAGCAAGAATACGCAAGCCGTATGTCCATTATGTAGAATGTGGAGTTGAAAATATGTGAACCAACCTTAATTGGGAGATCCACCTGTCCATGAACCATCATTTTCGACCCATCGAATGCCCTCACAACAATATCACTTGGCTTCAAAACCAAACCTTCACAGTCTAGCCGATCTAAAGCGCCTTTAGGTAACACATTTAAAGATGAGCCTGTGTCCACCAAAACATGTGCAAGAGTGGTCCCCTTACATCCAACATAAACATGCAAGGCTTTATTATGATTCTTTCCCATGGGAGTTAAATTTGTGTCGGAGAACCCCTGACCATTGTCAGCTGTCAGACTTGCTACGCAGTTCTCAAATTGGTCGGCTGTGGTTTCTTGAGGCACATGAGCCTTTTTCAAGAACTTAATCAAAGCTTGTGCATGGGCTTCGGAACATAGCAATAAGGACAACATTGATATTTTAGAAGGGGTTTGCCCCAACTGTTCTACTATTTTGAAGTCGCTTTTCTTAATGATCTTCAGAATTTCCTCCATCTCTTGAGTGAATGGTTCTTCCATAACAAACTTTTCAGCAGGTGCCTCTTTCCTGGAAGGCTCACTTTCTTTCTCTTTCCCTCTAGTACTAGCACCAACATTGCCATTGGTTATGCGGATTGGAACTGTGGTAGTGGTTGGTGGTGAGATAACAGGGGAAAAGACCCTTCCTATTCTTGTGACTTTACTAGAACCAGTAATATTAGTAACACCAGCTTCATTATCATCAATCCAAGAATCTTGTTTTACCCCATGGTAATAAATCTTGGCACCGTAATCCCACGATACCGCTTTATCAGATGTGTATGGAACAGGTCCGGCAGCAGTGATTATGAGAGGAGCAATGATTGGTTCATTCGAAATCCTGATAGGACCTTTGGATGAGATCCTAAGAGGTTTGTTTGAAATTGTTATGATGGCCAAATATTCAGCTTTGTAGATTGAATTTTTGATGGCGGAGATTTTTTCGAATAGAATTTTGCGGCTATCCATTAGGCGCTGTATACCTTTCTTCAGTTTTTCACACCCATCGGATTGTCTCATACAGCCCACACAGTCTTTTTCACAGCCAGGGAAAGTCCCAGATTTCAATAGGTTGTTCTTAATTACATTCACCGGAGTAGTTAATTCTTCAACAGAGGCAATGAAAATTGTGTCTTCGACAGCATTAACACCTTTTCCGTGCTTCGACATTAGAGTGATAATTACATTTGGCGTTGGAGGAGGATCGAATTCAATAGTCTTGTTGTCAATTAAATCCTGAATTTTGTTCTTCAAAGCCCAGCACTGATCAGTCTCATGCCCGGGGCTGTTTGAATGGTAATCGCACTTTGCATTTGGATTATATCTCGGTGACGAGGTGTCAGAGTTGGCGGGAGAATCTCGCAATGTCACTAAATTGGCCCTGAGCATATGTTGAAGGGCTTGAGATAATGACATGCCTAACCTTGTAAACTGTCTTCTTGGAGCTTCAAAACATTGATGATTTGCAGATGGCCTTTGAGTAGCAGTCAGATTGGAGATTCGAACAACATTGACAGGTGGATGATTATTCATTTTGGTATGGGACTTTGCTCCATATACAACATTAACTTCTTTCTTTGTGGCAAAAGGTTTCTTGATAGGATTGGGAGTGGAAGCAGATGCCACAGAGATCTTTCCACTTTTAATGCCACTTTCAACTCTTTCACCGGTTAGGATTAATTCGGTGAAACCAGAATAAGAGCAACCAACCAATAGATTAAAGAAAGGACCAGATAATGTGCTCATGAACATGTCAATGTGTTCCCTATCAGTCAAGGGAGGTTGGACCCTACTAGCAAGGTCTCTCCACTTCTGCGCGTATTCCTTAAATCCCTCATTCTTCCCCATGGTCATACCTTGCAATTGAACCCTTGTCGGTGCCAAGTCGATGTTGTACTGATATTGATGGTAGAAGGCAATAGCTAGACCCTCCTAAGTATTGATGCGAGAGCCATCCAACTGATAAAACCATTCAAGTTGTGTTCCAGCCAGACTCTCTTGGAAAAAGTGAATCCAAAGTTTTTTATCGGCAATGTGCGGTTGTATCTTGCACACATAGGACTTCAAATGGAGCTTTGGGCAAGAAACCCCATAGTATTTTGCAAAGGTTGGTATTTTGAACTTGTGGGGAATGACTACCCCAGAGATTAAGCCCAAATCGTCAAAATTTAAATCGGGAATAGCTTGGATTTCAACTGCTTTCAACCTGTCTTCTAGTTGCTTGTATTTGATGTCTGTGGGTGGATATTGTTCATTGAAATAATCATCATCAGTTTCTTGGTCATTGATATAGTCGGCCTGAGTACTCTTGACTTCACCAATTTGGTTCTCGTTCTCTTCGGATGAATCTTCCTCTATTGGAATTTGATGGATTGTCTCCTTGAACCTTTTACCCCATGTTGAGTAGAGCTTTCTTCTTTGGCTTTTTCTTAGCGGCCAACAAGGCCATCATATCCTGCTGCCCCTTGGCCAGGGCGAGTAAAGCTTCCTGAAATTGAGAATTATGGGTCTGGAGTTCCGTCACAATTTTCTCTAGATCCATCTTACTGAAATGAACAACGGAGAGATAAGGAAACCTGTTATGCGGAAGCATGTCATGTCATGATGCATGAATATGCAATATGCAAATGATTTCAAGGATATAAAGAATTTAAATTTGTATAGACAAAGAGTGAAAAAATTTTAACTTGCATTAAAGAGTTCTAATTTGAATACAAACATGCCTCTTGGGCTTACAACAACAGAAATAATCATAAAGTAAACTCCTAAGACAGAAAACTTGTGCGCATCCTCTTTGGCACAATGTAGGTGTTTAAACTCCTTTATTCATGAAGTTCCCTTGTAAGCTCTAATATATTCCTCTCGCCCTCATAGAACTTAGCTTCAAAGGTGTCTCACTCTCCTTTTAACTGAATCCAAGCATTTTGCAAATCTTCAAGAGAAGTAGGCATATCAGGATATAGGATAGTATGTGGAACGTCTCCCTCAACTACTGGATCTATGATAACAGGTAAGATGGCTTCATAAGGTATCTTAAGACTTTGTGCGCGAGCCCTCACCCATTTAAGATAAGGTTCCAAAGGAATGGAATTCTTATGCCCCAACGTCTTTCTATCAACCTTGTTAACCATACCCCCAAGCTCGTATAAATCATTGACGGTAACCTTGGGTATCGCTTTCGTAGTCAAATGCGATTCCTTGGATGAGTACCTCATGAGGTCCATCTCTCCTGGCGTATCCAAATTTTCGCAAAGCTAAACAAGGGTTGTAAGTAATGCCTCCCCTAATTCCAAGTATAGGAACATTGGGGAATTCCCCACATCGATCAATGATGGTAATGTCTTCCAAAGAGCGATAATACCAATGGATATCAGCATGCGAAAGTGACATCAATCTTTTAGACCACCTCAAACCTTGTTCATTGTTCACCACAGATCGAGTTAGGTGCGAAATAAACCACCTAGCCAAAATAGGAGTGCAACACATCAAAGCCCCTCTTTTCTTCAAAGTGTGAGAGTGAAGAGAATGCAAGATGTCTCCAAGCAATGTAGGCACCGGATTACGAGATATGAAAACCTTGATCGCATTCACATCTATAAATTGGTTAGGATTTGAAAATATAACCAACCCATAGATGAGAAGAGCCAAATTTCCTCGAAGGCTTGTAGATCCAAAGTATTCCAACACTCTTGAGCCTTCTCCAACAAAAAATTTGCTAGGAACCCTTTGACACCACTCCTTGTTACCCAATTTTCTACTATGTCAGATGGTTGCAAATGTAGAGCTCGAGCAATTTCCTTAGGTTTAGGGTCTCTTTCAATACCGTTGAAACGTAATCGATTAAGAATAGGGGTCCCCATGAGTTGAGAAAATTCTTCCAATGTGGGCACAAGTTGGTAATCGGGAAAAGTGAAGCAATGATGCAAAGGGTCGAAGAATTGGACAAGCACCTTTACCATATCTTCTTCAATAGTTGAGGTAACCAAACTATGGATTCAACCATGTCTTTTAGTGAACGGAGAATCTTCAGAGACCCTTGATACTAAATCCTTGAGTTGTGGAGGTACCCTCACGAGGCTGACTTGGATATTGCTCCTATGAAGGGAAGCCATGTCCTACAAAACAGAACAAAGATAAATCTAAAAATCCTTGAAATGGTTAGTGAGAATTCTTATGGTATGATGTCATGATACTTTGTAAAAATATGAGAGGTAAGCAAATTTATATTCACACAAAGCAAACAAATTCTTAGCTTTAGGCTTGCATGGAGTTTGTAGGTAAGTACCCTCTTGAAGTTTAGTTGGCTCAACCTGTCCTAGTTAATAGTAACCGGGTTCTAAGGGATCTCAATATCACTGATCTTTCCCCCAAGTTTCGTTCAATAAGCGATTGACTCGCAACCAAACAAAACTCAAGAGTCAAACCTCAATGAGTGTAGCATCGAGTATCAACCAACTTCGGACTGCACCAAAGCCGGTCATGTCACTACATCCTAATGGCCAAGTTGGTCAAGTAAGGTTCTAAGGTCATTTGATGCTTCACGACACGACACGGCGGCCCCGTACTCTCCTTGACTGACTCAAGGGTTACCGGTACCAACCAAAGTGCCACATCAACGTAGCTACTGCTTCAACCGTGTCGGTATACCATGCACAGTTCCCTCACAGTTTTTTGCTACTTACCTAAAGGGTGTCCCCAAATCCTGGGTGTAGGATTTAAAACAAACCCAAACAAGGAACCAAAATGTGAATCAAACAAATCAAACAATGTAAGCAAGTAAATATGATCTAACCCTAAGGTATCCCCACTTTTAAGATATTTCCCCAGCAGAGTCGCCAGTTCTGTGATACGGTTGGAGAACTGACTTGAGGTTTTGCATTTTATGTTTGAAAATGTTGCGATTTAGCAAGAGTCGCCACCGAATTTTCTTTTATCCAAAAGGAAAGGTGAAAAAAGAACAGGAAAGACCTTTAGAGACATTTTCTTGAGTTCAGGGGGTAGATTATGAAAAGGGAAGGTATTAGCACCCTTTCCATCCATGGTTTTCAATGAGCTCTTAGTTACTTGTTAGATCACTTACTTTTGTTTGAAATTGTGCTTTGTGTGGTTTTGAAAGTATTTTGAAAAGGTGTCATCGTTTAGGCAAACTTTGTAATAGTTCTTGTTTGTAAGAACATATATAAAGTCTTGAGCTTTTTGAAAATATTTCAATTTTGGAAAGTGTTTTGAAAGTGTATGTGATTGTTTTTGAAAATAGCAAGGATGTTTGTTTTGAAATTGAGCAAGCAACTAAAAGTAATCTACCTACTCAAAAGGTCTTAGATGTGTTTTTCCTCCTCCTTTAGATGTTGCTATCTTACCATTGTTTTGGTAAGAATCCCCATCGTTGGATGTGAAGGGACGAGCGTTGGGTCATCGTATGACCATGATAGCAATGTTGTGAGATGACTTAGCACTTTTTCTTTATGGACTAAGATCATTTTGAAAGGAAACTTTTATAGCGTCATCGAGGGACTATGATCTTGTATTTTTCGATTCGTTTGTGCTAAGACATCCCACATGCATAACATGGCCATTTTTATAAGAAAACAAGTGGAATTACCCTAAGGGTGTAAGTGTGGGAGTGTATTTGATTGCATGCATAATTTGTCTTGATTAGGGTGATCTATTTGTCAATTTTCATATCTTGTCATACACACCCTAATTACTAGCATATATTGAAAGCAATAACAGTGCGGAAATGTAAAGTCCTACGCTATTACAATATTTAGGGGGATGGGGGTACATATTTATGAAAGTGGATTGCAAATTAAAATTCTAGGTCACTATTACAACCATATTGAAATAGATAAGAATGTACAGGAAATGTAAAATGCTTATTTATTTAAGAAAAGAAATAAGTTTGTTTAAGAAAATATTTTTTGTCTTTTTATTTTAAAACAAAATATAATATGTGAATATGAAATATTTTTGGTATTTTTGATTAACGAAAACTAAAGATGATGGCAAAAATAATAAAGGAGAAAGAAAACCAAAATCAACGCAAATGCATGAGAGTAGAAGAGGTCAGAAGTTCTGATTCTGACGCGCTGCATAAACAGAAACAATGTTAGTAGAAATATGGAAGTTCAGAAGTTCTGGATCTTCTGAGAATTCAGAAGTTTTCAGAAGTTCTGATGCAATTGTCAGAACTTTGCCTCTCTCCTTGCTAGTCAGAACATCTGCAGCTTAGTCATTTCTTAACAGAACAGAAGTTGCATACATGATAATTATGACAAGTTTCAAGAAATATCAGAAACAAAAATCAGAAGCAACATGAATTTGCTAATCCTAATTCTGAGTCCTAATTTCTTTATGAAAATCTGAACTGGAATTCCCTCTATTTAGGCAGGAAGATGCATGAAATCTCAGAAAATGTACACCCTCAGAATCAGAATATCTACATTGTGTTAAATATGCAAGGTCTGACAATGCCTAAATAATATGATGAGAGTCAGCAGGAACTTACCTTGCAGCTGGGAAATATTATGGGAGTTGGAATCTGATTCTGATCACTTGTGGTGTTCTGAACGGCTTCTTCATGTTTTCAGTAGATTGGAAACTTTCAGCTTGGGTTGTAAATAATTAGAAGATTTTGAAACAACCAAGGGATAAAGTTCTGATCCTTTGAAGTGGATATTGGTGGAGAATGTGTTACTGTTTGATTACAGAATTCTTGATGGATTTTGAATATATATTAGGAACTGTATGGGTGGTTTTGTTCAGGAAACAACTTGAGAAAAATGAAGTTTTAATGCAAGAATCAAAGGCTAAGGTTTTATATTTTTTTGTTTATAGTTTTATGGATTCTTGGAATTTTTGCAGGGGTTCAAGACTTTCTTTCTCAATTCTCTTGCCTCTTTCACAAATTTTTCTGGACCTTTTCTCAGTGGCCAATGGTGTTCTATTTATAGGCAAAGCTTTTATAGTTTGGAGATGTCAAGTAGTGCTTAACATCATGTGCTAGAAGCTGACTTACTCTTAAAGTAAGCTTAACTAGTATGTTCAATGCATCAAGTGGGATGGTTAACAGTGCCTCAGCTAGATTTGGCAGCGTGAATTAAGGAAAAGTAGAGACAACACGTGGGTCTAGCATACCTTTTCACAGAAGTCTGTCTTCCCAAGACGGTAGGGGTACACGTGGGGAGAATCCCTTGGATAAATACTTCACAAGTGGTTGTGAGCATTAAGTGGGTTCCCATGTGAAACTTTGGATCCTTGCTTAACTCTGGATCAAAAGTTCTACTTCAGCGTAACATCCAACCTCTGATCTTTGTATCTTCTAATTTCAGCGTATTCTGAAGGATCCTTCAGAACTTCCAGTATACTTACAACATGCTTTGTTACCTTCTTTGATTTAACCTTTGCAAACTCTGACTGAACCTTTGTGAACACTGGCCCAGAAGTTCTGACCAAACTCTGTCTTGGGAATATCCAGAATTTGCTGAGTGTGAATACTGGCCCAAAAGTTCTGAAATTGTCATATTTCTTAAATACTTAGAAAAATTTCTATGTTTTTAGAATTTGATTCTTCCAAAATAAAATTTGACTTTTGAAACTCTTGATGAAGCAAACTTCATATTCCAACATGTCTTGATGAAATATGATTTTTGAGATTTGATTTTGATCCAAAAGTCAAAGTTAGACTTCTCAGTGTGAAAATGACCATTTTGCCTTGTGAGTGATTTTCTTTGAAAAATTGATAATTCAAGGCTTGGCATTGGATGAGAAAAAACTTGAGGATCTAGAGTGATCCCTTGAGAAATGAGAGTGAAAATTTTAGGGTGCAACAATCATGAGCAACCTTTGATCAAATGATGAATGTAACTTCAAAATCTTGATGTTGACCAAAAAATCTTGTGTTCTGACTGTATGTTGACCATAATTGACTTTTTATCCAATATAGTTGATTTTTAATCATCTGAGAAATTGACTAAGCAAACTTGTGATGTAAGGCTTGAAACTTGTCATGAACATTCCTTAGGACATATGAGGAACCATCAAATCCACTTGAGGCCTTAGAAACCCAAACTTCCTTGAGAAAAGTGAAACCCTAGTTATAGGTCAATTGCTTAGAAGGAGGATTTGTCTGATCAATTCTCGAGCAACCTTGAGCAATTAAAAACCTTCAAAGCATGAGGAGATATCTTGAATAAAAAGAGGGAAAATTTTGGGGTACAACAGCTAGCACTTATGTATATTAGACAATATATGTATGTCTTGTGGCACTCCTCTGCATTATAGGTATTATGAATCATTAAAAATACCTTTGAAATTGATCCAAGTCATTAAAAATAAGTTTCTCAGTCATTTTATACTACATGTGTCGACACATCAGTTTTCCAGGTCGACACATGTAACTCATTTTTGAAGCATGTTGCCTCTAAATCTTAGGTCGACAAATGCATTGCATAGGTCGGCACATACCGAAGCATTTCTCAAATTGCATAAATTATTATTTTATGTGTCGACACATTCGTTTTTCAGGTCAACACATTTGCTAGCATTTTAAAGCATGTAGCTTCTGTTTCAGTTTGGTTGACACGTAGACCTATACAGGTCGACACATGCAGTATAAAAATTAAGTATGTTTCGACACATATGATATACATGTTGACACATACTAATTATTTGGTCAATTTTTTCAAATCTTTTTAATTCTGAACTTGTCCTTTTTGCCCTAAAAGTTAAAAACTATAAATACTCATTCATGCATCATTCATAACTTGGTGATACCATAAAATTAGCCTTCATTTCTCTTCATCTTCAACCTCCAACCTATGCATACACACTGACATTACATTGTGATGATGTTCTGTTAGGGTTCCACGATCGGATTCTACTCCTCTCAAGATTCGTATACCAGTTTAGTGATGCATTTCTCAGGCTAACTTGAAAGCAACGACTTAGAAGTTTGTCATTGTAACAGTGAGACCCATCTTTTTGTAGTACATTACCAAATGGCTCTTCGGCCAGCTGAGGCCTTTGTATTTCACAAATTCTGGTGTTTTGAATTCTGGTGGAGTGACCACATCAGAGACTACACACATATCAAAAGCATCAAGGTTGTACATGTCATGCCCCTCGATGGCCCTTATCTTCTTTTCTAGGCCATGGTATTTTCCTTTGGGTTCGTCATCCTTCATTGATGTAGTTGGATTCCAATTTAGTATTGGCTCTTAGATGCGATTCATGAGGATCAGGTGTGTGGTATGCAAGATAAGAAACCTCAGGGGGGCCTTGGGTGTAGAGTAACCAGCGGGATGCACTTCGTTAGTTATAAAAAAATTCATAGGCTAATGATGGGATTGACCATTATTAGTGGCGTTTTCCAAAGGTGGAGTATAGCCTAGGGTAAACTATAGGGTAGGAATTAGACATTTGTCGTTTGAACTTGCTAATGTTGCGAATATAAACTTGGTGGATATGAGGAGGTAACAGTTTAAACAGGGACAATGGGTTGCGGCTGGTCTTCCTTATTTTCTATAACTTGCAAAGTCTCTTTCATACCCTGATTTTTACCCGTAAGATCCCACAGTCATATCATAGCATTTCCTAAAGATCACAAACTTTTTAGCCTCCTAACCTTTTATTCTTTAGGGTTTTCCTTTGAGATCACCGAGAACCCTTTGTGTTTTCTTTTATATTTTTATTTAATTTATTTTATGCCATGCTAACCCTATTCAAAATACAAAAATATGCTTCATTACCTTTTCTTTCTTTACAAGGTAGGGCTATTTTCATCAAGAGATCAAGTTGGGTTTCTAGATTAGGGTTTTGATCCCCTAAGTCAAAGTCTAAGTCAAAGTCAACAAATGGTCAACAAGGCTTATTATTCAAGGCATTATCTATAATCTTAGGTCACATTCATGTCAAGCTTCATTCAACACCAATTGACCAAAATAAGTTCAAGTTTGATGCTTGTTTGCAAGTTAACTCAAGATAGGTTCATGTGTTTATTTCCATGCCTTCTTAATCATTTTTCTCAAAGTTTCATAAATATTAATCAAGGGTCTATCAAGGATACTTCATTTGGAGTTCATATGATCATCATTGTGCCTTGAAATGCAAGAAAACATCCTAAATGACAAGGTGAAACATGGTGGCTTGACCTAAAATCAAGTATGGCAAGTCATTTGGTCTAATTACCATAACTATCTCAGTTCTCAATATTTTTGGGCGCTTCTTTGAACCAAATGTCCCTATTGATGTCTTTTACAACTTTGATTCTGAGGTCAAATATCAATTCAAACTCTAAGTCCCTTAAATGTTAGAGGCCACTTATGTATAAAACTAGATCAAGACCTGTTTGACCTAATGTCATGCCTAGTTTTCGGTTGTAAAACCTCAACTTTACAAGCTTGCCATTTTCTCATCAAGCATCCTTTTGAGTTGGTTATTTTTGTATTTTGTTCTACACCATGAAAGACACATTTGTCAAAAATAAAATCAAGAAATGCACGAGGAGATTTCATTTGGCCTAAGCCTGAACATAGTGTCGTAGTTCTATTTTCTACACAAAGGATTATAATTGGAAATGACGTAAAACTCAAATGGGGGCACTTTTCACATGTGAAAACTTCTTTGTGCTGATGAAACACGTTGGGTACAATGTAAAACGACCTGAAATGAGAAATAAGTCACGCATTCCATGCCATTTCTTCAAAACCTTAGATCTAGAAAATTCCAAATTGGTTCACGCGTTTGGGGGTATGAAATTCACACGTATGATGAGCTCATTAGTTCTCCTATAATTAGAGCTTCATTCTACTCTCATCTCCAAGCTTCAAGAGCTAGAGAAACTCTACCTCCATAGAGCCTAATACCTTTAAAATACCAGAAGTTTGGTTTCTCATTTTCTCTTCGTTTCAACTTCAAATATCCACCCAGAAACCTTCATTGGTATCATCTGAAGGTGTTTGAAGCTTCACAGAAGTTCTGAAGCACCTGCAAGTACCAACTCCATTTCACCATTTTCAAACATTGAAGCTTCACTTCAAACAGGTAGTTACGAGTAAACTTCTTGAACAAACAAGTTACCAGTTTCTTCATCTTTCTTCACTAAACAATATCCCTCATTCATATGGAATTATTTATCATTTTAAGTATTTAATTTAAGTTTGAGTAAGCTAGGTTTTCTGCGTATTTTGCCAAATTCTCTGCCTGGAGTGAATCAATGGCTCCATTGCAGAGACATAAGAATAATTACATAAGTAGAATCCAAACCATGAGGTGTTTGAACTTAAAATTTTGAGTTCAAGGATTCGGAAATTTGGCTAGAGGTTGGAAACGAATGCGTCCTTCACACGCTTTGGAGGGAATTTTGAATTCCCCGCCCAATCAAAAGCAAACACGCGTACTAGTCGTAGAATACTTTATTTTATTTTCCATTTTTATGTCATTTAATTTCATTTTATTTCAAAATTTATTAAAAATAGTTCCAAAAACATTTTTCACTTCAATTTTTTTCTATAATTTTCTAAAATTATTTTCTGCCTTATATGTTTTTTTTATTCAGATTTTTAATATCATTTTTAGTATTTTTCATCATTTTATCTTTATTTTATTTTTAATTAACTTCCATCAATTTTATTTTAATCATTTTAAAACATTTTAGATCCCAGTTTTTGAGATCTACTTTAGAAATTTTTTTAGTTTTCCATAATTTTTGTAGTTGTTTATTTGATGTTTTAATGATACTTTGGTATTTTCTCTTTGATTTTCATTTTTAATAATTTAAAAATCAATTAAATATTATTTTAAGTGTTCTTAATGATTTGTACTTCTGACTTTTGGTTGATTTGGTCAATTATGGTTGGTTGAAGCTCATCTTATTCAATTAGACTTTAGATTAATGCTTGATGAACTTTCTTCATTTCAAATCTACCATTAAATGATCATTTGATAATTTTTTGTACTTTGTGTTGATGATAAGTTTATCTCAAGGTATCATGAAGATGATGAATCGAAGTAATGATCCAACCCCCATGCCTTTGTGCTTGATTACCTTTCTTCTTCTTCTCCTTTCTTTTGTTTTTTTCTTAAATCATGTTGTTGCATTGTTTTCAGAGGATGACTTTGTATCATTTCTCTAACACGCACTACACCTACATTGTTATTTCCCGACCTAGATAGTTGTGACTTCTACAAAAGTCCAATTACGATTGCTTAACATAATGCTAATTTGTCCCGAATCGGTTGATTAACCATTAACACTAACATTAACTCCATATTATTGTGCTAACTTTACTTTTCCGCACTTTTACATTATTGCCATTTATTTTCTTTCCATTTACTTTTGTGAAATTTAGTTCTTTTCCATTTATAATTTCATTTCATTTTCATATTTTGTTTTATTTTGCTTGCTTGCTTTCAAAGGCTAAAAAAATAATAAAGAATATACCCTTAAAAACATGTAAAGGTGCTCTTGAGGACTTTTGTCACTATCCCTTGCATTTGGAGTTTTGGACTTTGGACTTGAGACCATGGTTACTTTCCCTTAGCTTGGAGTTCATCTGATACTTTGGTTCATCTAAGGCATTAATTTCAATTATACGTTGTGGTACGTGAGACTTAGAATCATCTGGACCTTGTAATGCATTTGAGACTAGGATATGTTCTGAGACTTTGTGACTATTGTTAGTACCATGGTTTTAGGATTGACAACTTTTGCTAAAACATGGTTTTGACCAGATGTTGAACAAGATGTCCTAACATCATGTTCTGTTATGCAGTACAGCTTCTGAGCTGCTATTTTAAATCTTGACAGATTTAATTTGATTCTAGAATATTTCTTTTGGATATGTTTCAGAAAATTTTGAACGTCAAGAAGATTTGTTTTGGAACCAATTTGTATCTCCAGCTGTGCAAAAGCTACTAAATTGGGCCTTGAGACATTTTAAGAAACTTTGTATTGTGTGTTCCAAGATTTAAGGAGATTTTGTTGCACAATAGATACAACAATCAACTTGTGGATCAAGAAATATATGATGGAGATTTCGAAGCCCATGGATTAAAGAAGTGTATTTAAAGAAGACCTAACTTAATGGAATTTAAGTTTTCAATAATTTTAAAACTAGGGGAAGCATAATTCTTAGGTTTTGAGAGTCTCTTGTGTATTGTGTGGACTGAAAGTCACCCTTGTATCTTTAGATACTTGTGGTCGACATTATGTTCGCACTCAGAAGCCTCTAGGAAATGATTTTATTATTGTTCTTGGATGAATCTTTTAAGCAGATTCAATTATTTTTCTTGGTCAAGAGTCTTGTCTAAGTTTTGTAATGGAAGTATATTTTCTACTTGTAATGTAAGTATCATCTTCTACATTTAATGGAAGTATGGCCTTCTCGTTGAGTCAGACTCAATACAATCAATAAGATTGGGACTGTTAGATATCAGTGAGGTAATTTAGGAAGTGAGATATCTATTTTTCATATTTAGGGAGGACCTAGGTAGAAGTTGCATTGGATATGGATTACGCGTGAAATTGTAAACGGGGGAGTTTAGCTTTGAACTAATACTGCTAATAGTGGACTTCCTTCCTGGCTTGGTAGCCCTCAGATGTAGGTGAGTTTGCACCGGATTGTGTTAACAACTCTAAGTGTTATTTATCATTATGCAGTTTAAGTTTCATTATTCTATGATAACTTGATGAATCTTTTCAGGATGTCATATCATATGTTATAAAATTTATCTTGACATTGTTTTGATGTTTAAAAGTCACAATTACCATGTGTTTCCTATACTAGATAAATTTCAAATGGTATAAGAGTCAGCACCCTGGTCTATTGGGTAAGCTTCAAGTAGTAATTTTTCTGGTACTATTGTTTCTTGTGGAAGACTGAAATGATTGTATTTTGGTTATCAATGGACAATAAATTTTGAATAATTATCAGTATAGGAGAATCATGCTTCCGAAGAGATTGAAGAGTAGAGCATGAGTTATCTCTATGTAACTTTGAAGTTGTCAATATCATAATCAATGGAATTGATAAGTTTGTTTTCAAACTCATTATCACTGGTGGCTAAAGATACTTGGGAAATTCTCAAGTCCACTTATAAAGGCATCTTAGTGTTTGTTCTTAACACGAAATATTGATCAAGAAGAAGATACTCATGTCTCTTTTCAAGAGATTTTACATGGAAGTTACAGCTATTGAAGAAAAAAAAGAGCATGGATTTTGTTTCCAACTCTGTAGAAGTTTGTTTCAGTTTTTTGATGATTGGTTTCTTACTAATTTTGTGTTCCTTGCAAGTCAATCCAATCAGTAGTTGAAGAAATTTGACAGTATCTCGTGATCTCATGTCATAACATCTGTGCTGACTTCAACAGTTCTGTGATGCTAAAAGAAAGGTTGGAATTGGTGTATAGATCATTGTATAAGCATTCATTAGAGTGTGAAGACCTTGGATCTTTGTAGAGAAAAATTCCCTACTTATCTCAAGAGCAATTGTATGGGTTTTCTATATCTGAGTTGACTGGAAGATATACTTCTAATGAAGTTTTCTGTTTTGAAGAATTATTTCATGATGTGCTGGATGTTTTATTCAAAGATATGTGTATCTATAATAAAAGGTGTTATCAACCATGAAGAAATAGGAGGCGATTTATTTCAGATCTTATGTCTTTAGAGAATGAAGGAATATATATCGTCTATAACTTGTAAGGTGAAGTGACTCTATCAATCCTAAAACTAGATATCAATGATCAAGTCTAAAAGGATAGTTCAGTTCTGTTGAAGAAGGTTCCTAAAGTGGAAAGTTTATTGGAAGGATTTGGGTTTTCAAGCTATTATTGGAAAATGGAAAACTCAAACTGAAAAAAGGATATTTTTATCCTAAGGCAAGTTGAGTCAAGGATGTCTTAACATTATGCTGGACATCGGCTTACTCATACTACATGCATTTACTTGCACTGAATATATATCTTCTGTGATAAGTTGATTTCAACAGTTTTGGTTACTTTTTCAAGGTCGAGTTCAGTTTTGTTTAACCAAGTTGTGGTTAATACTCAAGCGAGGTATTTATTTCCTTATCTCTCATACCTTTCTTAGGTCTTAAACTAAGATGATTGGTATTTTGAAACTAATTGTTCCAAACACTTAGAAATGTTCCTGGTGGTTTGTTTAAGTCTCATTCTAATCAAGTGCTATTGTGTTGATGATGATAAAAGGAAGTTTTAATGAAATTGGATAACAAAAAAGAATTCAGGATGGATTCTCTAAGTTTTGGTAATTGTTTTTTTTTCTTCTTACTTAAAGACTGATGATTGTGTGATCAAGGTCTGAAGGCATATGTCATTGAGGAATAATGTTTTGTCACTAATAAGGTGTTTTAAGTTCCTCTGAGTATTTAAGAACAATTTATATTTATGAATTTCACAAGTATTTAGTTGTTTATCCTTTTACTTGGTGTTCAAGAAAGAAGAAGTTAAGATGTTAGTTGCAAAAGTTCTAGAACTTGTACTATGGATCTGTTTGGTTCAATGCAAGGTGAGGGTTCTAGTGGATAGAAAGGTGTATACGATTTTATTTTGTCAAAGAGAATCTATTATATGTGAATTCTTTAAAGGTTCTTATCTACTCCTTTAATGATAACAAGGTATGCTTCTGAGTTACTCTATTGAGAGAGGTGCTTTTGGTAATGTTTTTAGGACAAGAATAAATGATGTGTTCATCGAAAGGAATTGATGTTCAACCAGATGTTGGAACATTATTTTAGCAATTTGATACTCTAAAGATTGCATTATATTTCAAAAGGCTAGTTGGGACTGCATAACAAAGTTCTCAAGAAAACAAGTTGTTTAAGAGATAGCTCATTATTTGAAGGTTATTTTAGTCTATGATCATTAGTTGTTTCAGAAATGAAATAGATGATGATGGTGATGTTTGGAGAAAAATGCTTGGCCAAATCTGAAGAAGATTATATCATTGGTTCGATATTCTGATCTCTGAGATTAGAATTAATTTATTCTTGGTATGTCTTGAAGATTAGGTACTTTGTTGAAGGAATATGTTTTATTTATTTGGTTGGTTACTAAAAGGATACAATGTTTAACTGCATATCATGACATTATAGTGTGACATGCTACTGAAATCAAGGTACAAGGATTTTATTTTGCTTGCAGAACAAAGTCATTGCTTTTGTCATCTTTGTGACAGTTATCTTGCTACAGGTTTATATTGACACTCCTAAACTTGGTATGGTTTAGAAGATATGGAAGCATTTTCTACATAACTTGAGGTGCAAGTTACATTGAGAGTAAGAGGGGTAATTTTGGATTTGCACTACTAAAGAATCATTGGAGTAACCATTTGGCCGGTTTGTCAACTATATTCTTTTACCTAGTGGAGTGTGCAATCTCGGAAGAATCATTTTCAATGGCATGGTAAATGTCATTTCAAATGTTGTAACATTTTTCAAGAAGTCAATGCTTGGAAAGAGAGAGAGCTGAAGAATAACATGTATCTCTCCTATGATGAGTGGTTCCCTGTTTCTAAGGGTAATCTTGTCTTCCTCCATAAAAACTTTGATTAATTGAAGTGTTGTTACAAGCAAGGTTTAAATTTCCTTGTATTTAAAGACCTTACAACCCCATCATCCTCACAAGCTGTGTTTCAACATTGCTGATGCAAAAGAAAAGGAAATCTCTTCTACTGTAAATCATGAAGGAAGTGGGTTCTGGTTCATAGAAAGTAGTGTTCAACAATGCTATACATGTTCTAACATCCACTGGAACATCTTGGACAGGGAAAACACCTAATTAAGGTGAAGCCCCTCAAGAAGAGCCATGTGATCTTACATGATTCAGACTCAGAGGCTAGTCAAGATTGAGTGTGTGGGGTAGCTGTTATATGCTATATGTTATAAAAAAATCAAAAAAATAGAAAAACAAAAAAAAACAAAAAAGGTGTATTTGTTTTCTGTTTTGGTTTCTCTTGTTTTATTCTGTTCATCTAGGTTGTATCTTAAAGATACTTAGTTTTGTTTGAGTGAGTCATTTTCTTTCTTTTTACCCTTAGCTTGTTTCTCTTTAGGTGAGTTTTATTTTTTTTAAGTCAGTTTGATATAATTGGTCTTGTATCAAACACAGGGTCTGTTTTCTGAGTCCTTCCTTTTGTGTTTTGAATTAATTCTTGCTTGTTTTGATTCTTAGTGTGTGTCTATATGTATGGGTCTTTTAAGGTGTTACAATCTACAATACTTTAAGGGGAGCATGATTGTCCATCATGTGAGTCTAGAGTCTGTTCTTGCAGTTGTTTTACAGAAATGTGTCAAAGGATGTTCTAACATCCTGGGTGTTTAGGTCTTGTGTCTTGTGTTCTGAGTTATGGGAAAAAATATTGTCTTGTGCTCTGTGTTACGTATTATTTGTACTCTAAGTTACGTATTCTGCAGCTGGATCATCTTAAGGGTTCACTTGTGCTTCCAAAGAAGGTTCTTCCTCCTTTTGTGATGAGAATTTGTTCTGGTTTCAAGGGAAGTGTCAGGCTATCTTCTTCCTCATGTGAAAACCATTGGCATTTGTTGTTGCACAAAGTCTACATGTTTAACATGTAACTTAAGTTTGTCATCGGTGGTTCCATTTGTGTATCTGCATATGTGCAGGTCAGACTACTATGTGTTATTGCTTGTATGCAACATGTTTCCATTTGTGTGCTTCCATCTGTGGTATTGCTAGTGTGCAATATGTGTTTCCATTGTGTACATTTACTCTAAGTTATTTTTGTCAATATTTTGGCTAAAAAGAGGGAGTAAAGTGTTATGTTCTGAAGTTATATCACATGTCTTGACATGTTGGTCTAGCATTGTGATAGGACGGTGTGCTACTGCTTGTGTGAGACTAGTTGGGTTGTTGTGGTTGCTTATGCAATAACTGAGGGGGAGCATGAGTGTTCATGCTTGTGTTGAAGCTGCTGCTTCTGCTGTGTGTTCTGCATCAGGTGCTTTGATGTCGGTTTCTCCTTAAGGGGTATAATCTATTATTTGTGATAGGGAGAGTACTGGACCTGTTTGTTTGTACAAGCTTTCTGAGCTATGTTGTGGTTTTCTTCCTCTTCCCAGGTTATTTGGTCTTTATTTGTTTTAGCCAAAAATTTCCAAAGAGGGAGATTATTAGTACCATGAATTTAGGATTAGAAATTTTTGCTAAAACATGGTTCTGACAAGATGTCAAACAAGACGTCGGGACATCTTGTTCTGTTATGCAGTACAACTTTTGAGCTGTTGTTTTATATCTTGACATATTTAATTTGATTCTGGAATATTTATTTTGGATATGTTTCAGTAAATTTTGCAGGTCAAGAAGATTTGTTTTGGAACAGATTTGTATCTCCAACTGTGCAAAAGCTACTAAATTGGGCCTTGAGACAATTTAGTAAAATTTGTATTGAATGTTCCAAGATTTAAGGAGATTTTGTTGCACAACAGATAAAACTCTCAACTTGTGGATCAAGAAATATATGATGGAGATTTTGAAGCCCATGGATTGGAGAAGTGTATTTAAAGAAGACCTAACCTAATGTAATTTAAGTTTTCAACAATTTTAAAGTTAGGGGAAGCATAAGTCTTAGGTTTTGAGAGTCTCTTATGTATTGTATGGACTGTAAGTCACCTTTTTATCTTTTGATACTTGTGGTCGTCATTATGTTCTCACGCTGAATCCCCTAGGCAATGAGTTGATTATCGTTCTTGGATAAAGCTTTTAAGAAAATTCAAGTATTGTTCTTGGTCAAGAGTCTTAGCTAAGTTTTGTAATGAAAGTATGGTCTTCTACTTGTAATGGGAGTATGATCTTTTACTTGCAATGGAAGTATGATCTTCTCGTTGAGTTAGACCCAATACAGTCACTGGGATTGGGACTGTTAGATATCACTAAGGTGATTTAGGAAGTGATATGGCGATTTCTCATATTTAGGGAGGACCTAGGTACAAGTTGCATTGAGTAGGGATTAGGTGAGAAGTTGAAAACAGGGGAGTTTAGCTTTGAACTAATAATGCTGATAGTGAACTTCCTTCCTAGCTTGGTAGCCCCCAGATGTAGGTGTGTTTACACCGAACTAGGTTAACAACTCTATGTGTTATTTATCATTTTATAGTTTAAGTTTCAATATTATGTGATAACTTAATGAATCTTTTCAAGATGTCATATCAGATGTTGTAACATATGTCTTGACATTGTTCTAATATTTAAAAGTCAGTATTACCATGTGTTGCCTATACTAGAGAAATTTCATTATTATATGTGCTTTGTTATGTTCATCTGCTCATTAAGCACTACAAGAAAATTGGTAAGCTGCGACACATAGATTGCTACGATTTCATGAAAACTGCCCCTATACCTAAATTACGATGGGTGAATGAATGAATTACGACAGTTTTGGCCTACCGACATTTGATTTTTTAAAATATATTAAACATTCACGACGATTATGGTTCCAACTACCATAAATACTAGTTTGTGACAGGTATCAACCGTCGTCCCCCAAATTCTTTATGAAATTGGGCACACGCTGAATTGGAAAAGCACGTTACATGTTTTTGGACTTTTTATTGAAAAAAAGATTTTAATCTTAACTATGCAATGCAAAAGGAAAAGAAAAGTTTAATGGAAGACTTGATCCTAATGTTGTCATGCAAAGTTTGGACTTAGGGTTTGGATTATGGGGTAAATTATACCCTAATGTTGTCATGCTTGGATTGAGATCCTAATGTCTAACTTGATTCAAGTTTAACTAATGATTTGAAATGAACCAAGTAAGACTAAGGGAACATGTTATTCACACAAGAAATGATCACACAAGTGGATTAGAATCTAAGAGTTTTATTTGACAAAATATTTGTGACAAAAGAGTGAAAGTTGAAAGCATGTTTTTGATGTTTTGTGGTTTATGCTTTAAAGGAATTTATGAAGGAAATATGTTCAAAAATGACACAAAATGGTGAAAACACATATGAGTTTAATGTTTGAAACAATGTATGCATCACAATCAAGATGAATGTCATGGAGCATAACTTTTGATTTTGAACATGTTTCATGGTTTGTGAAATGCTTACTTAAGCTATCATGAAATTCTTACTTAAGAGTCAATACATCAAGTTAGGATCAAGATCTATCATGGTAAGATCAAGCTTTATGAGAAAAAAATGGAAAATTAATCAAAGGATCATGAAAAGGCCTTTAGAAAACCCTAAAAAAGGACCTATTTTAATTTAATTAGAAATGGTGAAATATATTTTTTGGAATTTTTTCACATAATCATAAAATAAAGGTGTTAAACTAAGAGTTTACAAAAAATCAGCTCAAAGGAGCTGTTTTGATTGGTTAAAAATTGAATTAATGTTTGATAAAAAAACAAAATAGAACAAGGTTTAAACTCAGGTCCCTAGGGTCACTGGTCAAAAGACTTACCACTAGGAGACACGCCTGCACTGCTCAATAAGCTCCTTAATCAAAATATATTTGAAACAATTTCAGAAAATCACAAAGCAGAAAAAATGTGAGAAAAATGCAAAAAAGGGGGTTCACACTGGTTCAGACCCTCGCCCTTATGCTTGATAAGACTTGAAAACGCACGCTCCTGCCACTGGAGTGGCTTTTTCATCTGGTCATAAAACACTTTGTATTAAATATAAAATGAACTCATTTTTTGAATTGAATAAATGGTGCCACCACCAGCTTCGTCTTCCCCGTAACGACAACAACGAAAACCTCCATTGTCAAACTTCTAACTCTTTCATTTCTCAACCATTTCAAAAGCTTTAAACATGAAATTTGCTTGAAATTTAAAAAGGAATTCAATTGTGTAATTTATTTAATCTATAAATCAAAGATGAAAACGAATTTCTCTCACTACCAAAACGAAAATCCTAGTTATTCAATTTCACAATTCTCATCACACAAGAAAAATTAATGAAAGATAATTACATGGTTAGCTTTATGAACATCATATCTACATTTTTGATTTAGAATGTATTCATAAATGATGCATGTATAAGGATTTCAAGGTTTGAGTTTTTTACCAAGTTGGAGAAAGTCTAATGCCTCTTCTAGCAGTTTCAAGTGAAAATGAATGATATGGTTAGCTTCCTGGGACCTTGGTGAAGATATTTCAATCCTTACTTTGCTTTGAATGTTGCTGAAATGCTCTGGCCAAGTCAATTTGCAAGTGACAAAAAAGTAAAAATGGAGGATGATGATGATGGCGTTACAAAAGTGTAACAGGGGTTTGGATCACTTCTATATGATGTAAATGAGGTTTGTGGATGGTTTCTTTGTACATAAGTTGCAAGTTTGATGAGTTTCAAAGATAAGGACTACAAGGTTCAACAATGGAGGTTTTTTGGCCAATTCTGGTTTGGGAGAGTTTGAGGGTATTATAGAGCTTATGAATTGGTGTTTTGGACTGCAAATAACCTTTCTATTTATAGGAAAAGTTTATAGGGAACTAAGATGGTTGCAATCTGAAGATGCCAAGTTATAGTTTAGTTGAAAGTGAAAAATCAAGTTTCATGAATTTCCATGGTTTCAATGCTCAAGTACAAGTGTACTATGGATTTTTTGAGTGCAGAGAGCTTACTTAGTGCTTTTGATCTTTCTTGTGCTCAGAGAAACAAGTTTGAAGCTCAAAAAGTTGACTTTTGCACAAAAGCTTCACTTTACGAAAATTGCAATGGTGCCTTTGTGCCATTAATGGTATGATTCTTTGAACAATGCCTTAATCACTTGAGTAATGAGTTGGAGAGTTTTGTAATCTTCATATTACAGCCAGATTTAGATATTATAGGACCTAAAAAGTGATATTTGTAGGCATAACATGAAGATTTGGTCTTATGGCAATCATAAAAACGACCTCTAATTCAAGTGAAATGTTCAACTTTATCTCTTTGAATCTGCTTGATCAAGCATGATAAAATTGTTCTCTTTAACATTTTGGAAATATTAGAGCATCCTCTTCAACTTTCATGTTTACCACTTTGGCTGAATCAATTGGAAATTTAGTGAAAAATGCCCATAAAGTGAGTACCTTTTGAAGTTAAAACACACATGAAAAATTTCTCTAAGTGTTGGATTTTGAGGTCGTGACTTTATTGGCTCATATCTCTTAATCCGTACATCATTTAAGGATCATACCAATATTGAAAAATTTGTAGAACTCATAATTCTCTTCAAGTTGGGCATTGGAGCATGAAAATGATGGCTTGATGAAGAAGTTATGTCTTTGCAAAGTGTGACATTTTACACATGAAATTTCACTACACTTAGTGAAATTTTCAAATCCAATTCATGATTTTGAATCTTTTTCTTGATTTATTGATTAAATGATCAAATTATGATACCAAACACATTCCCATGATTCTTTACTTGATACACCCTTGTTTGACCAAAATGTAAAAGTTTGACTTCATAGTTGGCTTTTTCTTCAGATGAATTCAAATCCTCTATAACCAATGAAATTTTGTGAGCATGATGCAATTAAGATATCTTGAGGATCATGAGATGGTATTGTTCATGATACTTTGAAGTGAATACCCTTGAATATTAAACCAAAAAGCCCTAATTCTTAACTTACACTGATGAATGCCAAAAAAAAAACCTAGTTTATTTCAAATCAACTGATGAACCAATGATGAAACCTTAACCACTTAAAGGAAATTTGAAGAAAATGATAATGATGGTGTAATCCTTTGAGAGATGATCCTCTCTTCTTCAAAACCCAAATCTTGAGAGAAATGCGATCCCATTCCTCAAGAACAAACGTTATGAATGATTGTGATGTAAATGAATGTGAATCATATGTCAATTGTGAATAAAATCCATAGGGTAAACTTTAGGGTGCAACACTGGAGACTGCCACAATATATAGAGTTTTAATTTTAGTTAAAATGAAATTTTGTTGCTTTGTAACTAAAATTTTAATTCCTGTTATTTTATTTACTAATCTATTTTTGAAATTTGTATGCGAGGAGAACCCTCAGCTGATTTTCCTTTTGACTCATAAATCGAAAGAACTTTACACGCGAGGCCTAGACAAGCTAGATTAGAAAGATTGGACTCTGAAGAAGAGAAAATCTCCATCCATTCAGATTCAGTCTCGTAAAATAAGGTAGAAACCATGACTGATGATCCAGCAGCACCTGAGAGAATCCTTGGTGACTATGGGAAGGCAAATGCATCGGGTGGTAGGTTAACAATTGTAAACCAACCGGTGAATATGGCCAATTTTCAACTGCATATGAGCATAATTACTCAACTTGAGAGGAGACCTTTCATCCAAAAGGTAAATGAAGATGCTAATAAACACCTACAAAGATTTCTGACTATGAGTACCACCTTAAATATTAATGGACACAATGATGAAGCAAAGAAGTTGAGAAAGTTCCCATTTACTTTAGTTGATGATGTTGAAGAGTGGCTTTATTCTCTTCCAGCTGGCAGTATTACTTCTTTGTAAGATATGGAAATGGCTTTCTTGAAATATTATTTTCCAGCATTAGTGTTCTTGAGAAAAAGATATGATATCTTGAACTTCAAGCAGAGAGTGTGAGTCATTAGAAGATGCTTACAAAAGATTCAAAAGGCTCATAGTCACTTTCCCTACTAATAATTTGGATGATACTGAACAAATGAAGATGTTTGTTAATGGTCTTCGATTGAAGACTAAGCAGTTGATTGATACTGCAGTCGGTGGCTCACCCAACTTTATAACAGCCATTGGTATTAAAAAGATCATCGAAGAAATTGCAACAAACGAATATTTGGATTTGTATGACAAGTGCACAAGCAAACCAAAAGGAGTAATATATTTAAAGCTGGCTACTCAGACTGTTAAGCTAGAAGATTAGGCTGCAGCTGAAGTCAATAAAAAACTTAAGGCATTATGTAATACGATGGAAGAACTGGCTTTTGGTTTTGCGTTTTATCATAAATGTTATGGATAGTAAGAGTCACCATGGACTTTTATTTTATCCAATAAGGAAAGGGTGAAAAGAACAGGAAAGACCTTTGAGAATTTTCTGAGTTCGGAGGGTAGGTTGTGAAAAGGGAAGGTGTTAGCACCTTTTTCATCCGTAGTTATCAACGGGCTTTTAATCGCTAGCTCACTTTGTTTTAAAATGCTTTGTGTGTTTGATTTGAAAATATTTTGAAAATGCCTAAGTTCTGCATTTTTGTAATGATTCTCATATCATTGAGAATGCGTACAAAATGTTTATTTTGAAAAATGTCAGAGAAAAGTGTGATTGTGAAAAAGATGTTTGTTTTGAAATTTTATTATGAGCAAGCGACTATGAGCTATCTACCTACTCGAAGGTCTTTTATTCTTTTCCTCCTCCTTTAGATAGTGCTATCCTACCATTAGTTAGTAAGAAGCCCTATCATTGGATGTGTGAGGGACAGACGCGGGTCATCATACAATCATAAAGGTAACTTGTAGGGGCGCTTTAGAAATTTTATCATAAGAGACTAAGATCGTTTACCGAAGGCAACATCGAAGGGTCATCGAGGGAATATGATCTTTTTTACCGAGGGTGTTTGCTAAAGCGTCCCCACATTCGAGGGGCATGACTGTATTTATTGAAGGCAACAAGTGGAGTTATCCTAGAGGTGTGTGTGTGTGAAGAGTGATTTAATTCAGTTGTTTTATCTTGTATTTAGGGTTATCTAGTGTTTCGTTTTAGATCTTACCGTACAATCCTATTAAACTAGACAGTTATACAGAAAGTAATAAACGCGGAAAATAAATGTCCTACGCTATTACAAAGCTTTGGGAAAGGGGATACAAAACCACCAAATTGGGGGAAAGGAAGAAAGCAATAAAAAACCTAATTTATGCTATTACATTCCTCTAGCAGTTACATAAAATTGGAAGAAAACTAACGTTGAGATAATAAAGAGTACGCGAAGAAGAAAGAAACGGAAAAATTGGTTGGTGATTTTTTTTTTAAATTTTGATGTTAGTCTCAAAACCCTAATTAATTTTGATTAAGAAAATAAAAGATTTTATTAGTAAAAATAAAAAAAAACTAAACCAACCTAATTATTTTGATTAAAAAGAAATTAATTTACTTAAAAAATTTAATCAATTTAATTAAAAAGAAAGAATTAATTTGGTTAATTTTAATAAAAAACCTAATTCTAAATTGATTTTAATTAAAAAATGTTAATTATGTTAAATAATTAAAAAAAGAAAGTAATGGGCCTCCGAGAAGTAGATCTAGGGGGTGCTGAAAGAAGTTCATCAGACCCATCAACAAAAACCCAATATGTGTGAGATCTACTGTGGCTGGTCAATGAGAGTGCACCATGGGCATGTGTGATACGGTGGAAGAACTGATTATTTATAATGGCTTTACGTTTATGTTTGCAAATGTTGCGGTAAGCAAGAGTCGTCACTGTAGCGGTAGAAATATTTAAGGCTAAGCCATTGGATTGACTAGACTTGTACAAATCAAAATCAAAATCGTCACCGCGCTTTATTATTACCCAAGGAATGGGAAAAGAGCGAATAACCCAAAAAGAGGGGGAAATATTCTAGGTAAGGGGGTTGGTTATGCAAAGGGAAGGTATTAGCACCCTAAATATCTATGGTACTACGCAGGAACCTCTTTGTAAAATTCGTATATTTTGGCTATAAAATGTTGTATGTAAAATAGATGGTGGAGATAAGAGAAGAAATATATTTTTAATGATTTTTGCACCCACCACGGTTGCGAACCTTTAGTGACTACGTACCACCTTTCATGCAATAGGGGATCAGGGTACACGTAGTTCACCTTTGAAAATTTTTAAAACACAAGTGTGTTGGTTAATTTTATGAGATAAGACATATCGCCATTGTCCGTGTGGAAAAACAAACTTACTACCCACAATCATGAGAAAGGAGAATTTGCATCATCTCAAAGTGGAGGATATGGCTTGGATTTTTAAATCAACAATGCCTCACTCAACACCCAAGTGGAAAATATCTCACTTCACTACATATCATAGAAGTATAGTTGTTTGCATCACTACATGGATTGACAAGAGTCAAATATTTTGAGAAGAGTTTAAGATGAAAGCCAAGATGGACAAATGGTTTGAATGAGATTGATTGATTTTTAGTCTTCTCATAAAAAATGTCAAGGTTTTATTAATGTTGATTGAATTTTATTTGTGAAAGATGTTTTGAAAATGCATGGACCTAAGTCCAAGTTTATTATGAAAGTAGTTCAATTTTAAAAATAAGAAGAGTTTTCAAAACAAGGGAGAAGATTTTTTTTGAAATTTAAGAAGATGGGAGGAGAAGAAGAAGCTATCCTAAAGCATAAGGTAAAAGCTAGGGATAAGAACCATCTAACCAACAAGAAGCCAATACTTGACATTATGAGCCAAGATAGAATTCTCATTCTTTGGATTGAAACCAAGCAAGCAAGGATACTAGACCTCTTGTGAGAACCAAACTTCAAGTGTATTATGTCTTCAAAATAATTGGACAGAGTAACAGTTGTATACGGGTGAATTCCAGATTACAAACAAAGAATGTAATCACAAAAACCTGCACACAAAACAAACAAACAATCCAATGTCTTGAGGTAAACCTCAAGAACTCCAGACAAAATACCAATTAAGGTCACAAGGTCTCAAACATAGGCCAAGGTTTCTAATCCTAAGTCCAAGAAGTCCAATACTCCATAATGCTATGGATATTGACCAAATAGCCCAAGTATCATTAAAGTTTTGTATGGTTCATGTTGATTATTAGGTGTCTTAGAAGAGAAAAGAAAAGGCTTAAGTGAGCAAAATAAAAAAGACATGGAATGCAATTCTTAAAGTAAATGGTGCATAAAGCATAAAAAATAAAAGGGCATAAAGTAAAGACAATTTAATAATTAATGGTTAGTTGGATGATCATCTTGAAACTTGCATTTGGAAATTATTATACGATTGGTAGAACCAAAGATTCCACACAACAAGTTGCATTTTCTTTTTGTCAAGTATATCATCCATTTGGAATCCTCAAAAGTACCATTTAATGATCAACGATGTTTAAGTGATCCGCGTTGAACAAAAGTGTTGTAGATCTATTAGAGGATTGGTAGAACCAAATCCTCCACACAATGAATCTCGAGGTTATTGGATCAAAGAGATCAAATTAACATACTTGAGCTTGCAAATATAGGTTTGGACCACGAATGATCATTTATTCGAATCGGGATAAAATTTAGCATTATGTTAAGCAATTGTAAGTGGACTTATATAGAAGTCACACCTATTTTGAGGCCGGTCAATAGCAATCTATGCACCATTTGTTTTGAGACATGATATAGAGATCATGATCCAATAACACTTAGTGCAATGAGAAAGGGACAAGATGAAGAATGGTGGGAGAGAATATACAAACCACATTTGAATTAAATTTAAATCAAACTATTATTAAAATCATTCATCCATTTTTGTGGAGTTAGACTCAACACCATGGACCCAATGATGTTAACAAAGTTCATTACCAAAAATTCAATCCAAGATCATCCAGAAAATAATCACAAAATAATATTGCATTTAATATATTCATTAAAAAAGCTTTTAAAAATGTTTTAAAATAGAAATAAAAGAGAAAAATATCAACTATATTCTAATTAATCAAGAAATAAAAAGTAAGACCATAGAAAAATCAGAAATGAACTAAAATGATTTTATAAAATTTTTTGGTAATTTTTAAAAGTCAGAAACTATTTTTAAAATTAAAAGAAATGAGTAAAATAAACCAAAAATGATAAAAAATAACAAAGTCAGAAATAAAAAATAAATTAGGTCACCAATATTTGTCACAATATCATTGGATCATTCCATAATTTTTCCAAAATTAAAAAATGCATAAAAGTATTTTTAAACATTTAAAACAATTCAAATAAAGTGAAAATTTATAAAAAATATCAAAACACAAAATAAAATTGTGCAAAAATAAAAATCAGAAAGAGAAAAATCAAAAATATTTTTCATAATTTTTTCAGATTTTTTTTGACTAAAAATGAATTTCCTATGATTTTTTTTTAAATTTAAAACAATTAAATATAAAAATTAGAAAAGTAAAGTCAAAAATATATGGACCATTGGATGAGAGTCAAAACGCGTTAGTAATCAAATCCAAGGGATCTGGCGCGTTGTGCATATCATGGTCATTAGTGAATAAAGCACTGAATCAAATGTAAATCAGAAATTCAAAAAACCCAAATGGCGTTGTTTCATTGGTTGAAGGATAACATGTTGGTCATCTTCAACCTCTAGCCAGTCCCAAAACCAGGTTGCTCAATCTGTAAAATTAGAGCACGAGATCTATGCCATTCGCTTCGTCTCTTCAAGACGAAGACAACCATACCTTCGCGATAAATTTATATAAACTGTAGCTCAAGCAATTTGGAAAGAAAGTTTTGAAAAGGGATTTGAAATTTCATGGTCAAAACAAGTTTCCAGATAAAAGTAAGTGTTGCAACTAGAACTAGGGCAATGAGAGCATCACAGTGATATCAAAGTTTTGAAGAATTGATGAAGAAATCTACCTATTGAAGTCGAGTTGCAGAGCTCTGAAACTGGACTTCTATGGAGCAATATAGGGCACAATTCTTGAATGTAATTATATGGTTAGTTTCAGGGAAGATCAAGGAAGGTAAATTGATAGAAAAATTGGATTGAAAAAGGCTTGAAAACATATTTCGAAGTTGAAGAATTTTGAGTTATGGAACAAGTTTGGCCGGGTGATTCTGGCTATCCAAACTTGATGAAATGAATAGGGGATGACCCTCTATTTATAGGGAATCAAATGGAATGTCCAAGCGTGTAAAATGATGAAGTTTGAAGGGAAATCGTGTGAAGTTGCAAACAAGAAAAGTGTGCCTTCTAATTTGATCAAAACTCATCCAAAGCGCGCGTTTTGTTGTGCTAATCACTTCTGGAAGTTCACTAAACATGTTTAGAGGAAAAAACACGCAGAAACAAAGTGTTTAGAAGCTAAACCAATGATTTCAAATTCTGACTTTTGAAGAAATTTCAGTTCCAAGTTACCAATTTCAAATCAATGGCATTCTCAGTTCAAGGGGTCTCAGGGCATGATTCTTGATGCTTTAGAAAGTTGATGTTACAAGCTTTGCAATGGAAAAAGAACAGAATCAAATGGATGCTTGAGCTGAAAGTTGCATTGAGTCAAAGTTGGAGAAAAAGGGTTGACTTTCCACACTTAGAAATATTTCAAGTTTTTCTTCAAAAGTGACTTATAATATTTTGCATCCAAACATGGCCTTCCACTTGAAATTTTCTATTTACCAAATAAGATGGAATGAAATAGACCTCTTGAATGACATTTTGAGACTTGAACCATTCAAAATCTCCAAAAACTGAGAGAGTTATGAATTGTTGAAGTTGGCAAAAAATCATGAAATGACCTATAATATTTTGTATGCTTAGGGCATCTTCCATCCATCTTCCCACTTTGCACATAAAAGAAGGCACAATGTGCACATCCTCAATATCATTTTGGAAAAAGAATGGGCTAAAGGTGATAAAAATTGACCAAGTTATGATCATTTGAAGTCACACATGAGAAATTGGGGGTTCATCTCGAGGACTTGTAATCTTTCTTCATCATCAAGTTTCTTCCACATGAAAAATCCTTAAAAATTTTGAAGTGATTTGTTTATAACCCTTTGAAGAATTATTTTTTTGGAATCACTCAAAAATACCAAAAGATGAGCAAGATATGCTTCTTTTAAGTCCAAAACCCTAGCTCCTAGATCAAGAAAATGCTTTGAGGAATTTTGAAAATTTTAAACAAACTTCTTGTACCAACACAAATGCTTTGTAAATAGAATTTGTTGAGGATGAAAATCAGAACTCATATCCACCAAAACCACTTCCATATCTTGAGAATTGAGAGAAATATGCACTTGTGACCAATGGGAACAAAGCCTTGTCCAAGCATGACAACTTCTTCAATCAACCCCTTGTACTTTTGAATCAAATTTGATAAACTTGAAATGTGGTGAACCAAAATAACCTTGCCATGCCATTTCTTCCAAGACAAATCCAATGGTGAGGTTTGAACTTCTCAAGCTTTATTAACTAAGGCATGGAAATAAACTCATGAAGCCATGGAGAAACTTGTTAAATCTCATTGCCTTTGCCTACATTAGTAACAAGCAAGACAAACCAACATTACATTTTATTAATTAAAAGGAAAAATCAAGACAAAATATTCATGACCACAAAAGAAAAAAAGTCAAGGTGCTTGGTGATTCCTCAAAGAGCAAAGCTAAAGGTATGGAGGAGAACCAAAATCCCTAATATGATCTTGTTGTGATTGAATCAATATGGTATGATGAAGGGATATTAGGGGCAAAAATTGGGGTACAACAACTGCCCTTATTTAAGTTTCTTCTATCCGGAGATACGAAGGTTGAAAATCTTTGTGTCGACGCAATTGAAGATACTTAAATATAAAACAAACCATATTTTTAGCCCTAAGATGCCATGCAATGCTTATGAATATGAATTCTCATGAACAACTCCAAAGGGACGTAAAACACCACTGGGGATGTAGCAAAGGAAATAAAGATCAAAAGAGAAACCCAACTGTGGTACGGTGGGAGAACTGAGTTGGGTGCTTTGCGTTTGATCGTAAATGTTGCGGTTAGCAAGAGTCGCCACTGACTTTTCTTTTATCCAAAAGGAAAGGTGAAAAAGCACAGGAAAGACCTTTGAGATGTTTTCTTGAGTTCGGGGGGTGGATTATAAAAAGGAAGGTATTAGTACCCTTTTCATCCATGGTTTTCCATGGGCTCTTAGTTACTTGCTAGATCACTTGCTTTTGTTTGAAATTATGCTTTGTGTGGTTTTTGAAAGTATTTTGAAAAGGTGTCATCGTTCGGGAAAACTTTGTAATGATTCTCATTCGTAAGAATGTATACAAAGGTGTTGATCTTTTGAAAATGTTTTCAAGTTTTGAAAGGTGTTTGGAAAGTGTAGGTGTTTGTTTTGAAAATAGCAAGGATATTTTTTATTTGAAAATGAGCAAGCAACTAGGAACATTCTACCTACTCAAAATCCTTTCATGTTCATTTCCTTTTTCCTTTGACATTGTTATCTTACCATTGATTTGGTAAGTAACCCTATCTTTGGATGTAAAAGGGACGGGCGTGGGTCATTATATAACCATGATTAGCAATGTTGCAAGGTATCTTAGCATTTTTCGTTGGATAGAGTCATTGAGGGATTATGATCTTGTATTTTGCTTGTCTTTTCTAAGACGCCTCACATTCGTAATATGTTCATTTTATAAGGCAACGAAGTAGGTTTACCCTAATGGTGAAAGTGTGCAAATGTATTGGTTTACATGCTCGATTTGTCTTGATTAGGGTTTGCTATTTGTTGGTTTTAATCTTTCCATACAAACCCTAATTACTAACAATTGGTACATAAAGCATTAAATTGCGGAAAATAAAAATACTAAGCTATTACAAAGCTTTAGGGAATGAGGGTACAAATTTATGAATGGGGATTGCAAGAATTTAAAGTCCTAATTATCTATTACAACCATATTGAAATAATATATAAGAAATGTAAAAGGGACTTGTTTTTCTTTTTTTAAGAAATTAATTCACTTAAGAAAATGTTTTTGATCTTTTTGTTCTAAAAGAAATGAAATAAAACATGTGAATATGAAATATTTTTTTGGTGTTTTTGATTAATGAAAATAAAAATGATAAAGAATGATAAGAGAAAAAGGGGTCAAAATAAAAATAAGCACATTGCTGAAGTAAGAAGCTCTGACTCTGATGCGCTGCAAGTCAGAAGGAAAGTGTTAGCAGAAACAGGGGCTGTCAGAAGTTCTGGGTCCGAGTACACTAAAGTTCTAGGGTTGCTGGGACAAAGGAAATACCAGGAGTTCGGATGCAAATGTCAACCTAGAAGTTCTAATATTACTGGAAGGTCAGAAGTTCTGGTTATTGAGAGAATCTAGAAGTTCTGATGTAGCTGGACATTTAGAAATTTTGATAATGGGTAAGTGAAGTGTCATTGCTGTTGGATGGGAATGTCTAGAAATTTTGGTCCAGGATCAATGTTTTGATAAGAAATTAAAGGGATTTATCTAGAAGTTCTGGTCTAATTAATAGGGTAAAAGTGTAAGGAAATAAATGTAAAAAAAAGGTGTTTTTGGGGTTAGAACTCAGGACCCTTAACACTAATGTCTTATGCTCGTAATCTCTACCACTGGGGTGGCTATACATCCGGTATTAGAAGCAAAAACATAAACATATAACACAAAGTAATTTCTGATAATGAGCTTCATCTCCATGCCAGTTAGAGCATCTGCAACTTAGCCATTTCTCCACAAAAGCAGAAAATGCACACATAACAGTTATGGCAAGTTTCATCATGGTTTCAGAAGTATAAAATATTAGAACTGTAAATCAGAAGCAAGCATGAATTTTCTAATCCTAATTTTGAGTCCTAATTTCCTCAAGAAGTTATGAACCGAGATTCTCTCTACTTAGGCAAAAAAACATGAAATCTGAGTATGTACAGAATCAGAGCCATGGTATCTACATTATATCTTTGAAACTGCAAACCTAGAAATGCCTAAGCAATGAGATACAATTCAGAAGAAACTTACTTTGCTTCTGGAGATTGTTCTGAATTAGAGTCTGGTTCAGGCTGTTGTGGTATTCTTGTCAGCTTTCTCATGTTCTCAGAAGACTGGAACAAACTTTAGCTTGGGTTTTGAAAAGTGAATGGATGACTTGGTCAAGAAACTCTTGAGGGAAATTGAAGTTTGAATGCAAGAATCAAATACTAGCAGGTTTTATATTTGTGTTTGCAGTTTAGGATTTCTGGAAATTTAGCAAGGTTTCAAAGTTTTTCTCTTTCAATCTTTTTGCCCGCCCCTTAATAGTTGTCAATGAAGTTCAATTTATAGGCAAGAACTTTGTAGCTTGGAGAAGTCAAAAGTACAACCATCATACACTAGGCATTGACTTGTTCTTGAAGCAAGTTCAAACAAGTAAGGTTAACAGCTTTTATCCTTGCCTAAGTTGGATTTGTAAGCATGAATTAAGGAAAAGTACCCTCAGAGGAAAAAGCAAAGCATGGGCCCAACATAAACTTGTACAACAGTTTTCTTTTCAAGGACAATAATGGTACTTCCTTCTCACACGCAGGGAAATCCTTTGGATAAAAACTCAAAAGTGGTTGTGTGCATTAAATGATGATGAGATTTATCAAACCAGAAATCTTGCTCTATGAGATTGTGCATCATAGCTTAGATCTGAGCCAAAAGTTTAGCATCAATGCAACTTAGAACAAAACATCCAACTTCTGATCCTTTAATCTTTTGCTCCAGCATATTCTGAGCGATTTCTCAGACTTTTCCAAAAGCTTGTAACACGCTTTATAAGTCCTCTTTGAATTTCTCTTGGAACTTCTGACTGAACCTTTGTGAAAACTGGCCCAGAAGTTCTAACCAAACTCTGTCTTGAAAATGTCCAGAATTTGCTGAGTGCTTCAGTTTTATGGACGTGTCTTTGAACCTTTATAACTTGAAATTCCAGCATTTCTAGGAGAAGTTCAGTTCTTCAATATTTTAGGTCTTATTGAGGTCTAAAACTCTTGTGTTAGAAATTCTTCTAGAATCAGCTTGCATCATGGTGATAATCTGATCAGAAGTTCTGAGGTTGTAATATTTCTTAAACACTTAGAAAAATTCTAGGTATTTTAGAATTTTGACTTTTGGATTTCTTGATGAAACAAACTTCATATTTTAACATGTCTTGATTAAATATGATTCTTGAAACTTGATTTTGATCAAAAGTCATAGTTTGACTTTTCAGTAAGCAAAATGACCATTTTGTCCTTGTGAATGACTTTCTTGGAAAATTTTGCAATTCAAGGCTTGAAATTGGATGGAAACTAACCTGAGGGTCCAGGATGATTCTTTCGAAAATGAGAGGGCAAATTTTGGGGGTAAAACAGCTTCCCCTGTTCAATCTTCTTATACCTGGAGAGTTAGATTGGCGAGTCCGTCATTCGTGACTTGAAGGTGAAAGATGATTGAACACTAGAGTGCCCAGAAATTTGCACTCGAAGATGAATTATGAATGGGCTTATAGATGCCATTTGGAGGAAAGTTGATAAATACTGGAAGAAGTATCAACACATATCTCTTATTGATTTATACGAAAACTTGATGCTTTACCTGTATGAAAAAGAGTTAGTAAAATGCAGATCTATGCATGACGTTTTTTTTAGATGTGGTATTATGCTAAATGCATTTTGTATGTACATGTTATGATGTATGAATGTGAGATGCATGTTTTTGTCCGGGAAAATAAATCCCTGACTACTGTTGAGGAAATTCTGGGGAGTTGAATCCCTGGTTGCCGTTGGGCATGAAGAATATGCATATCTTCAGACTTTGTTAAAAGGATGCTTTCGCTGGGGAACATCTCTTGAAAGTCAATTGTTATCTGGTTGGATCCAGGCTTCACAATTTGTTGAGGATGAAGTAGTCAATTGCTATCTGGTCGGATCTAGACTTCACATCAACTTACTGGGGGAAGAGATGAATTAACTGCTATCTGGTCGGATTCCAGGTTTTTCCAAAATTTTCTTGAAATTGAATACTTATCTGGTCGGATCCAGGCTTCACAACAACTTGCTGGGGATACGGAAGTTAACTGTTATTTGGTCGGATCCATGCTTCGTAGTAACTTGAAGTGATAACTACTATCTGGTAGGGTCCAGGTTTCATGGTTTTTGGAAAGTTGTACTATTATCTGGTCGAGTCAAGGCTTCTTAGTGTCTCTCTGGGGATCATAGTTAATTGTTATCTGGTCGGGCTCCAGGTTTCACAATAAACTATTTGAAAAAACTATCATCTAGTCGGGTCCAGGCTTTTCAGATTTCTGAGGTTGATGAAGTCAATTTCTATCTGGTCGGGTCCAGGTTTCACAACAAATTTCTGAAAGGAATTGTTATCTGGTCGGATCCAGGCTTCACAATAACTTTCTGGGGTAGAGGAAAACTCTACTGGGGAGAAGAAGTTAAACCTTGGTCTGGTTGAGTCCAGGTTCTTCTATATCTTTGAAGAGTTAAACTATTATTTGGCCGGGTCTAGGCTTTTAGTAACTTCAAATTGAGATCAACTGCTATCTGGTCGGGTCCAGGATTTGCAGATTTTTGAGGTTGACGAGGTCAATTGTTGTCTGGTCGGGTCTAGGTTTCATAGTGTTTTGAGAGGTTGACTATTATCTGGTCGAATCCATGCTTCATAGTAGTTTGAAAATTATGCTAATATCTGGTCGGGTCAAGGCTTCATAGTATCTTGAAAATTGTGCTAATATTCGGTCGGGTCCAGGCTTCATAGTATCTTTTGTAGATAGTAAAGGTTTTATTAACGAATTTACTGGGGATTAGGGGTTATGGCCCTATGATTTGCAATAGTCTGAAAGGAAAACTCAAACTAGAGACGATAAACTCAGCTGGGGAAGATAGATTCCGTTTGGGGATAATAGCCTCGGTTGGGGAAGATATACTCAGGTGGGGAAGACAGGCTCAACTAGGGAATTTTTTGGTGTCTTGATTGTTGTATGTTGGGGAAATTTGAACTCGGCTGGGGAGTTATGATATCTCGTCGTTTGTTGGAGATGATAGACTATGCTGGGGGAATACATACTTGATTGGGGAGGAGGTACTCGTCTGGGGAAATTTGTGATTCCTCGATGGTTGTTAGGGAAATAACACATGTTGGGGAAGTAAATCCTGTTGAGAAGGTGAGTTTCTTTTAGGAAGATATCCTCGAGGCTTCAAACTGCCAAGAGATTGAGACTCTGGTTGGGGATTATCCTATGCAAAGAGACTTTGTGAGTAACTTTATCGAGGAGGAAGTTAATGAAATAACTCTGTGGGGGTATTCTATATTCATTAAAGAGATTCATGTTACTGCTTAGGTCATTTGTGCCAAACAGTTTTAATTGTGTTCATATGCATATGTTCATTCAATTTTAGTCATTGCATAAATTTGCATTCAAAACAAAGACATAAATTTTGCACTTCAAAGTATATTTGTATTTATATTTTTCCCATGAATAGGTGTTTTTGTACAGAGAGACGGAGATCCTAGTAAGAGGAAATTGTCGAAAGGAAAACAAAATTGAAAACAAAAACAAATAGCCATGTGAAATGATCTCATTGTCTTCCAGCTCTACTATTGCTGCAATGTCTTCGAATGTATCTTGCCGTTGATAGAAGTTGATTGGATTGGTCTTGGACCGTTTGAACTTGGACCTTGGTGATGAAATTTACTGTGGTGAATCCATCGGACATAGTCATACACTTTTAATCCTTAACTTTTTCCTGGACCGCCCTTTCGGGTTTTCAGTCCACCAAGATACCCATTTTAGCCTAAGTCGCCCTTTTGGGTTTTCAACTTTCTGGGTGTACAATCTTTTATATATATCCCTAATTTTTTCCCAAACCTTTAGGTTTGCCGGTGATTCCCTTATTTTGCCTAGGTGTGTCAACCTAGCGGGTCTCTTATGCGTAGTATTTTTTAACTATGTCTGCGTTTATAGGATGTGGGAAATCTTCACCATCCATGGTAGTCAGCATCATGGCACCGCCAGAGAAAACTCTCTTGACAACAAATGGCCCTTCATAGGTGGGAGTCCATTTTCCTCTGGGGTCGCCTTATGATAGAATGATGCGTTTTATCACCAAGTCACTGGCTTGATATACTTGAGGCTTGATCTTTTTATTTAAAGCCTTGATCATCCATTTTTGGTACGTCTCACCATGGCAAACAGCAGCTAATTTTTTTTCGTCGATCAAGTTCAGTTGATCCAATCTTGTTTGAATCCACTCATCTTCTCATAATCCTGCCTCATTCATAATCCTCAGCGAGGGAATCTGAACTTCCACCGACAGAACAACTTCCATGCCATAGACTAAGAAAAGGGAGTTGCCCCAGTTGATGTTCTAGCTGAAGTGCGGTAGCCATGTAGAGCAAACAACAACAACTCATGCCAATCCTTATAGGTTACCTCCATTTTATGCACGATCTTCTTGATATTTTTGTTGGCCGCTTCAACTGCGCCATTCATTTTTGGTCTATATGGAGAAGAATTGTGATGCTTGATCTTAAACTGAGTGCAAATCTCAGTAATCATAGCATTGTTGAGGTTAGTCCCATTGTTGGTGATAATCCTTTCGGGGATACCATAACGGCAGATGAGGTTATATCTAATAAATTTGGCTATCACATTCTTTGTGACTGAGGCAAAAGAAGCAGCTTTGACCCACTTGGTGAAATAATCAATAGCGACCAAAATGAAGCGATGTCCATTGGAAGGGATTGGCATGATTTCTCCAATCATATCAATGCCCCACATTGCAAATGGCCATGGAGCGGTTATGACATTCATAGGGATAAGAGGCACATGGATTTTGTAACCTTAGATTTGGCATTTGTGACATGTTCTTGAAGGTTGATGAAAATCAGTCTCCATTGTTGACCAATAGTAGCCAACTTTCATGATTTTCTTAGCCATCGTATGTCCTCTTGAGTGAGTACCGAAGAGACCATCATGCATGTCTTCCATGATTTCCTCTGCCTCTTTCTTGTCCACGCATCGGAGTAGAGTTGAATCATGGTTGTGCTTGTACAATATTCCGTTGCTTAGGAAGAATTTGGCTTCAAATCTTCGTAAGAACTTTCTGTCATTGATGGATGTTCCCTCGGAATACTCTTGTGCTTCAAGGTATCTCATCACCTCATGGTACCATGTCTTTTCCGCATCGGTGTCAAGCTCATAGAAATGTGAAGGTTCGTCGAATCTTTCAATTGTAATCATAGGGGCTTTGTTTTCCTATCTGACCTTGAACATTGAAGACGTGGTTGCCAAAGCGTCAGCCAACTGGTTTTCCTCCCTAGGAAAGTGCTCAAAGGTGATCTCTTCGAAGTAAGGAATTAGGGATAGCACAAGTTCCTTGTAAGGGATGAGATTATGGTGTTTAGTGTCCCCAATCTACTTTTACTTGGCTAATCACTAGAGCAGAATCCCCAAACACATTCAAATGCTTGATCCTCAAGTCAATGGCAGCTTTTAGACCCAAAATACACGCTTCGTACTCGGCCATATTGTTCGTAAAATCAAAGCATAATATGGAAGTGAAAGGAGTGTGGCAACCTTTAGGAGAGATGATTACAACACCAATTTCGTTACCTAAGGCGTTGGAAGCCCCATCGAAGACCATAGTCCATCGGGATCCTTGTTCAGGTCCGTCATACGGTCCAGGTTTCATACAGTCGGTTACCAGCATGATGTTCTCATCAGGAAAGTCGAAGTCCATTGACTGATAATCATCCATATCGTGATGGGCCAAATGATCACCTAGCACGCTTTCTTTGATGGCCTTTTACGTAGTGTATTGAATATCGTACTCAGTCAAGATCATTTTCCATCAGGCTATTCGACTGGAAAGGGAAGGTTTCTCGAAAATGTACTTAATTGGGTCCATTTTAGAAATCAACAGAGTGGTATGAGTCAACATATATTGTCTTAGCCGGCGAGCAGCCCATGCCAGAGCGCAACAACTTTTCTCGAGCAGTGAATATCTGGTTTCACAGTCGGTAAACTTTTTGCTCAGGTAATAAATAGCATGCTCTTTTCGGCCAGACTCATCATGTTTTCCCAAAACACACCCCATAGAATTCTCTAGTACCGTCAAGTACATGATCAGGGGCTTTCCTTAAACTGGAGGCATGAGAATAGGAGGCTTTTGTAGATATTCTTTGATTTTGTTGAAGGCAGCTTGGCATTAATTGTTCCATCTGACTACCTGATCTTTCTTCAAAAGCTTGAAGATTGGCTCACAAGTAGCAGTCAAGTGAGATATGAAGCGGGCAATGTAATTGAGATGACCCAAGAATCCTCTAACTTACTTTTCAGAATGTGGGACCGGTATTTCTTGGATGGCCCTTACCTTGGCGGGATCAACTTCAATGCCTTTATTGCTGACAACAAAACCTAGAAGCTTTCCAGATCATACTCCGAACATACACTTGTTAGGGTTTAACCTCAACTTGTACTTTTTCAGCCTTTCGAATAGTTTGCACAGGTGATCAAGATGTTCCTCTTCAGCTTGTGATCTGGCGATCATATCTTCCATGTAGACCTCTATTTCATGATGTATCATGTCATGAAACAAAGCTACCATAGCACTTTGATACGTTGCCCCTGCATTCTTCAATCCAAACGGCATGACCTTATAGCAGAAGGTGCCCCATTGCGTGACGAAAGTTGTCTTCTCCATGTCTTCGGGAGCCATCCTTATTTTATTATAGCCTGAGAAGCCATCCATGAATGAGAATAATCTATGTCGATCAGTGTTATCAACTGAGACATCAATGTGTGGTAGAGGGAAGTCATCCTTGGGACTTGCCCTATTCAGATCCCTATAGTCTATGCACATGCGAACCTTTTAGTCTTTCTTCGGCACTGGAACCACATTAGCAACCCATTGAGGATAGGATGTCACAACTAGGAATCCTGCATCAATATGTTTCAGCTCTTCAGCTTTGATCTTCTCAGACATATCAGGCCTCATGCGATGAACCTTTTGTTTGACAGGAAGACAGTCTTCTTTTATCGGTAGACGATGAACTACGATGTCGATATCCAACCCAGGCATATCTTCATAAGACCAAGCAAATACTTCCATATAATCGTGCAACATCTGAACCAACCTGCTCTTGACACTGCTTTCCAAATTAGTGCTGATCTTGATTTCCTTCTTATCTGACTCAGTACCCAGGTTGATAACTTCAAATGACTCTTTGTGCAGTTGAATAACTTTTTCCTCTTGTAATAGAATGCTGGCTAGTTCTCTCGATATGTCATAATCTTCCTCGCCTTCATCTTTGGCTTGGTTGATAGGACATTCAAAGTTATAGTCGGCAATAGTAGAGTCATTGGCAATAGGATCCAGAGTGGACGTGGACCTGCAGGAGTGTGTGCGTGTGCATGTAAGATACATGGCTATTTTTTGGAAAATGTATTTGAGAGAAAGGAAAGACCATGAACACAAATATTTGAGTGCAAAAGAGTCCCATGTCCTGAATGATCATATGATTAGATGAACATAAATAAAACCCTTGACAAATGGACCAAAGTGCCCCGGGCCAGGCATATGGCTGAAAAGTTATTGTTAAAATATTAAAAACAACATGTTCTTGAATTGAAAGAAAAGCAATAACAAGTATATTACTCCTCAATGAAGGAAATGGGCACAAAGTCCTTTGCCTACCAATTCTCCAGCTCCGTTGTAGTTGGATACACCCAATCTTCAAATGCAACTTCTTCATCAAAATCACCCATGGTGTTTACTTCATGGCTTCCAATGCGGAGAGGTGGCTTTCCAGCACGAGAACGCCTCACTTCCTTCTGAGCTTTGACGGTGAAGTCCAAACCAAACTTGTCCGCTTTAAATGGGATATCGAGGAGTTGCCCCCAAGTATCACAGTTTCCTTCTTTAATTGTCGCGCAGGCATCCTTGACTGAAACCATCTTTGGCGTGGCCTTAACATCTTTGGACTCATCAGAAGAACATTTGGTAGCAGCAATCATCGGTGGCATGACTTCAAAGGCTTGACATGGGGTTTCAAAGAATTCTCCATCCATCTCTACGTATTTGCTAAGTGCATGTAGGCAGAATTTGAAATGAGCTTAATGGGGGAACTCAAATTCTTTCTGGGCATTCAGATAAACCGAACTCCAGAAGGAACTTACATTCATCAGAGAAAATATGTCAGAGAACTTCTGAAGAAATTTGACCTCTCAGAATGTAAGCCCTCAAAGACTCCAATGTATCACACGTGCATTCTGGAAAAGGAAGAGGTAAGTAACAAGGTAAAACAAAAAATCTACAGAGGTATGATTGGATCTCTCCTTTATCTGACGGCTTCAAGGCCTGATATTTTATCCATTGTGTGCTTACGTGCTAGATTCCAATCAGATCCTAGATAATCTCACTTAATAGCAGTTAAGCGAATTTTCAAGTATCTAAAAGGTACTACTAATCTGGGTTTGTTTTATAGAAAATCCAATGAATACAACTTAGTAGGATACTGTGATGCTGACTTTGCTGGAGACATAGTAGAGCGTAAAATCACTTTTGGAAGCTGCCAGTTTCTAGGAGACAATCTGATCTCATGGACCAGCAAGAGACAGTCCACAATAGCATTGTCAACAGCAGAAGCTGAATACATAGAAGTTGCTGGATGTAGCACTCAAATGCTCTGGTTGAAAAGTCAACTTGAAGACTTCAACATATTTGAGAGTAACATTTCTATCTTTTGTGATAACACTTCTGCCATATGTCTCTCTAGAAATCCCATTTTGCATTCTAGGGCTAAGCATATAGAAATAAAACATCACTTTGTTAGGGATTATATTCAGAAAGGAATTCTTACTTTGAAATTTATTGACACAGACCATCAATGGGCTGATGTATTTACAAAACCCCTTTCTAAAGATAGATTCAATTTCATTCTGAAACATCTCAGCATGAAATTGTGTCCAGAATAAAAAAGTTTATTTGCATATCCTAACCCTCAAAACTTTTTTGTTTTCTCTGAACATCTGATCAACTTTTCTTCAGAAGTTAGAAGTACAGTTTCCTCAAAATATATCTATGAAGATCAGAAGGTTTCATTTCAAAGGATAGAGGCGTGCAGTTCACACAATCAAACATCTGTCATCCTCTCACAAGCTACTTTCTGAGGCTGAATACGCGTTCAAATTCTGAAGGGTCCAAGGCTCTGATTGGATGCATTGAGACACTTGTCATTAGTAACTGTTCAATATCTCTCTAAATCCGCTAATTTCAGGTGTCATTAATTCAATATAATCATTACTTATTTTTCTCTTTCTTACTGATTACATTTTCTAAAGAACTTATATAAACTCAATTTACTATTTCATTCATTCACGTTTTACCATCTTCAATATTCTCTCTTGTTCTAGTTTCTTTTTCAAAAACCCCTTCCATCAATTTTCTTCAAAGAATCCGTGTGAACAATGGCATCATCATCAAGTCTCAAGAATCTCAATAGTGCTCCTGATTGTTCATCAACTGAACAGTATGAAGAGCCCATTAGAATGCTACTCACTCTGGTTGACAACCTTGAAGTTCTCTGTGAATTGATCGTTGATTTTGAATGCTTACAAGAAAATGGGTTTAATTTGTATGAAGATGTAACTGCACAGGGATGGACCAAATACTTTGATCGTCTGTTGGGTCAAACATTTCCCATTCTTGTTAAAGAGTTTTGGATTCATGCTACCTCATCCAACCACCAGGTCACATCATATGTTATGGGGAAGAAGATAGTGATTACAGAAGATTTGATTGGGAAACTCATTGGATATAATGGCGGTGGAGTCAGATGCATTGATATGGCTGATAAGTGCTGTGGCCTAAAATCTATTTCTAGGGAAATCATCACTTCTGGTCAGCCATCCAGCAAGGTCAGAGACTTGAAGGACCATTGCAGAATCTGGGCTAGAATAATTCTGGGATGTATCAATCACAGGAAGCCTAGGAGCTCCCCTGATTATATCAATATTGATCAGCAGTTTCTGATTTACTTCATTACAAAGAAGACCAAGATAAGCCTTCCACATTTGCTCTTCAACCATCTCAGAACAAGTTTGAAAGAGACAAGGGAAGAAGAAAGAACTAAGAGGGATTGGATTGCTCTAGGAAGATTAATTTCAGATATTCTAACAGAAAACAGGCTGATAGAACATCTGATAGAGGCTCAAAAAATCAGTACTCTGGAAGCAACTGCTGGGAAACCTTTAAATGCCAAGAATCTGAAGAAAATGAAGATTATTGAGAACATTAATAAGGAACCAACAATTGCTTCTCATGAGGTCATCACTTCTAGGAGAATCCCTTTGAAGTATTTTCCACTATTTTCTGAGATAGATGCCTCTCCAGAGATTATAGTCAGATACCTTGAATCTTGCAAGGCTGATGGGACTATTCCAGAAATCAACATCCAAGATCTGCACAAGCCAGCTCCAGAGGTTGTGCTAAATAAATCCAAAAAGAGGAAGGCCGCGGGAGAAGGATCCTCTCAGAGGACACCCAAAGTTGCGAAAAAGAAAGGTAACCCTTCCTTTGTTTCTGTTGTAAAATCAATAGCTATTCCAACATTTAAAACCATTCCCCCTCAACAAACAGAAAATCCTTCACCCCAAACATTTGAGGATTTTGACATAGAGTTTGACCCATCTGTAACTCTTGGAAATTTCTTGAATGAACCTCACACCCCAATCCAAATCCAAATCCAGAACAACATCAACCAGAACTTGCTAGAGTTCTATCTCATATTGAACTGTTTGATTAAGACTTTTCCTCACCACTCCCAGAAAATCCAAACACTCAACCTCAATAACTAGAAAATCCACAACCACACTCTCCTCAACCAGAAAATAAAAAACCACACTCTCCTCAACCAGAACATCAAAACCTCAACTCACCCCAACCAAAAAATGAAAACCCTCTCACTCCACAACCTGAAAACCCATCTTTTGAAATACCTGAACCAGAAATTCAACACGCTACCGCAAACCAATTAGAAGACTCCCTTTCAGACTCTGATACCACTACCCCAATTCCTGGGATAACAGAACCTCTTACAATTTGTTTACCTCTCTTCATTCATGATATTCCAGAAATACCTTCACCATATGAATCCACTCCACCAAACACTCCTCACTCACCAATCCTGATTTCCGACTCTTCCACTCCCTCACCTATCAACTGTCTAGCTGACAAACTCAGACTTGTCATTGATCTACAAGTGTTGGACCAACTAGCTTCCACCTCAAACACAATTGCCACACCCAAACCTAAACCAACCTCAACCAAATCAGATGTTGGTAAGAATCTGTTGATTTTAGAAACAGAAATACAGGAATGGATTACTTCTTTGAAGAAAGCAAGTCAAGATATTTCTAATCTTGCTGCTTCTGATTCTTTGTGGGAAAGATTCAGAAAATGGCTCAACTCTGAAACCCAGAAGCTGAAAGCATTGAGCTATGAAAGGGCTCCGCAGAACTTCAGTGATTAGCCGAGAGCCTTCAAAGATAAAGTTCTGAGCCAATGGGAAAAGAAAGAAATTCTTCTGCTGGATAATGCTCCCTAGAAAAAGCACCAACCTTCAGAAGCCACTGAACTAGATTCTGATAGTCACCCTATGACTACTGCTCTAGAAAAGGGGATTGCAACAGAAGAAGTTGTTCAATCAGAAGAGGCTGTAGAGTGTTCTGAATGACATGCAACCCCTGAAGATACACCAGTTTCGTCTCTAGTCCTGCAAACTCTGGAAGAGTTGAAGAAGGAGAATGCCTTAATCCATGCCAGACTGGATAAGCAAGAGGACACAAACAAAGAGATCAAGGATATATTGGATAAACAATAAGATACAACAAAAGAAATCAAAGACATTCTAGGAAATCAGGAAGAATCAAGCACTCAGATGAAGAGCTTGTTGGAAGTGTTGTTCACACGTCTTCCCCCTCCTTATTAGATTTTCTTTAAATGTTTATCTGTATTTTTATTTTTCATCTTATCCTCCTTGTTTCAGAAAATTGTCATTGCATTATGTTTTCAATATAAATCATCTTTTTGACTCTTATTATATTTCTTTTTGATACCTGACAAAAAGGGGGAGAAAGTAAGATATTTTCAATAACAGTATACCGAGACAAAGTCTCAAACATTCTGAATATCTTAACCTCTATGTTTTTCTGAAAAGCTTAAACAGGAACATATTCTGATAAGGACAGAAGGAGATGCATCAAAAGCTCTAACGAGAAGGAACTTCAGGGAAGTAACTCATCTCTATCTGAGTAATCAACTCAGGGCGAGACTCTCCTAAAGCTTTTTGTTCTATATTTTTCATTGAAAATCCTAGTTTTTGTCATCATCAAAAAGGGGGAGATTTTTAGAACATAGTTTGATTCTACAACCCTTAATTAGAGTTTTGATGATAACAAACGCAAAGAACAAATATGCACTCTAAATTTGTGTTATTTTGTATGCAGAAGTTCTGACCGAAACAACATCAGAAATTAAGCTACAGAAGCTTTCAAGCTGAGGTAATCAGAATATGCCCTGAAGAATGATGATCAGAATCTGCACTGAAGTGAAGAATACTCGGATTCTGAACAGAAGTTTAATATACCATCAGATCCTCACATCTCCGAGTCATCAATGTTCTGAAGCAATTGCAGCATGCAAGATTCTAAGTTCTGAAGCGTTACTTTTCATTTAAGACAACATCATATGCAACGACTTCATTCAGACAAGAATCTTCTCAATATGGAAATAGAATTGAACATCCATTATCACGCTTTATGTTGGACAAGATTTCCACGCCTATATAAGCAAGCTTAGAGGACAAATTGTTTACGATTTTGAAAAAAAAACTGCAAATACCTCTCAAACACTGCAATCTTACATATTCATATATACGCTCAAAATTGTGTAAAATATCATAGTAGTGATACAGTTTTTGTAAGGAAAAACAAAAGTACACAATTGATTATTTTATCTTGATTAAGCTAGTTTTCCTTGAGATATACCGGGTTGTGGTTGTACTCAAGAAGACTTTGGCAGTTGTCAAAGTTATGTTGTAAATAGTTTTGATTAGTGAATTAAGTCCTCGTTGGAGAGAGGTGAAATCACCTTGGCGGGTGGACTGGAGTAGTTTGAGATTAAACGAACCAGGATAAAAATATCGTGTCAACTGTGCTTTTGGTTTTAAGTTTCAATTTAAGCCCTCCCCCCCCCCCCCCTTTCTTGTGTTTTTCACTTCTTCAGAAAATGCACACATAACAGTTATGGCAAGTTTCATCATGGTTTCAGAAGTATAAAATATTAGAATTGTAAATCAGAAGCAAGCATGAATTTTCTAATCCTAATTTTGAGTCCTAATTTCCTAAAGAAGTTTTGAACTGAGATTCTCTCTACTTAAGCAAAAATACATGAAATCTGAGTATGTACAGAATCAGAGCCATGATATCTACATTGTATCTTTGAAAATGCAAGCCTAGAAATGCCTAAGCAATGAGATACAATTCAGAAGAAACTTACCTTGCTTCTGGAGATTGTTCTGAATTAGATTCTATTTCAGGATGATGTGGTATTTTGGTCAGCTTTCTCACGTGCTCAGAAGACTGGAACAAACTTAAGCTTGGGTTTTGAAAAGTGAATGGATGACTTGGTCAAGAAACTCTTGAGGGAAATTGAAGTTTGAATGCAAGAATCAAAGACTAGCACGTATTATATTTGTGTTTGCAGTTTAAGATTTCTGGAAATTTAGCAAGGTTTTAAAGTTTTTCTCTTTCAATCTTTTTGCCCGCCCCTTCATAGTTGTCAATGAAGTTCAATTTATAGGCAAGAACTTTGTAGCTTGGAGAAGTCAAAAGTACAGCCATCATACACTAGGCACTGACTTGTTCTTGAAGCAAGTTCAAACAAGTAAGGTTAACAGCTTTTAGTCGTGCCTAAGCTGGATTTGTAAGCATGAATTAAGGAAAAGTACCCTCAGAGTCAAAAGCAAAGCATGGGCCCAGCATAAACTTGTACAACCGTTTACTTTTCAAGGACAACAATGGTACTTCCTTCTCACACGTGGGGAAATCATTTGGATAAAAACTCAAAAGTGGTTATGTGCATTAAATGATAATTAGATTTATCAAACCAGAAATCCTGAGCTATGAGATTGTGCATCATAGCTTAGATTTGAGCCAGAAGTTCAGCATCAGCGTAACTTAGAACAAAACATCTAACTTTTGATCCTTTAATCTTTTGCTCCATCATGTTCTGAGCGAGTTCTCAGACTTTTCCAAAAGCTTGTAACACACTTAATAAATACTCTTTGAATTTCTCTTGCAACTTCTAACTGAACCTTCGTGAAAACTGGCCCAGAAGTTCTAACCAAACTCTGTCTTGAAAATGTCCAGAATTTGCTAAGTGCTTCAGTTTTATGGACGTGTCTTTGAACCTTTATAACTTGAAATTCCAGCATTTCTAGGAGAAGTTTTGTTCTTCAATATTTTAGGTCTTATTGAGATCTAAAACTCTTGTGTTAGAAATTCTTCCAGAATCAGCTTGCATCATGGTGATAATCTGATCAGAAGTTCCGAGCTTGTCATATTTCTTAAACACTTAGAAAAATTCTAGGTATTTTAGAATTTTGACTTTTGGATTTCTTGATGAAACAAACTTCATATTTCAACATGTCTTGATTAAATATGATTCTTGAAACTTGATTTTGATCAAAAGTCATAGTTTGACTTTTCAGTAAGCAAAATGACCATTTTGTCCTTGTGAACGACTTTCTTGGAAAAATTTGCAATTCAAGGCTTTAAATTGGATGGAGGCAAACCTGAGGGTCTAGGATGATTTTTTAGGAAATGAGAGGGAAAATTTTGGGGTACAACACCAACCAAGAAAATAAATCATTGGCGGATCAAAAGACAGGACTCAAAGAGGATGGTAAAATGGTCAAAGGATACACCAACTCCTATTAAAGGCGAAATTACCAATGTTCATTGAAGGTAGAAAGAGAAAAGAAATAACAACACCGACGTTCACTGACGGTGAGCTACCAACATTCACTGAAGGTAGAGAGAAAAAATCATCGATGTTCACTGATGATGAACTACCAAATTTCACTGAACGTAGAGAGGAAAGAAATATCATAACATTGTCGTTCACTAACAGTGAACTACCAACGTTCACTGAAGGTGGAAAAAAGATGACAATCCCTAACTTTCATTGAAGGTGGCCTACCAACTTTCACTGAAGGTAGAAAGAGAATATATTATAGCATCACCATTCACTAACGATGAACTACCAACATTCACTGAGGGTAGAAAAAAATAACAATCACCAACTTTCACTGAAGGTGACCTACCAACTTTACTGAAGGTAGAGAGAAAATGTATCATAGCATCGCCTTTCACTGACGATGAACTACCAACGTTCATTAAGGGTAGCAAAAAGATAACAATCACCAACTTTCACTGAAGGTGACCTACCAACTTTCACTGAAGGTAGAGAGAGAATATATCATAGTATCGCCATTCAATGACGATGAACTACCAACGTTCACCAAGGGTAGCAAAAAGATAACATTCACAAACTTCTATTGAAGGGGACCTACCTACTTTCACTGAAGGTAGAGAGAGAATATATCATAGCACCACCATTCACTGACGATTAACTACCAACGTTCACTGAGGGTAGCAAAAAGATAACAATCACCGAGTTTCACTGAAGGTGACCTACCAACTTTCATTGAAGGTAGAGAGAGAATATATCATAGCACCACCGTTCACTGATGATGAACTACCATCATTCACTTAGGGTAGCAAAAAGATAATAATCACCAACTTTCACTGAAGGTGACCTACTGTCATACCCCAATTTTTGACCTAAGATCCCATTTTTATTTTTGCATTTTTATACAAAAGTCAAGGTCACTAAATACAGTCGGTTTTAACCTCTCACCTTCGAGCATTGATTATGCAGAAATTGTCATGTGTTTTGAACATTCTTATCCTATGTATCACTAACTTCTAATCAAGCACGAAATGTGTGTTTTTTTGTTTCTTTGATTTCATGTGCTGACAGGTCTCTTTCGAATGCAACTTGGATTACATCCTTCGTTTTGAGAAAGAGCTTCCTTCGATTCAGCCTGCTTCAACTGGACAAGTTTGCTGTCTACATGCCTCTTTCGAATCTAGACAAGTTTACTGCCTGCAAACATGCTTCGATTGGGCAACATTGCTTCCTTCGAACACGGGCTTTCGATTGGCAATATGTTTGTTTCGATGCACATGCTTCGATTGGGCAACATTGCTTCCTTCAAACACAGGCTTCGATTTAGCAAAGCTTCAATTGGGCAATACAGTCTCCCTTCAGTCACAAGCTTCGATTTGGCCCTATAGTCTCCTTCGAAGTGACCCCTTTTGATCCACAAGATGGACATGTGATTTCCTTAAAAGTGGCCTCCTTCGATTCACAAGTTGGACCATTAAACCCTTCAAAGCAACGTACTTAGAGCACACATTGTTTGGAAACGAACATTTTTGTGTAATCATGAAGCTGGTCGAAGTGATCAAAACGAAAGGGGGAAGTATTCAAGGAGTTTGTTGACTAAAGTCCCATATACTGCCAAACTCAAGCCAGGTGTGCTGCTATGCAGCAGTCCTGCACCAACCTGCCACTAAGCTCTAAAATATTGATAAGCCTGCCTCAGTCCTGTACTTGCACAAAAAAGGAGTGCACAAGAGCTGCATTGAAGAAAACAAGGGGGCAATATACCCAAATAATTCAAATAAAATTTGATTTCCCCCCAAAACCATATCAAAGCTCTCCTATAAATAAGAAGGCTTCACAACATCCAAAAGAGGATTTTTGGGACCAGAGGAACGAATCCCTCAAATTTTCTCAAACACAGAAAATCTCTCAAGTCCCTTCAACACTTGTGAGAACAAAACCCAAACACTTACTTCCTTCGATTCTGAAGAACAACCACACTTCAGTCTCCTTCGAATCAAAGAAGCATCACACTTGCTTTTTCTTTTCCTTCAAATCCAGCGCTCCAAGCACAGCCTGTGACCCCTCCCTTCGAATCTAGAAGTGCGCCAGGCAACCACCTTACTGCCCAGTACACGTCCCAGCCTCAAGCAAGGTAAGTCATACTTAGCCTTGGATCCTTCATTTCCAGCACAACATGTAAATAAAATTCCTTTTCGTTTGAAACATGTATATACCACTGTTCCTTTGATTCCACCCTTTTAACATTTTTTTTTAGAACTAAGCTCTTTCGTTTTGCTTTCTGTTTACCTGAACTAGCTTTAATTATTAAACTGTTTGAAAGATAAATACTAGCATGGCCTCAGGCCATGTTGTCATTTAATGTTTGAAATGAAAGAAAACAGGAAACAGCAAATAGGAAACAAAGCTTCTGGCTTTTACCCCCTTTCTCCAGGTCGAACGAAAGAGACAACCAGGAGGCAAACCATGTCCAATCGAAAGACATTACCTCACTACTTTCAACTCCCAGTCGAAGGATACAACTTGCTGCTGCCTTTTCCCAATCGAAGGACAGGACCTCGCCCCTGCCAAGGCCCAATCGAAAGACGGGACTTCACTGTTGCCAGCCCCAATCGAAGGAGGCCAACAAAATGCCAATCGAAGTGTGCTACTGCCTAGGTCGAAAGACACTTACTTTTCTTACTTTTATCTTATTTTTTTCCTTCATATTTTTTTATGCCTTTTGATATGTTTGTAATAGCGTAGGTTTTTATCTTTCTGCATTTTTATTTACTTTGTATAAATGCTAGTAATTAGGCAAGATAAAATCAACAAGTAAATAAACCAAAAAAAGATCAAAAACACTCTTTAATCATTACTTGAATATACTTTAAAACATTCAAAAACACTCAACAAATAAAAACTCCCCCCAAGGGCATGTTATCTCCGTTCTACCGCGATACCGGCCGTGCCTATTGCTAGAATGCGCGTGTTAATGACGCCCACTAAAAAACACAAACAAATAAACTTTTTTCAAGAGGAACTACGGTGTTTTGATTCCTTCATTGGATACGTAGGCAAAGGGTCGCGAAACCCTCACGAATGCAATAATAAAAACTCATTTCTTTCCCCTTAAACAAACATAGTTGTAGATAAATACACCCTTGTACATAACAAACAATTTTAACAAAAAACAGATATTTCAAAAGGTTCCTGCGGAGTACCGCAGATGCATTGGGTGCTAATACCTTCCCATTGTATAACCAACCCCCGAACTCTTGATCTCTTTCAAAAACGCATTGTATTTTTTATTACTTTTAAGTATTATTTTACATTGCATATTTTAGGGTTTTATTTCGCTCTTTTCCCTTTTCCCTTGGAAATAATAAAGCGCGGTTGCGACTCTTGCTTTTATGAGTCAAGTTAATTAATAGCTTGATCTCCGATTTTCACTGCTACAGAATTGGCGACTCTGCTGGGGAAAGATTGACCTCTTGCTGGTCCATCCCTAAAGTGGGTTAAGCCTAATTTGTCATATTTGTTTTTTGTTATTATTACTTGTTTGTTTGATTAATTGTGATATATTGTGGTTATTTGGGTGTTGATTACAAATGATAATTCCTATACCCGGACTAGGTTACACTTAGGAATAGGACGGGCGGTATAGTCATGTTAACTTTGAGGGAGTAATCCCGAAGAAGGAGGCATGAAATCCCCCACTCAGTGGAAGCCCCTTTGAACGTAGTATTTGTTTACCGAGTAATCAGGAAGACGTTATTGCTTTCGACCTGGGAGCCAGAGAAGATGAGAACCGTAGAACCCTAACCCATCTTGGCCTTTTAGGTGTAGCGCGGAGATTATAACGGAGTAATCCGGAAGTAATTGCTACGCTCGAATGAGTTTCTCTTGAGAATATTGCTAATTATTGAGTAATCAAGATGTTGGTAATATCCGAAGGAGGAATGTAGACTCCGGGAACTCTTAGAACCTTGTATTACAGGTGTGATTAAACCGTTAGTACATACCTCGGGGATGTTTTTTACCTTTGACTCCATGCTCGTGATGTTGAACCTTTCGACTTTGTTTGTGACCTTGCTTGTGGTTGTTGCATAGCCATGCATTCATGCATCCATAAAACCCTTTTCACTTGATTTTCAAGGAATTTTGAGGTCTTTCTTTGTAAACATCACAAGTTTCGTCAAGCTCAATGGATCTTGGGTGTTGATAGGGTGAAAACCCTAATCCACCAAAATGGATGATTGATCTTGATGATAACTTGATCAACGCTTTGATCCAATTTGAAATTCATCTTCTATCTTCATACTTTGATGTTTACAACTTAATATCTCGAGTTCCTTGAAATTCAAATAAAAACTCTCTTTTGCATATCATACATCATTCTACATTTTTTGTTTCACTTTCAAAGGTCATTTCCAAGTCTTATTTTTCCTTTGGTCTCACCAGTACAACACTCGCGCTAAGAGAACAATGGAGAATATCAAGCAAGAGGTTTCTGAACTCTGTAGAGAGATGACTAATTTGAAAGCTAGTACGGAGCACTTAACTGGTTTGGTTGAAATTTTGGTTGCTGCCCAAGTCAACCCCTTTGCTAAAGCATAAGTGAATCCCTGTTGATTTTGGCCTTGAAGTTTAGGATAGGTTTCCTTCAGCACAAGTCCAGATGGAAAGCCTTCCCGTATTATTAACTTATTCATGCTTTTTGTAATTTTTCTTGTTTATCAAAACATTGTTTGCATGTAAGAACTTGTTTGCATCTGAATGATTATCTTAATACAATGAATATGTCTGTCTTGAAGAAATTCATTTGTTTCACTCATATTTGTTTTCAAATTTTAAATTGCTTTTGCACTATGATACCAAATTGTTGCTCATTCTCTTGCCTAGGCAGAGATTGAAGGGAGGATGATGATCTAAAAAAAACACAAAATCTCTGGTTGTATGCTTTTGGATAAAATCTTGCTGACGATGTACAGGCATTGTTTCAAATCCCTAAACACCGGAGATATAAGGAAGATAATCCCTTGCTAACCCCTTTTGAGCCTTGAAGTAGGAGTTTCTTTTCTATACGGAAAAAAACCCTCAAACTTTAACCTGGGGCAGGGTAGTTTTCAGTTAATCTGATTGAGTGTTCAAAATTCATAAGAAAGATATTTCTGAAGAGAAACTACGAGGGCCATCCTTCGTGTATAATGAATCCAGAAGATGCGGAACCACAATGTTATCCCTCATTCATCAAGAAATGAGGCAATCACAATCCTCTCAATAAGTAAAGACAAGCTAATGTCACACATTTTGTTCAAAAATCAAAAATCAAGAAAAAGAAAGCCCGCTAAGTCAAAAAAACTTGAAAACAAGTGACTTAGGCAAAAATTAGGGCATCCCGCTGGACTATCAATTCAAAAGAATTAGTTCAGGCAAAATTTAGGGAAACTAAAAATTGCAAGGAAAGGAATACAAATAAAATTCCTCAGCAAAGAACAAATTGGTGACTACAAACACGAAGATATAAAGGTGGTTGCTACTCTGAAAGCCTCGTTGTTTCCTTAACCGTCACAAAATCCTTTTGAGAGATGAACACTCATGTTGAATTAACTGAACATAGGGTTGGAGAACATCACGAAGAATGGGTGGGCACCTATAAATTTTGAGCCTTAAAAATCTTTTTTCTAAAAACCATGAACCAGGCCACGTTATAACCCTCAAAAGTCCTAATTGAAGCAAGGTTATTTTGAAAGCATACTTCAATGAGATAGTGTTCCTGACTCCCATGAATGTTTGCTAAATAGTTATGTTGGTATCATATGATTTTGCTATACAAAAATAAATGTTGCTCTAACTCGCAAAGTTGGTGCGATATCTTTTCAAAATCTTCAAGACTTACATAATTGTTGCATTATAATTTTCATTCTCATAATAAACCTTTTCTAACTGCAAAACATTTGTTTGATATCAAGGAAGCTCACATATAAGCACTAGTGATGAGTTTATTCTTTTAAGGCTTGAAACTATGTTGAGTAATTGGCGAATCATTTCAAGAAAAAATCATATCCAGGGGCATGTCACATGAAGACCTTAAGCACATACATGTTGCTTCTCCTATTTAATGCTTTCCCAACTTGTTTACTCTTTTGGGGCAAAATTTGAAGACTTTGTTGCGCCAACTACAGTCAATCTGAGGAAATCACGTCAAGATTCGACGAATCTCTCTAAGAGTTTGAAGACACTAGAGCATGGTGGATGCCAGGTCTTTTGTAAAATCCTCTTGAGATAATTTCGTCTCATCAAACATATAGCTTGGGGCATTTTAGAAGTGAAGTTATTCGCAAGAATTGTCGTGCAACATGCAGTTTATCAGCAGTAAACTTGGGGCATCCAAAATTAGTCCCAGGGGCAATCCAGATTTGTTAAGATATGTGATATGTTTTGCACAAATTATCAGAGGGTGGTGTTCCCAGTATCTCCAGCTAAGCATGACTTTTTCCAGCAGAAACATTGTTCGTGTTGTTATCCTTTCAACGAATTATTGACATTAGAAGATTAGACTTTGGGTTTTCTACCTGAAAATATCTTCCCCTCCATAGATATTTAAGCCTTGTAAAAAGACTTTGCTCCAATGATGGCATTTGTTTTTATCTCCATTAATGTTCCCATCTTGTTGAGATTAGCTGAGTGTCGGGTTGTACTGGGACGTCTTATCATGTCATGTCTATCTCCTCTATCTGTTTTGTCAGCATATACATGAAATTCATTTATTCATTCACACTTGCATCATGCACACACATTGATATTTGTTGATGTTCTTGATCTGTATACTTTGGTTATCATATTTCCTCTCCCCAAATAGAGTATCAACTTAAGCATAAAGTGCGCCTCCTTTCTAATTCCCCACTGAGTTAACTCTCGTGGAAGAATCTTGCTTTAGCTTTCCTTTTCCATCTCTGGATAGGATAAATCCCCATTTGAGTTGTTTCCTCATTGGGTGGAGTCTTGTTTGACTGTTTTCTCTCCAGTTTATTCCTGGATTAAACTTTGTCTCTTGTGAACGATACCCTGTAGATCTCTCTAGACTGTGAAACCTAGATAAAGAGTGCATTGATCTTGCGTATGTAAATAGATGGTCTCCTCGGGAAGGATTTATTCATGGTTCCCCATTGAAGATGAACTTTATTCCCTAGTAGTGTTATCATAACCTTCTTCTGGAATATCGACGTGACAACAAGCGACTGACTCTTTATTTGAGCAGTTTGATTATTTCTGAATTTCTTTATGTTATGACAAGCGGCGGTCTCTTTATGAGAAGTTTGTCCATCCCCGATGAAATTATTGATTCTCACCTCCAGTAATATCTTCACGATATTTGGTTGATACCTTTAAAAAAAACAGCAAGTGGCGGTCTCTTCATGAGCAACTTGTATGTTATCATTACCTTTGGAAAAAACAGCAAGCGGCGGTATCTTCATGAGCAACTTGTGTGTTATTATTCCTTTGAAAACAACAAGCGGCGGTCTCTTCATGAGTAACTTGTATGTTATTGATACCTTTGAGAAAACAGCAAGCGGCGGTCTCTTCATGAGCAACTTGTGTGTTATTATTCCTTTGAAAACAACAAGCAGCGGTCTCTTCATGAGCAACTTGTATGTTATTGATACCTTTGAGAAAACAGCAAACGGCGGTCTCTTCATGAGCAACTTGTGTGTTATTATTCCTTTGAAAACAACAAGCGGCGGTCTCTTCATGAGCAACTTGTATGTTATTGATACCTTTGAGAAAACAGCAAGCGGCGGTCTCTTCATGAGCAACTTGTGTGTTATTATTCCTTTGAAAACAACAAGCGGCGGTCTCTTCGTGAGCAACTTGTATGTTATTGATACCTTTGAGAAAACAGCAAGCGGCGGTCTCTTCATGAGCAACATGTATGTTATTGATACCTTTGAGAAAACAACAAGCGGTGGTCTCTTCATGAGCAACTTGTGTGTTATTGTTCTCTTGAAAAACAGCAAGCGGCGGTCTCTTCATGAGTAACTTGTATGTTATTCATACCTTTGAAAAACAACAAGCGGCGGTATCTTCATGAGCAACTTGTATGTTATTGATACCTTAGAGAAAACAGCAAGTGGCGGTCTCTTCATGAGCAACTTGTATGTTATTGATACCTTTGAGAAAACAGCAAGCGGCGGTCTCTTCATGAGCAACTTGTATGTTATTGTCACCTTTGAAAACAACAAGCGGCGGTCTCTTCATGAGCAACTTGTATTTATTGATGCCTTGGAAAAAAACAGCAAGCGGCGGTCTCTTCATGAGCAACTTGTATGTTATTGATACTATGATCGGTGGATCTGGAACTGATTGTTTAACGCTGGTTCGCGAAATGTCGCGGAAGCAAGAGTCGCCACCGTCTTTTATTTTCTCCAAATGGAAAGGACAAAAGCACAGAAAAATTCCTTATAGAGATTGCTCTCGGTTCGGGAGGTAGATTATAGAAAGGGAAGGTGCTAGCACCCTTTCTATCCATGGTTATCCATGGGCTCTTAGATACTTGCTCATTGTGTTTTCAAAATTGTTTGTTTGCTTTTCAACTGTGGGTTTTAAAAAGTTTCTTTGAAAATTTCAGTTCAACTCTTGTATCAGTCCTCAAGAGTGTTTGAAAAGTTGCTTTCGAAAGCTTTTTGAAAAGTGTCGGTGTGAAAAGTATTTTTTGATTTGTTTTGAAATTAGAGCAAGTATCTACGAGTTCTCTACCTACCCTAAGGAATTCGTCTGTGTAAATGTCCTTGAAGTAGTACCATCCCATCATTGAGAGGTAGGTAGCACCACCGTTGGAGGTGTTCGGGTCAATTCGAGGGTTCGGGACATGGTGATCACCGGAGCAATAGGAAGACACCTTAGAAGCTACCCTCATGCCATGTTCATGGACATGAGGACTTACTAAAACATCCTCTACTCGACGACCACCTTTTCGAGGGGCAAGGCAACAATGAGGCGTACCCTAGGGGTGGTGTGTGATTTGTGTGTCGTTTTCGATTATGTTTATCTTGTTCAGGCATTGGTGATCTACGCTTTGTTTTTATGTTTGGCATTCATTCTTTCATGCAAATTATTAACAGTTTAAAAGATGCGGAATTAAAAGTCCTATGCTATTACAAAGGCGCGGGTCTACATCGCCAAATTAATCCAAGACCCGATTTGAAATAAAACAAAATGCGGAAAATAAATACCCTAATTGATCTATTACATAGCTATTGTACCCCAAATTTTGACCTAAGATACCATCTCCCATCTGCATCATTACATTACAAGTGTTTTGATCTATTGATTTTAAAAAATTCATAACTTTTTTCAGGCCGAGAGCTATTTATTTTGAACACTAAATTATTTAATCGATTCATGCTAAAACAATGTTTATTATCTATTTATTTATCTTAAATTTAAATAATTGGAATTTTGTTTTCAATTATTATATAATTTAAAGATGTATAGATAATAAAATAAATATTAGAAAAGAGGCGTATTAATCGTGCAGACAGTATTTATTTATTATACACTATCTTAAATTTAAATAACTGGAATTTATTCTCAGTTATTACATAATTTAAAGATTTATGAATAATATAATAAATATTCGAAAAAGTTCATTAATTGGTCAATAATGATTATTTAATTATTTATCATTCTAAGTTAAAATAATTGAAATTCTATTTTAATTATTATAATTTAGAAAATTATGAATAATGAATTAAATAATTGAAACTATTAATTGATCAATGATATTATTTATTTATTTGTTTATTATTCTGAATTTAGGTAATTGAGATTCATTTTCAATTATTATACAATTTAAATAATTATAAACGATAAAGTAAATAATTAGAGAGAAGGAGGAAATTAATTGACAAATATTGGAATTTTATTCATTTTTCTTCTAATTGTACAATTATTGTGTAAATATTGTATTTATTACAACGAATTTACAATAATAATTTTACAAAGATAAAATGAAATAAAAACTAATCTAATGTTTTCTAATTCTAAATCTTCTATCCAATGCCTTTTTGTCTGCTCACTTGATTTTACCTGCAAAACGATTAAAAGAAAATTAGACTTGAACAAATAATTAAAAGCAAAAAAATTATTTTATGTTCATCATTAAAAGCAACGGCTGGAATCAGTTTACCCTTTTTTGCAAATCACGGGATTTCTCCCGGTTCACAAAAAAGGGAGGAATTTTTTATTTCATAAATGAATGCACAATTGTGAAACATGCACAAAATTCATTTCATTTTTAAAAGACTGCATAATTAAAAAAAATCCATTGCATTTTTCAAAGTCCCATGCATATTTCAAATATACACAGCATATGCAAGCACTAACAAAATTCCAACATAAACATGCCGATATAGGAAGAGGCCAAACATACAAAGAGGCTCCCACTGTGCCATGCAGTAGGCAAGTTAAAAAATATGCAGTTTAAACAATTTTGCAAGCAATGTAACATTCCCTTTTCATCATATTCCAGCACTTTTGCAATTTCAGAAAATAGTACAGTACATCATTTAAATGTCAAAATGGAACTTATGAGAGAGAAGAGAGATAGAAGTGTGGTTTTGCAGGTTTTGGTTTAGGCAGGAAGAGATACAAGACAAACTGCAGTAACACAGTCAGTAGGAAGTAAAAACATGAAATAGGAATAGAGACAAACCATATGGAGCAGTAAGGGTGCAGAAGCACCAAGAATATATTTAAAATATACCAAAGCCCTCAACGGAAACCTAAGGCCAGAAGACTGTTATAACATAACAAAATCACCACACCATATCATCATCAATCTATCTCCAAGCAAAAAACCATCAAAAAGCAAAAGCTTTTTTTCCTCAAGCCCTCCAAAACTGTTACTGCATAAACCTGCAATCTGCATAGAACCATTGTAGAACCAAAACCACAACATGGCCTAAACCATTCAACTACATCGTCCAAAATCTCAACCATTTGATACACCAAAAACCATAGCCTACTGTCAAACGCCAAACCCACATAAATCAAACAATATGGCCTAAACCTCAGAAAACCTGATTGCGCCATCAAAGCCAATATCACCATTTCAAAACCAAAAAAGGATAAATCATTGAAACCACAAACATATGTCATAAACCATAAGCCTGCATATTACCAAAACCTTATGGCCTAACAACGAAAACCCATTCCCCTGTTTCCATCAACCATACACAACCAACATACCGTTAACCTGCAATAAACCTGCTGCATTACCAGAACCATAACCATGTCAAAACTTGTCATGGCCTAAAACCAGTAAAAAAAAACCCAGTAAATTCAAGGCCAAACCTGCAAAAAACTTAAACCTTGTCAAAGCCAAAATTCGTAATACCACAACAACATAACTTATCAACCAAATGTCCAAACCCACAAAAAGCCTCAGACGCATGTCATCATAGGCATCAAGGCAACATTAAAGCAACAGTAGCATACTACAGAAGAAGAAGAAAAGAGGCTAATCAAAACAAATGTCCCAACAGTAGCATGTTCAAGGCAACACAGTAAAACACATAAAGGCTATCAAGAGAATAAGCATCATTCGAAGGCAACTCACTCAAGTGTCAAAGCCTTCAGACAGTGTCATCACCGGGCAAAGGCAATCAAAAGCAAAAGCATACAGAAGTCAAGGAGAAGAAGAAGAAAAAGTGTAACAAGAATTCTCAAACCAGTAATCAGAAGCAAAACATCACGTTGTCTCCTCGCCGTCCCGGCCTCCATAGCACCACAACCTCCCTCCTCCGTCTCCGAAGGTAACTCCCCTCTTTCTCTTTCTCTCAAAAAATACCTCCAATAATCATGTAAAAAACGAAATCAGAATCAAATGGACTAACAATCAACACATGCAAAATCGTAACAACCTTAACGAATAAAGATGAAATCGTACCGTGTTTCCGTCGCCCTAAGTCTTCTTGTTGGAGGGAAAAGAAATGTTGAGATGCCGGTGGCCGTGGCAAGGGACTCAGAGGCAAGTCAGAAGCAAGTAGCGCGAAGAGGACGATCGGAGAAGAAGACGAACGAGAGAGTAAGCGCCGTTTTGGCCAAAACCTTAACCCTAATTTGCTTTCCCTAACTTTGTTTAACCCCCTAAAAGAAACAACTTATGAAATGGGCCTTACCCCATTTTGCTGCCTAAGCCCAACGATTTGCTTCATCCACCCCCCTATCCTGCTTCTGATACTATTAAGCTTGGGCCTCCTAAAACCCCTTTTGGCCCATTTTGTTATTTCCTTTAGTTTGTTTTAATAAATCAGCTTAATTCACTTTTGTTTCTAATTAGTAATAATAAACAACCTTTTTATATAGTTAATTAAATATATTTATTCTTAATGGTATTAATGACTAATGAACAATTTTGTTATATTAATTAAGGCCTTTTATAAAATTAGTTAAAATACTCAATTTAGTATAAGACATTAAGTCATCTTTTAATAATACCTTTTTATTAAAAAAAGAAAAACATATTAAATATAGAACCTATGGAAATGAAAAATATTTTATTTAATTAATTCACTCGTTTTAGTTAATATCAAAACTCCAAAAATATACAAAAAATATAGAGACTTAAAAAACTAAAAAAATATTTTGACTCCTTTAATTAATTCTCATGCTTTTATCCATATTAAAAAATGCGTAAAAATTGAAAACTATTAAAAATACTTTCTTTTCATTAATATTAAACAAAAATCATAAAAATGCATTATTCACATCATTTAGTCTATCATTTAATTATTGTTATTTAATCATTATCCGCATAATTTTTCTGTTTATTTATTTCATATTTATTTGTTTATTCTGTTTACGTTTAAATCCAAAGGGAAAAACGATAAATTTGTTGACTTCATGTCCTCAAGTCTAATTGCGCGAACTTTCGCATTTCATTAAAACTTAGGATAATTTTTCCTCAAATATTCAATCTTTTCGAAACTTATACCCTTTAAGCAAAAACTTCGACGTTAGGTCGCCGTATCCTCAAAAAACCCGTCCGTATCCGTTTTCGGCCAAAACGATTTATTTTTAATCAAACAAACAATTTTAATAAACATATATTTCAAAAGGTTCCTATACAGTACTATAGATACATTGGGTGCTAATACCTTCCCATTGTATAACCAACCCCCGAACCATAGATCTTTTCAAAAACGCCTTGTATTTTCATTACTTTTAAAAAAGTATTATTTACATTGCATATTTAGGGTTTTATTTCGCTCTTTTCCTTTTTCCTTTGGAAACAATAAAGCGCAGTGGCGACTCTTGCTTTTGTGAGACGAATTAATCAATAATTCGATCTCCGATTTACCCCGCTACATTTTTTATCGCTACAGAATTGGCGACTCTGCTGGGGAAAGATTGACCTCTTGCTGGTCCATCCCTAAGTGGGTTAAGCCTAATTTGTCTTATCTGTTTTACTATTATTTGATTTTCTTGATTATGTGTTTAAATTGGGGTGTTTGGGTTTTTGCAAAGGACGAATCCTATACCCGGATTAAGTAACACTTAAGGAATAGGAAGGACGGTATAGTCATGTTAACTTTGAGGGAGTAATCCCGAAGAAGGAGGCATGAGATCCCCTACTCAATGGAAGGCCCTCTTGAACTTAATATTTATTTACCGAGTAATCGGGAAGACATTATTATTTTCGACCTAGGAGCCCGAGAAGTTGAGGACCGTAGAACCCTAACCCATCTTGGCCTTTTTAGGTGTAGCACGGAGACTATCACAGAGTAATTCGGAAGTAGTTGTCACGCGATGCTACGCTCAGATGAGTTTCTCTTGAGAATATTGCTAATTATCGAGTAATCAAGACGTTGGCAATATCTGAAGGAGGAATGTGGACTCTGGGAACTCTTAGAACCTTGTCTTACAGGTGTGATTGAACCATTAGTACATACCTTGGGGTGGGCTTTACCCTCGACTCCATGCTGAACGTTGAACCTTTGAATCCCATGTTTGCAAGCTTGTGTGTAACTGTTGCATTGTCATTCATTCATGCATTCATGCATCCATAAAACCCTTTTCACTTGACTTTGAAGGAATTTGGGGGGTCTTTCTTTGTAAACATCACAAGTTTCGTCAAGCTCAATGGATCTTGGATGTTGATAGGGCGAAAACCCTAATCCACCAAAATGGATGATTGATCTTGATGATAACTTGATCAATGTTTGGAGCCAATTTATAATTCATCTTCTATCTTCACACTTTGATGTTTACAACTTAATATCTTGAGTTCCGTGAAGATCAAATAAAAACTCTCTTTTGCATATCATGCATCATCCAACATTCCACTTCACATGTTTTCTAAAACTGGATTTTGTAACGCATGGAGTGGTTTGCCAGAACTGGATTGCTGTTGATGTTCCTGTTGTGATGCACATTTCTGAGTAATGTTTTTTGAAAAATTGCTCTGCTCAAGGCGAAAAGTATTTTGTGTCGGGCTATGATGAAAATAATTCCTTTTGCTCTGCCCAAGGCAAAAGAGAAATGTTTGGGCTCCTTGTTTCAAGTATTTCCCTTTAATGAATAAAAATGTTATTTTGTCCACTACTGTTTTATTTTTCACTTTTTCGGGGAAATAGTAATGAAAATTAATTAATAACCTTTTGTTTTATTTGCACAAATCGATTTCTAAAATAAAGCATAATCATATGTGCAGATTAATCCATGACTTAACCATAAAAAACAATGATCCTATGCCCTCTCCCAACTTTGAATTCCCTGTGTTCAGAGCCGAAGAAGAGGATGATGAAGAGATTCCTGTTGAGATTTCTCGTTTGCTCGAGCATGATGAAAAGATTATTCAACCATTTGAAGAACCTTTAGAGTTGGTCAACTTGGGTGATGAAGAAGTTAGAAGGGAAGTCAAAGTCGGAGCATTGCTTATCCCGGAAGTTAAAGAGAAAATGTTAGAGCTTCTCAAAGAGTATGTTGATGTGTTTGCTTGGTCCTACCAAGAGATGCCAGGTTTGGACAATGACATTGTGGAGCATCGTTTACCGTTGAGACCTGAATGTCCGCCGATCAAGCAGAAGTTGAGAAGGACTCGTCCCGACATGGCTGACAAGATCAAAGAGAAGGTTCAGAAACAAATTAACGCAGGTTTCCTTGTTACATCAGTCTATCCTCAGTGGTTAGCCAACATAGTGCCTGTTGCTAAGAAAGATGGCAAGGTTCGGATGTGTATGGACTACACGGATCTGAATAGAGCTACTCCGAAGGATGACTTCCCATTACCTCATATTGACGTATTGGTCGACAGTACCGCCAAGTTCAAAGTCTTTTCTTTCATGGATGGTTTTTCTGGTTACAATCAAATCAAGATGGCACCGGAAGATATGGAGAAGACCGCTTTCATTACACCTTGGGGAACTTTCTGTTATCGGGTTATGTCGTTTGGTTTGAGGAATGCTGGCGCAACATACCAAAGGGCCATGACTGCTTTGTTCCATGACATGATGCATAAGGAGATCGAAGTGTATGTGGATGACATGATTGCCAAATCACAAACTGAGGAGGATCACTTGGAACATTTGTTGAAGTCATTCCAGCGTTTGAGAAAGTACAAACTCCGTCTGAATCCCAACAAGTGCACTTTTGGTGTTCGTTCTGGAAGACTTCTGGGTTTCATTGTCAGTCAGAAAGGTATTGAAGTAGATCCTGATAAAGTCAAAGCTATTCGAGAAATTCCAGCACCCAAGACAGAAAAACAAGTAAGAGGATTCCTTGTGATACTGAACTACATTTCTAGGTTTATATCTCATATGACTGCTACCTGTGGGCCGATTTTCAAGCTTCTCCGAAAGAACCAAGGATGTGTGTGGACAGAAGATTGTCAGAGAGCTTTTGACAGCATCAAAGAATATTTGCTTGAACCTCCCATTTTGATTCCTCCGGTGGAAGGAAGACCTTTGATTATGTACCTGACTATACTGGAAGATTCCATGGGATGTGTGCTTGGTCAACAAGATGAGACTGGAAGAAAGGAACATGCCGTATATTATTTGAGTAAGAAATTCACAGACTGTGAATCTCGGTACTCAATGCTTGAGAAAACCTGTTGTGCCTAAGCTTGGGCTGCTCGCCGTCTGCGCCAGTATATGATTAACCACACCACTTGGCTGATCTCCAAAATGGACCCGATCAAGTATATCTTTGAGAAGCCCGCCTTATCTGGAAGAATAGCCCGTTGGCAGATGTTGTTATCTGAATATGACATTGAGTATCACACTCAGAAAGCGATCAAAGGAAGTATTTTAGCCGATCATTTGGCTCACCAACCAATTGAAGATTATCAATCCATCAAGTTTCATTTCCCAGATGAAGATGTTATGTACTTGAAAGCTAAAGATTGTGAAGAGCCGTTACCTGAAGAAGGACCTGATCCTGAATCCCGTTGGGGTTTAGTATTTGACGGAGCTGTGAATTCCTATGGAAATGGAATTGGGGCGATCATCGTCACCCCCCGAGGTACTCATATCCCGTTCACGGTGAGACTGAAGTTTGACTGTACGAACAACATGGCGGAGTATGAGGCATGTATTATGGGTCTCGAAGAAGCAGTGGATCTAAGGATTAAGATTCTTGATATTTACGAAGATTCGGCATTGGTGATTAACCAAATCAAAGGAGAATGGGAGACTCGTCATCCTGGTTTGATCCCTTACAGAGACTATGCTAGAAGGTTGTTAACTTTCTTCAACAAAGTGGAATTACATCATATCCCTAGAGATGAGAACCAAATGGCGGATGCTTTGGCTACTTTGTCTTTAATGTTTCAAGTGAATGATTGGAATGATGTGCCTACAATCAGAGTTATGCGCCTCGATAGACCTGCTCATGTGTTCTCAGTAGAAGAGGTTACCGACGACAAACCGTGGTTCTATGACATTAAACGTGTTCTTCAAACTCAAGAGTACCCGCCTGGGGCATCCAATAAAGATAGGAAGATGTTGAGAAGATTAGCAAGCAGTTTCTTTCTCAATGAAGAAGTGTTGTATAAGAGGAATTATGACATGGTTTTGCTCAGATGTGTGGACAGACGTGAAGCAGAAATGCTGATGCAAGAAGTACACGAAGGATCCTTTGGCACTCATGCCAATGGACATGCAATGGCTAGAAAGATGTTGAGAGCTGGTTACTATTGGATGACCATGGAATCTGATTGCTGCAAGTATGTGAAGAAGTGTCATAAATGCCAGATTTATGCGGACAAGATGCACGTGCCGCCGACCCTCTTCAATGTTATCTCTTCACCTTGGCCTTTCTCTATGTGGGGAATTGATATGATTGGAATGATTGAACCCAAAGCTTCAAATGGTCATCGTTTCATCTTGGTAGCGATCGATTATTTTACTAAATGGGTGGAAGCAGCATCTTATGCTAACGTAACCAGACAGGTGGTAGTCAGATTTATCAAGAATCAGATCATTTGCCGATACGGTATCCCGAGCAAGATCATAACTGATAATGGTTCGAATTTGAATAACAAGATGATGAAGGAGCTTTGTGAAGAGTTCAAGATCGAACATCATAACTCTTCTCCTTACAGGCCGAACATGAATGGGGTTGTTGAAGCTGCTAACAAGAATATCAAAAAGATTGTCCAGAAGATGGTGGTAACTTATAAAGATTGGCATGAAATGCTTCCGTTTTCTCTGCACGGATACCGTACCTCAGTTCGAACTTCAACATGCGCAACCCCATTTTCCCTGGTTTATGGTATGGAAGCAGTACTCCCCGTGGAGGTTGAGATTTCGTCTCTGAGAGTGTTGATGGAAGCTAAACTTGCTGAGGCTGAATGGTGTCAAAGTAGATATGATCAGTTGAATTTAATTGAAGAAAAGAGATTGACAGCATTGTGTCACGGTCAATTGTATCAGCAGAGAATGAAAAAGGCTTTTGATAAGAAGGTTCGACCACGCGAGTTCAGAGAAGGTGACCTTGTGCTCAAGAAGATATTATCTTTCCAACCTGATTCAAGGGGAAAGTGGGCTCCGAATTATGAAGGACCGTATGTCGTTAAGAAAGTTTTCTCTGGAGGTGCCTTGATTCTCACCAATATGGACGGTGAAGAACTCCCGCGTCCCTTGAACGCCGATGCAGTCAAGAAGTATTTCGCTTAGGCAAACTTTTGGTCAGACCAGTCTTGGCATTTGAGCACATTTTGGGATTCGAAGTTGTTAGGGAGAATAGCGATCATTGTTTTGGGTAACTTTTTTATTTCATGTACTATTTCCCAAACTATTGTAAACCGTTGGAGTCGCATTGTTAGCGAACTACCATCTTATTAATGAAATTTGAGCATTTACCTTTTGGGGGCAAAATTTTAATTTTACGGCAATATTTGAAACAAAGTATTTAAAATATTCTTATTTCTAAAATGCGTCGTGAATAACGAAAGGAATATTAATAGTCGTTTCGAAGATGGTCAAGCCATGAAATGCAAGACAGTACAGTGATTTATACTTGCATGATGAACTCGTTTTCTTTCAAAATCGTCATGAAGTGTTGACTGTGTGCGCGCTTGGTTATGGTGGTGCTAAGTTGGGTGACTCCCCAGTTGTTCTAGTTAAGTGTTGTTTTAGCTACCTTTGTTTGGGAGATTTTGAAGTGCGGTACACTTCGTCTCATGCCAGTGGTTTATTGGTATTGTAAGTCTGGATTTGGATGCTTTTCTCCTCAGAAGACTTGAGCCTTGTAGTGTTACACTCCGAAGTTGCTTTGTGTTTCCAGTTCCGGTTATCTTCCGTCTTTTCAAGATTGGCCGAGTATCTATTTTGCTATGACATCTTATTATCTCCAAGATATTCCATCTGTCTGTTTCTGTCAGCACAACATTCATTTACTCATTTACACTCATATCAGCATGCATATCCACATTTTGCCGTTGATTTTGGGTCGTACTTTGTTTATTCGAACAACGTACATATTTCTTTCCAAGTAGAAGGTTAGCTTAGGCAGAAAATGTGCTTCCTTTCTAAATTCCCCTACTGAGCTAGTCCTCGTGGATGATTTTTGATTCAGATTACCTTGTCCATTTCTGGATAGGATGAATCCCCAATCGAATTACTTTCTCATTGGGTAGAGTCTTGTTTGACTGTCTTCTCTCTGGTTTATTCCTGGATGAAGTTGTTGCCTCTTGCATAGGCTATTTCTTTGATTTTCCCCTGTGAGTTTGCGACCTAGACAGTTGGTGCATTTATTTTGCACGTTTGACTATATGATCTCCTCGGGAAAGATTGATTCATGTTCCTTTCTGACGAAGATGTCATTCTCTGCCAGTGTCATCGCAATTTCCTTCATTGTGATCTTCGGAAAACGACAAGCGGCAGCTCTTCACGAGCAACTTGTGCGTTATTATCTTGTGGAACACGACAAGCGGCAGCTCTTCACGAGCAACTTGTGCGTTATTATCTTGTGGAACACGACAAGCGGCAACTCTTCACGAGCAACTTGTGCGTTATTATCTTGTGGAACACGACAAGCGGCAGCTCTTCACGAGCAACTTGTGCGTTATTATCTTGTGGAACACGACAAGCGGCAGCTCTTCACGAGCAACTTGTGCGTTATTATCTTGTGGAACACTACAAGCGGCAGCTCTTCACGAGCAACTTGTGTGTTGTTATTATTTTTGGGAAACGATAAGCGGCAGCTCCTCACGAGCAACTTGTACGTCATTTTATCTTGTGGAAAACAGCGAGTGTTCGACTCTTTATTTGAGCAGCTTGTATGTTATTGGTATTTTCTTTGGACAACAGCAAGTGGCAGCCTCTTTATTTGAGCAACTTGTATGTTATTGGTATTTTCTTTGGACGACAGCAAGTGGTAGTCTCTTTATTTGAGCAACTTGTATGATTGGTATTTTCTTTGGACGACAGCAAGTGGCAGTCTCTTTATTTGAGCAGCTTGTATGTTATCGGTATTTTCTTTGGACGACAGCAAGTGGCAGTTTCTTTATTTGAACAATTTGCGCATCTACAATATTATTATATCAACATTGGTGAGTATATCTCCGAAAATCTCGCAGAGAAGTTTGTTATGAGTCTTTACCTTCGGAAGTAGGTAATCAGTTATCAGCAATTTGATATTCTCTGTCTATCATTGACCTTGAGTTGCGAACTCACTATTTTGGGTCAATAATCTGTTATGGCCTATGCAAGATGCTCTCTTTGTTAGGGTCAGAGGTCTTATTCCCTCAATTTTGTTCACTGTCAGGAGTCTGTCATTTAAAGTCGATAGCTCGTTTCCCCAGTTGGTGTATAATCCATGTACCTATGTCTTGTTGGTGTTCGATTCCTCCAACATTGTCCTGTTTCATATAACATCTTTCTCTGTGAATTCAATCACTGCATTCATATCAAACGTGACGACGGCATCTTAGGACAAAATTTGCGTAATTATGTATTTAAGTACCTTCAATCTCGTCGAAACGAAAATTTCGATCTTCATATCTCCGGATAGAAGAACCTTAAATAGGGGCAGCTGTTGTACCCCAAATTTTGACCTAAGATACCATCTCCCATCTGCATCATTACATTACAAGTGTTTTGATCTATTGATTTTAAAAAATTCATAACTTTTTTCAGGCCGAGAGCTATTTATTTTGAACACTAAATTATTTAATCGATTCATGCTAAAACAATGTTTATTAATTACTTATTTATCTTAAATTTAAATAATTGGAATTTTGTTTTCAATTATTATATAATTTAAAGATGTATAGATAATAAAATAAATATTAGAAAAGAGACGTATTAATCGTGCAGACAGTATTTATTTATTATGCACTATCTTAAATTTAAATAACTGGAATTTATTCTCAGTTATTACATAATTTAAAGATTTATGAATAATATAATAAATATTCGAAAAAGTTCATTAATTGGTCAATAATGATTATTTAATTATTTATCATTCTAAGTTAAAATAATTGAAATTCTATTTTAATTATTATAATTTAGAAAATTATGAATAATGAATTAAATAATTGAAACTATTAATTGATCAATGTTATTATTTATTTATTTGTTTATTTATTGTACAATTTAAAGAATTATAAACGATAAAGTAAATAATTAGAGAGAAGGAGGAAATTAATTGGCAAATATTGGAATTTTATTCACTTTTCTTCTAATTGTACAATTATTGTGTAAATATTGTATTTATTACAACGAATTTACAATAATAATTTTATAAAGATAAAATGAAATAAAAACTAATCTAATGTTTTCTAATTCTAAATCTTCTATCCAATGCCTTTTTGTCTGCTCACTTGATTTTACCTGCAAAACGATTAAAAGAAAATTAGAATTGAACAAATAATTAAAAGCAAAAAAATTATTTTATGTTCATCATTAAAAGCAACGGCTGGAATCAGTTTACCCTTTTTTGCAAATCACGGGATTTCTCCCGGTTCACAAAAAAGGGAGGAATTTTTTATTTCATAAATGAATGCACAATTGTGAAACATGCACAAAATTCATTTCATTTTTAAAAGACTGCATAATTAAAAAAAATCCATTGCATTTTTCAAAGTCCCATGCATATTTCAAATATACACAGCATATGCAAGCACAAACAAAATTCCAACGTAAACATGCCCATATAGGAAGAGGCCAAACATACAAAGAGGCTCCCACTGTGCCATACAGTAGGCAAGTTAAAAAATATGCAGTTTAAACAATTTTGCAAGCAATGTAACATTCCCTTTTCATCATATTCCAGCACTTTTGCAATTTCAGAAAATAGTACAGTACATCATTTAAATGTCAAAATGGTACTTATGAGAGAGAAGAGAGATAGAAGTGTGGTTTTGCAGGTTTTGGTTTAGGCAGGAAGAGATACAAGACAAACTGCAGTAACACAGTCAGTAGGAAGTAAAAACATGAAATAGGAATAGAGACAAACCATATGGAGCAGTAAGGGTGCAGAAGCACCAAGAATATATTTAAAATATACCAAAGCCCTCAATGGAAACCTAAGGCCAGAAGACTGTTATAACATAACAAAATCACCACACCATATCATCATCAATCTATCTCCAAGCAAAAAACCATCAAAAAGCAAAAGCTTTTTTTCCTCAAGCCCTCCAAAACTGTTACTGCATAAACCTGCAATCTGCATAGAACCATTGTAGAACCAAAACCACAACATGGCCTAAACCATTCAACTACATCGTCCAAAATCTCAACCATTTGATACACCAAAAACCATAGCCTACTGTCAAACGCCAAACCCACATAAATCAAACAATATGGCCTAAACCTCAGAAAACCTGATTGAGCCATCAAAGCCAATATCACCATTTCAAAACCAAAAAAGGATAAATCATTGAAACCACAAACATATGTCATAAACCATAAGCCTGCATATTACCAAAACCTTATGGCCTAACAACGAAAACCCATTCCCCTGTTTCCATCAACCATACACAACCAACATACCGTTAACCTGCAATAAACCTACTGCATTACCAGAACCATAACCATGTCAAAACCTGTCATGGCCTAAAACCAGTATAAAAAAAAACCAGTAAATTCAAGGCCAAACCTGCAAAAAACTTAAACCTTGTCAAAGCCAAAATTCGTAATACCACAACAACATAACTTATCAACCAAATGTCCAAACCCACAAAAAGCCTCAGACGCATGTCATCATAGGCATCAAGGCAACATTAAAGCAACAGTAGCATACTACAGAAGAAGAAGAAAAGAGGCTAATCAAAACAAATGTCCCAACAGTAGCATGTTCAAGGCAACACAGTAAAACACATAAAGGCTATCAAGAGAATAAGCATCATTCGAAGGCAACTCACTCAAGTGTCAAAGCCCTCAGACAGTGTTATCACCGGGCAAAGGCAATCAAAAGCAAAAGCATACAGAAGTCAAGGAGAAGAAGAAGAAAAAGTGTAACAAGAATTCTCAAACCAGTAATCAGAAGCAAAACATCACGTTGTCTCCTCACCGTCCCGGCCTCCATAGCACCACAACCTCCCTCCTCCGTCTCCGAAGGTAACTCCCCTCTTTCTCTTTCTCTCAAAAAATACCTCCAATAATCATGTAAAAAACGAAATCAGAATCAAATGGACTAACAATCAACACATGCAAAATCGTAACAACCTTAACGAATAAAGATGAAATCGTACCGTGTTTCCGTCGCCCTAAGTCTTCTTGTTGGAGGGAAAAGAAATGTTGAGATGCCGGTGGCCGTGGCAAGGGACTCAGAGGCAAGTCAGAAGCAAGCAGCGCGAAGAGGACGATCAGAGAAGAAGACGAACGAGAGAGTGAGCGTCGTTTCGGCCAAAACCTTAACCCTAATTTGCTTTCCCTAACTTTGTTTAACCCCCTAAAAGAAACAACTTATGAAATGGGCCTTACCCCATTTTGCTGCCTAAGCCCAACGATTTGCTTCATCCACCCCCCTATCCTGCTTCTGATACTATTAAGCTTGGGCCTCCTAAAACCCCTTTTGGCCCATTTTGTTATTTCCTTTAGTTTGTTTTAATAAATCAGCTTAATTCACTTTTGTTTCTAATTAGTAATAATAAACAACCTTTTTATATAGTTAATTAAATATATTTATTCTTAATGGTATTAATGACTAATGAACAATTTTGTTATATTAATTAAGGCCTTTTATAAAATTAGTTAAAATACTCAATTTAGTATAAGACATTAAGTCATCTTTTAATAATACCTTTTTATTAAAAAAAGAAAAACATATTAAATATAGAACCTATGGAAATGAAAAATATTTTATTTAATTAATTCACTCGTTTTAGTTAATATCAAAACTCCAAAAATATACAAAAAATATAGAGACTTAAAAAACTAAAAAAATATTTTGACTCCTTTAATTAATTCTCATGCTTTTATCCATATCAAAAAATGCGTAAAAATTGAAAACTATTAAAAATACTTTCTTTTCATTAATATTAAACAAAAATCATAAAAATGCATTATTCACATCATTTATTCTATCATTTAATTATTGTTATTTAATCATTATCCGCATAATTTTTCTGTTTATTTATTTCATATTTATTTGTTTACTCTGTTTACGTTTAAATCCAAAGGGAAAAACGATAAATTTGTTGACTTCATGTCCTCAAGTCTAATTGCGCGAACTTTCGCATTTCATTAAAACTTAGGATAATTTTTCCTCAAATATTCAATCTTTTTGAAACTTTTACCCTTTAAGAAAAAACTTCGACGTTAGGTCGCCGTATCCTCAAAAAACCCGTCCGTATCCATTTTCGGCCAAAACGATTTATTTTTAATCAAACAAACAATTTTAATAAACAGATATTTCAAAAGGTTCCTATAGAGTACTATAGATACATTGGGTGCTAATACCTTCCCATTGTATAACCAACCCCCGAACCATAGATCTTTTCAAAAACGCCTTGTATTTTCATTACTTTTAAAAAAGTATTATTTACATTGCATATTTAGGGTTTTATTTCGCTCTTTTCCCTTTTCCTTTGGAAACAATAAAGCGCGGTGGCGACTCTTGCTTTTGTGAGACGAATTAATCAATAATTCGATCTCCGATTTACCCCGCTACATTTTTTATCGCTACAATAGCTTTGGGAGAATTACATGAAATTTATAAAAAGGAAATAAAATAAGCGCGCGAAATAGAATTGTGATCGAATGCGAGGGCGTTGGACCCTTTTAAGGAAATTAAATTGGAATCATGAAATTGATTAAAAGAAAATAAAAGAAAGAAATTTTGGAGTTTTTGCATTTATGGAGTTTAATGAGAATTAATGGAATTAAAACCTAATTCTAAACTATTTTTAATTTATTAAAAAAAATGTTTAAGTTTGTACCCTAATTTTAACCTAATTATTTACATGGCAATTTATTTACAAAATAAATAATTAATTATTAATAATGGTAAAAGAAAAGAAAAAAAGATAAAAGTATTTAAAACCCTAATTCTACATTTTTTTAGTTTATTAAAAAAAACATTAAAATTGAACCTAGAATTAAAAACTAAATTAATAGAATTTATTTATAAAAAACATTTAAATAAAATATATTTATATTTTTTGTCTTTCTGTTTTTTTTTGTTTTTTTTATATTAAAGAAAAAAATTAATTTAAAGAATTAAAATAAATGATGTAATTAAAATAAATAAGAGAAAAAATAAAAAGAGAAAAAATACAATAATAGGGGGTTTGTTGGCCCTTTTGGAGGTATCATTGTAGCAATCAGGCCCACCATATTCAGGCCCTTGGTTGACTTTCTCAGCGCGCGTGTGGCATGGTCAACAGAGGTGTATGATGGACCTCTCGTCTTGGCTTTTGATTTGATCTCAGTGGCCATGTGGCAAGCTTTGATGACGGATGCATGGTAGAATTCTGGGCGTACACTGCATGGAATCAGGTTAAAACAAAATTCATTGAGAAATATGGGGGACCTGGCAATCGAACCCAGGTCCCAATACCTATTGTCCACGTTGCCCACCAACTGAACCAGCGCGTTTGGTTGTATGCTTAATGGGCAATGAATGATAAGAGAGAGAAAAAACGTTATGCTGGATAATCAACAAAAAGGCGCCAATGTTTGAATCCACCAATGGCTTTCCTCCACGCATCGTCTTCCCCACTTGTTCTTCATTTTTGCCTAAAAAACAAACTAGATAGCGGGGGTTTTAAACCCCCACAATCTGAAATACAAAAAAATAGCGAATAGGAATTAAACAAATATAAAAAAGGCGCGATGGATGTTTTAGATTCCTTGGAACGTCACGATTTCAATGGTATAAGTCTCATGGTCTGATTTTACCATATGCAAAAGTCCCCAATTTAAGAGCTTTGAAAACCTAGCAAGCTTCCATGGTAGATTCATGTATAAAGCACGAAAACTCAATTAAATGGCATGGTTAGCTTTAGAATGATTGGATTAGTACAAATCAACAGAAAAAATGCAATGAGGATGCGTATAAATTGAAACAAGAATTTGACAAATGTTAAGAACAGGATGGCATCATGTTACCAATTCTTTGCGTTAGAAGCGTGGAAAAGGATTCAGTTAGGTTCAGTGATGCCTCAGAAAGCTTTTGGAATTCTTATTTCACTTTGAATTGTCTTCTAATGCAGTTTTCAGTTTTGACTTTTTCACCAAAAATTGCAAAGTGTGTATGAGTTTTTAGGCACAGCTTTCTGGTCCTTGTGACTAGGGTTATGATCAGCTTAAGTATGCCAATGGATTAGGGTAGAAATTTGAGCCAAGAGATCCATGTTTTGATGAATCCAATATTTGATCTTTAATGAAATATTTTCAAATCTTTTCCTCATGAATAACATGCCAATTTGCACCAAATCTTCCCTTTTTTGATGTGCACGAGATCTTGAGTAACCAATGAGTGATTATACTGCATAAAAAGATTCAAACACATTTGTTTAGTATTTTTGTCATATTTTATTTAATTAAATGAATTAAAGGTGATAAAAATTCAAATAAAAAATAAAAAATGACGAAATAAATTCCCTTTGGGTAAAATGGTCGTGCATAGCCTTTGGATAATGATTCTTGGAAGAAAATGTGGCCCATTAGCAATTTTGAGGCATTTGAAGCAAAGTTGACTTTTCAAAATTCCCAAAAATTTCCCAACTTCCACAAGGCATATCTTGCTCAATTTTTAAGCTTTGATCATGTTCTTGGACATTTTGGAAAGGTCTTGAAGTCCTCTAACCAATGCCTTTGGTCCCATGTCATTTTGATTTACCAATCTCAAGTTATGGTCTTTGACTTAAAGTACCTTTTTGTTGACTTTTGAAAATGACCTATAATGTTGAGATTAATAACTTTTTGTGAGAGCATTTCTTGGACTTGAAGTGCGAAGAGGAGTTGTAGGAAATGTGATTCTCTTCAAAATGAGCTTTGGATGGAATTTTTCTGATAAACCATGTGGAAGTTATGCCTTGGTCAAGTTACAGTTGACTTTTTCAACTGTCCAAATATGGAAACTTTTGCATCTTGAGACTTTTTGAGCCATACTTTGAGAATCATGATCAAGAATTGATCAAATGATGTTTGTGGATTAAAAATAAGATGTTGACCAAAAATTTGAACTTTTGACTGTCAAAATGACCATTTTGCCCCTACAGTTGACTGTTGAGCAATTAGGGTTTTTGACTGTGCAATTTTGTGTTGTAAGTCTTGAAACTTGACATGAGGACACTTGTCAATGTTTATAGGCATATGGGACTTGTTTGGACCCTTGGAAACTTCAATTTCTTTGCCAGAACCAAAACCCTAGTTTTTGACTGTTAGGAGGCCCTTGAACTGTGTAACCCTTGAGAGCTTTTGAACCTTTGACTTGGCAAATCTTGAAGAATATGGGAGGGAAAATTTTGGGGTACAACAGTTGCCCCTGTTCAATCTTCTTAGACCTGAGGATGCAGATTGGCTGACGTGCCTTTCGTAATCCGAAGGTGGAAGATGATTGAACACTAGAGTGCCCAGAAATTTGCGCTCACATAGTAGTGTGATGGTAGGAATGGGCTTATAGATGCCATTTGGAGATTGATGGATAGGATTATGGGCTTATAGATGCCATGCTAAAAGATGATGGAAGGTGGATGGGCTTATAGATGCCATCTGGGTGTCGATCACGTAAGAGATCCCTTAGCGAGAATTTGCATACCTGAAAAAGAAAATGAGTACCTGGCCTATTATAGGAGCTGGTCTTCAAACTCTTTGTGTAGATGTGCCCTGATTGGTTACAGGAATTGAATCTGGAGCTTCAAAAAGGTGATGAATGAACCAGGGATGGTTACTACCTCAACGGGACGGTGAGAGAACCTTGGACGATTACTACCTCAACAGGAACGCTGAGAGAACCTTGGACGATTACTACCTCAACAGGAACGCTGAGAGAATCTTGGGCGACTTCAACCTCAACATTAAAGCTGAGAGAATTTTGGGCGACTTCAACCTCAACAGGAACGCTGAGAGAACCTTGGACGATTACTACCTCAACAGGAACGCTGAGAGAATCTTGGGCGACTTCAACCTCAACATTAAAGCTGAGAGAATTTTGGGCGACTTCAACCTCAACAGTAACGCTGAGAGAATCTTGGACGACTTCAACCTCAACAGTAACGCTGAGAGAACCTTGGGCGACTTCAACCTCAACAGTAACACTGAGAGAATCATAGGCGACTTCAACCTCAACAGTAACGCTGAGAGAATCTTGGGCGACTTCAACCTCAACAGTAACGCTGAGAGAATCCTGGGCGACTTCGACCTCAACAGTAACGCTGAGAGAATCATAGGCGACTTCAACCTCAACAGTAACGCAGAGAGAATCCTGGGCGACTTCAACCTCAGCAGTAACGCTGAGAGAATCATAGGCGACTTCAACCTCAACAGTAACGCTGAGAGAATCTTGGGTGTCTTCTACTGAGTCTTCATCAGGAAAATCTTTAGGGATTGATTTAACTAGACTAGAGAAGGCCTTTGATTGGATAAGAATCAAGAAAAATCTTAGGGTCGACTTAACTGAACCAAGCAAGGTCTTGGAATATCTTCAACTGGATAAGAAACAGGGAGATCTTAGGGTCGATCTGACTGAACCAGAGAAGGCCTTTGACTGGATAAGAATCAGGAAAATCTTAGGGTTGATTTAACTGAACCGGACAAGGTCTTGGAATATCTTCAACTGGATAAGAATCAGGGAGATCTTAGGGTCGATCTGACTGAACCAGAGAAGGCCTTTGACTGGATAAGAATCAGGAAAATCTTAGGGTCGATTTAACTGAACCGGACAAGTTCTTGAAATCTTCAACTGGATAAGAATCAGGGAGATCTTAGGGTCGATCTGACTGAACCAGAGAAGTCCTTTGACTAGATAAGAATCAGGAAAATCTTAGGGTCGATTTAACTGAACCGGACAAGGTCTTGAAATATTCAACTGGATAAGAATCAGGGAGATCTTAGGGTCGATCTGACTGAACCAGAGAAGGCCTTTGACTGGATAAGAATCAGGAAAATCTTAGGGTCGATTTAACTGAACCAGACTAAAGTCTTGAAAAATAGCTGGGAACTTAACTGGATCTTTCCTGAAAGGTAAAGGTCAGTCATATGCAAGGCATGATATGAATCAAGTGATGATGTTCTCAACATAAATGAGATTTGTAAGATGTGATGCATACATGCATGCTATAATGTATGGAAATGTGATGTTTATGAATGTATATTTTTCGTCTAGGGAAGTAAATCCTTGACGGGTGCCGGGAAGTCACTCCTGGGCTGATGTTGAAGAATAGATCTTTGTTGTCTCCGCTGGGGATGATAGTTGCAAGAATACCGGTAGGAGAAGATAACTCCGTTGGGGAATAAACTTGGCGAATAGATTACTCTGCGGGGAGACAAGTACTCTAGCGATCTTGCTGGGGAGCAATACTCTGTGGGGAGAGAGGTACTTTGTTGGGATATTGATGGTAACTTCGCTGGGGATACCATTGTTACGTTGGACGTGTTAATGGACTCCGCTGGGGATAAGAAGACTTCGTCGAGGACGATCTTTCCGTGGTTTTTGGCTGAGGATAACCCAGTTATATCCTGGTAGGGAAATAACCTTTGAATAAAGCCAGGGGACGCGTTCGTGCTCTGCGGATGACAAGCTTCCAGAATCTACTGGGGATAAGCTTACTGCTTGGGGAGATGGATTCCAACTTTCCTGGGGAAATCTTGATTGGACTCTCCTGGGGAAGTTTTGAACTGTATCGGGGAAGTGACTCCATTTAATGTTTGATATACCGCCGGGGAACAATCTTTAGACTAAGACTGCCGGGGATGCTTGTTAAGAATGCATGTATATTGCTGGGGAATGTTGAGATCTGCTGGAGGATACCCAACTTCCTTAAGGCTGATATTATAGCTTTGCTTGGGGAGAGTGTAATGACTTGCTGGCTCACTCTCTGGGGAATTGAGATGTACTGGTTATGTTCTTCAGCTGAACCTACCTTGGTACCTTGGTGGACAGAACAATTAGATTGCTTAGACAACTCTTTATTGCCCCTGTTTTTAATGTTACCTGTAATTAATCCTTTGTTTCGTATGCAAATATTCATGAGTTAGCAAATTATTGTCAATGCACATATCACAAATTGAACCTTGGACGTTCTTCGCAAAACAAAACAGAAAAAGGAAAAACAATTAGTGACTGACTGAAAAGTGTATTTATATTGATTTTTGAATTTGCCTGTAAATAGGCGTTTTATGTACAAGAGGCTGACGTCCTAGTAAGAGAATGCCGCCGGGCAAAAGAGTTTATACAAATTTGTACAAAAGAAAATAAACAGCTGTGTGAATAGAATGATCCCACTGGGTTTCAACTCTGCTATCGCCTTTATATCTTCGGGCGTCTCATCACTTGATGACCTAGTCGAGGATGAAGCTGATTGATCAATGCCGTCTGAACTTGATACTGATACCGGATTCTGGATGCAAAGTGATCTAATGAGACATAGTATTACGCTTTATCCCTAACTTTTGCCTGGACCGCCCTTTCGGGTTTTCAGTCCACCGAGATACCCATTTTTTCCCAAGTCGCCTTTTCAGGTTTTCGACTTGCCGGGTGTACAGATTTTTTCATTTCATCCCTTCATTTTGCCCGAACCCTTTTGGTTCGCCGGGAAGCCCTAATTTTTGCCTAGGTATGTCAACCTAGCGGGTCTTTTTTATGCGTAGTATCTTTTTACTATGTCTGCATTGGCGGGGTGAGGAAGGTCGTCACCATCCATGGTGGTTAGAATCATGGCTCCTCCTGAGAACACATGTTTAACCACAAATGGCCCTTCGTACGTAGGGGTCCATTTGCCCCTTGGATCACTCTGAAGAAGGATGATGCGCTTGATTACCAGATCCCCAACTTGATATTCTTGTGGTCTGACCTTTTTGTTAAATGCCCTGATCATCCGTTTCTGGTACGTCTGACCATGACAAATAGCAGCAAGTCTCTTTTCATCAATAAGGTTTAGCTGATCAAGTCGTGTCTGGATCCAATCATCTTCGTTCAGATCTGCATCCTTCATTATCCGGAGAGAGGGTATCTGTACTTCGATCGGTAAGACTGCCTCCATACCGTAGACCAAGGAGAAAGGAGTTGCCCCAGTTGACGTCTTGGCTGAGGTACGGTACCCATGTAGAGCGAACGGTAACATCTCGTGCCAATCTTTATAAGTCACTGTCATCTTCTGCACGATTTTTTTAATGTTCTTATTTGCTGCTTCTACAGCCCCATTCATCTTCGGTCTGTAAGGAGAAGAGTTGTGGTGCTGTATCTTAAACTGCTCGCAGAGCTCAGTGATCATCTTGTTGTTGAGATTGGTACCGTTGTCTATAATGATTCTTTCAGGGACCCCGTATCGACAGATCAGATTATGCCGAATGAACCGTGCCACAACAGTCTTGGTTACCGTAGCGTAGGATGCTGCTTCAACCCACTTCGTGAAGTAATCAATCGCTACCAGGATGAAGCGATGCCCATTGGACGCTGTAGGTTTAATCTCACCGATCATATCTATGCCCCACATCGCAAACGGCCAAGGCGCAGTCAGAACATTTAGAGGAACTGGAGGAACGTGCACCTTGTCTGCATATATCTGGCATTTATGGCATGTCTGAGAATGTTGGTAGCAGTCAGCTTCCATTGTGGACCAGAAATACCCTGCCCGAAGGATTTTCTTTGCCATAGTGTGTCCACTGGAATGTGTTCCGAAGGTCCCTTCATGTAGCTCTTCCATAATCCTTTCTGCTTCCGTCTTATCCACACAACGCAGTAAGGTCGAATCATGGTTTCGTTTGTACAGGATGTCGTTGCTAAGGAAGAACTTCGCTGCGAACCTTCTCAGAAACTTCTTATCATTGACAGATGCACCTTCAGGGTATTCCTGAGCTTCCAAGTATCTCTTCACCTCATGATACCAAGGCTTCTCAGTCACCAATTCAGTCTCGAGATCACAACAGTATGCCGGTTCGTCCAGTTTCCAGATAATGATCCGGGGAGCCTCATTGTCCCATTTGACCTTGAACATAGAAGACATCATAGCTAACGCGTCCGCCAACTGATTCTCCTCTCTTGGAAAGTGTTCAAAGGTTATCTCTGTGAAGTGGGGGATTAAGGTCAACACACATTCTCTGTAAGGGATAAGGATCGAATGTTTCGTATCCCACTCTCCTTTGATCTGATTGATCACGAGAGCGGAATCTCCGAAGACACTCATATACTTGATCCTTAGGTCGATCGCAGCTTGTAGACCCATGATGCACGCCTCATACTCCGCCATGTTGTTGGTGCAGTTGAAACATAGCCGGGCAGTAAGTGGAGTATGAGTGCCTTGAGGGGATATGATCACGGCGCCGATACCGTTACCCAAAGCATTGAAGGCTCCGTCAAAGTGCATAGACCATCGGGATCCTTCCTCAGGTCCTTCATCCGGTCCAGGTACTTCACAATCAGTCACAATCATGATGCTCTCGTCTGGAAACTCGAAGTTCATTGACTGATAGTCGTCTACTACCTGATGTGCCAAGTGGTCTGCCAATACACTTCCCTTGATGGCTTTCTGGGTTGTGTACTGAATGTCGTATTCTGTCAAGATCATTTGCCATCTTGCTATTCTCCCAGACAGAGCAGGCTTTTCAAATATGTACTTTATAGGATCCATCTTTGAGATCAACAAGGTAGTGTGAGTCAGCATATACTGTCTCAGCCGGCGAGCAGCCCATACCAAAGCGCAGCAAGTTTTCTCGAGCAGTGAGTATCGGGTCTCACAGTCGGTAAACTTTTTGCTAAGGTAATAAATGGCATGCTCTTTTCGGCCAGACTCGTCATGCTGCCCCAGCACACACCCCATTGAGTTGTCAAGTACTGCCAGGTATAGTATCAGAGGTCTCCCCTCAACCGGTGGCATAAGGATGGGTGGTTCTTGGAGATACTCCTTGATTCTGCAAAAGTAGCCTGACACTCATCATTCCAACGTACTACCTGATCTTTCTTCAGCAGCTTGAAGATTGGTTCACAAGTAGCAGTTAGATGCGAGATGAATCGAGCAATGTAATTCAGGCGTCCTAAAAAACCTCTGACCTCTTTCTCTATCTTAGGAACTGGTATCTCTTGAATGGCTTTAACCTTGGCAGGGTCCACTTGAATACCCTTATCACTTACAACGAAGCCTAGCAACTTTCCGGATCTAACCCCGAAGGTGCACTTGTTCGGGTTCAACCTCAGCTTGTACAACTTCAGACGGTCAAACAATTTCTGCAGATGATCAAGGTGTTCCTCCTCAGTTTGGGACCTTGCAATCATGTTGTCAACATACACTTCTATCTCATGATGGATCATGTCATGAAATAAAGCAACCATGGCACGTTGGTAGGTTGCCCCAGCATTTTTCAACCCGAATGGCATGACCTTGTAACAGAAGGTGCCCCACTGAGTAACAAAGGTAGTTTTTTCCATGTCTTCAGGTGCCATCTTGATCTGATTATAGCCTGAAAAACCGTCCATGAAAGAGAACACTTTATGCTGAGCAGTATTGTCAACAAGGACATCAATGTGAGGTAGAGGGAAGTCATCTTTGGGGCTGGCCCTGTTCAGATCCCTGTAATCAACACACATTCTGACCTTACCATCCTTCTTTGGTACTGGCACCACATTAGCAACCCACTGAGGGTAAGAAGTCACTGCAAGGAACCCAGCGTCAAACTGTTTCATAACCTCGGCTTTGATCTTCTCAGACATCTCTAGACGCATACGGCGGACCTTTTGCTTAACCGGAGGGCAGTCTTCCTTGGTAGGTAAATGATGGACCACAATGTCGGTATCCAACCCGGGCATGTCTTCGTAGGACCAGGCAAATATCTCCACATAATCATGTAGCATCTGAGTCAACCGTTGCTTCACGCTGAGCTCTAGGTTGGCACCAATCTTTACCTCCTTTCTGTCTGTATCAGTACCCAGATTTATCGTTTCCACCGGCTCTTCATGTGGTTGAATTGCCCTCTCTTCCTGGAGTAACAGTCTTGCAAGCTCGCCAGGCACTTCGCAATCATCTTCACCTTTGTCTTCGGCTAAGTTGATCGGATTTTGGAAGTCATAACTGGCAGTAGCAGAGTCGTTACCAGTGAGATCCAGAGTGGATTGAAACCTGTATGAGTGAGTGTGTGTAAATACAGCTGTTTTGCAATATATAAAGAAAGGAAGGAAAGAAAAGGAGCATAAGATTTGAAATGCGAGAAAACGTCCAAGGTCTTTATTCATGATACATGAAATGACAATTAATATACCCTCACAAATGAAGCCACGGTGCCCCGGGTAAGACACCGGGCCATAGAGTTTTAATCATTGTTTATTACAAATAACAAAACAAAGGAGTTTATTACTCAGTAACAAGAGAAACAAGTAGGTTGTCCTTTGCAATCCAATTGCTAGGTTCACTGTCGGTTGCCGGGTAAATCCAACTGTCGAACTCAGCTTCATCCACTTCATCATCCTCCCTGATGGCATTTACTCCATGGTTAGGCATGGGAGCAGTCACCACATTGGGCTTCTCAGGTGCCTCAAACTGTACCTCCTTGGCGTCAATAAGATCCTGCACTTTATTCCTTAATGCCCAACAGTCATTAGTGGAATGCCCCGGGCTATCAGAGTTATAAGCACAGCGGGCATTCGGATTATACTTGGGAGAAGTCGTGTTTACAACCTTCGGGGCCTCTCTAACAGTCACTAGATTGGTGGATAGCAACTGCGGCAAGATTTGTGATAGAGTCATACTCAAACGGGTGAACTCTCTCCTGGGTCTTTCAGCCCGTTGAGGATTGGTTTGCCGAGGAGCGGCAGCAGGCTTAGCAATCATCACCGCGTTTACAGACTGGCGGCGCTCAGGTTTCTCTTGTCTTCTAGACCCATATACAGCACTGGCCTCCTTCTTAAAGGGCTTCTTCTCTGAATTTGACGATGCACCTTTCTGAATTTTACCGGACTTCATTCCAGCCTCTATTCTCTCTCTAGTCAGAATAAGATCAGTAAACCCTGCAGATGAGTTACCGATAAGGTGATTGAAAAATGGCCCAGATAGGGTCCCCAAGAACATATCCACCAGCTCACGGTCTGTTAACGGAGGCTGCACCCTGCCAGCCAGATCCCTCCACTTCTGTGCATACTCTTTAAAACCTTCGCTTGACCCTAGCGACATACCCTGGAGTTGGGTACGTGTAGGAGCAAGGTCGGCATTATATTGATATTGCTTGTAAAAAGCAGTAGCCAACTCCTCCCAGTTACGAACCTTGGTCCCATCCAGCTGATAGAACCATTCGAGATGAGTCCCTGAAAGACTCTCCTGGAAGAAGTGGATCCATAAATTCTTGTTCACTGTGTACGGTTGAATCTTCCGCACATAAGATCTGAGGTGTAGCTTGGGACAAGACGCCCCGTCATACTTGGTGAAATATGGTGCCTTAAACTTGTGAGGAATGATCACACCAGTAGATAAGCCCAAGTCTCCGAAATCCAGCCCAGGCACTTGTTGGATCTCCATTGCATTCAGTCTGTCTTCCAACTGCTTATACCGGTCTTCAGCCGGAGGATACTGTTCCTCATTGAAGTCAGTCTCGTTGTCAGAGACTACTGGACTCGGACCTTTTCCCCCTTGGGGACTGCTCTTGCCTATAGAAGAACCAGCCTCTTCATTCTGCAGAGTATTGCCAAACCTTCGGCCCGAGTTGAAAAGAACAGTTCTCTTCTTCTTCTTCTTCTCCTTTTTCAGGAGTAAAGCCTTCAGCTCTTCTTGGCCTTGAGCCAAACCCATGATTAGCTCCTGAAATTGCGCGTTCTGCGCCTGAAGGGCCTTGATAGACATCTCGGTTGATGATGAGTCAGGATTCATGATGCTGAAATAAACAGCGAAGAACAGTAAGCAACCTGAAAAGAAGAAAACCTGTTATGCACATGATGAATGATATGTGTTTATGCAATGCATTCAAGGGTTCGAAAGTTCAAATTTGTTGTAGCCAAAAAAGGAACACACGTTATTATTAAGGAAACAATTGTTTGGTACATCAAAGCCTCATGGGCAAAATAATACAAAAGCAAATCAATCCCAAAAGACACTACGCATCCTCTTTGGAGCTATGTAGGTGTTGAGATTCCTCTCCTCATGCAATAGGCGGGTGAGCTCCAAGACCTTCTTTTCACTAGCATGTAGACTGGTCTCAAGAGAATTCCGTTCTTCCTTAAGCTGGATCCAGCTCTTCTGTATCTCTTCCCAGGACGTGGGCATGTCAGGATGTTGAATAGTGTAGGACACTTCTCCTTCCAAGACTGGCTCTTTGATCACAGGGAGCATATGAGGATATGGCATTACTAACTTCTGGGAGCGGGCTCGTACCCACTTGAGATAAGGTTCCAATGGGATGGAATTCTTGTGCCCCAGTGTCTTGCTGTCTATCTTACTGGGCATCCTCTAAGCTCTGATAAATCTCTGGCGAAGTCCTTGTGCATCGTTGTCGAAGTCAAAAACTATGTCAGGAATTAACATGTCATGAGGACCATCCCTCCGGGCGTAACCAAACTGTCTCCAAGCCAGGAATGGGTTGTAAGTAATACCTCCTCTGATTCCAAGTAAAGGAACATTAGGGTACTCCCCGCAACGATCAATGATAGTGACATCCTCTCTGGACCGAGGGCACCAATGTATATCAGCATGTGTAAGAGTCATCAACCGTTGTGACCATCTCAAACCCCGCTCGTTCTTCAAAACTGATTAGGGAAGGTGCGAAATAAACCACCTTCCCAGGAGAGGAGTGCAGCACATAAGGACACCTCTTTTTCTCATGGTTCGAGTGTAACATGAGTGAAGGATGTCCCCCAGCAACGTAGGTCTAGGATTCCTGGACATGAAGATCTGGACAGCACTGATATCTATAAGCTGATCTGGGTTAGGGAACAACACCAAACCATAGACAAGGAGGGCCACAACTTCTTCAAAAGCTTGTAAGTCAAGGGAATTCCAACATTCCTGGGCCTTTTCAAACAGAAACCTGGCTAAGAACCCTTTGATACCACTTCTAACTTCCCAATGTCCCTTGAGGTCAGATGATTGTAGGTGTAAGGCTTTAGCAATCTCTTCAAGCTTGGGTTCCTTTTCCGTACCGTTGTAGGGTAGTTGATCAAGGATAGGGATCTTTGGAAGCCGGGAGAACTCCTCCAATGTAGGTACCAGCTGATAATCCAGGAAAGTGAAACAGTGATGCAGAGGGTCAAAGAACTGGAATAGGACCTTTATCATATCTTCCTCAATGTTGGTGTTGACCAAGCTGATGAGTCTTCCATGTCTTTCACTGAATGAAGAGCTCTCGGGAATCCTGGATATAAGCTCCTTAAGCTGAGGAGGGATCCTTACAAGACTGATTTGAATTGTCTTTCTGCAAACAGTTTCCATGTCCTACAAAACAAGAACAAAGATGAAGATTCGAACCCCTGAAATGGTTAGTCAATGCATATGATGCTGGATGATGTCATGATGCTATGATTAGACACACCACAAATATTTACAAAAGCAAACATGTAAGGCACACAAGACACACAAGACAAGCCCTTAGAGTTTAGGCCAGCATGGGGTCTGGGTATTACCCTCTTGAAGTTGGTGGGCTCAACCTGTCCTATTAGAAGTAACTGGGTTCTAAGGGTCCCAATATCACTGGATTGCTTTCATTGTTCATCGTTTCGATTTAGCCACTGAACTGGCGACCGAAATATTCCAGGAAAGCAACCC